>JAVJIX010000017.1:7200000-7602500 GCA_036785185.1 Paratrypauchen microcephalus
GCTCTGAAGCCGGCGAATCGTCCCCGTCGTCGCTGAAAGACATGGCCGCGTGGAAGTTGGAATTCTCGTCGTAAGAAACGGCATCGTGGAGCTCGTCCGCGTCTCTGGTTTTGGCGGGGTCCGGAGCGGGTTGGTGGTGGGGTTGCTGGTTCGATCTCCTGTTTCGGGCCACGCACCAGCAGAGGACGCCCTTCACAGACTGGTGCGGTCGTCTGGCGTACTGGGCGTCCATGGAAGCGTCCGAGTCCTCTGAGCTGCCGTCGTAAGGGTCCAGAAACTGCAGAGGAAAACCGAGATGAAATGAGCCATGGTCCACATTTTGAACCTCAAAAAGTACTGTAACACATTTCCTTCACTGTCCTGAATCTAGACCATTTCGAGGGGGTTTTGTTTGTTTCTCTTATAACTCTGCCATAAAAATCACATGTTCCTGTCATGTGGGGTTCTATGGTTAGCCCGACTTCAGACTGACGTACCTTACATTTGTACAACTCATGTGGATAAAAAAATAAGAGCCCACTGCATTTTTTTCCTGAATTCAGCATCTCTATATGTATTACAGCCATTCCATTCCAGCGTCTGTTGAATTCCAACACAAACAAAGCTGAGCTACTTCAGTTCTTGCACCAGGCGTGGAATAAAGTCACCCAAGAACAATATGAAAGACTTGTGGAGAGCATGCCAAGACGCATGAAAGCTGTGATTAAAAATAAGGGTTATTGCACCAAATATTGATTTCTGAACTCTTAAGTGTAAACATTAGTATTATGTTTATAACAGCCACTTCACAAGAGGATGTACCAACATCGACAGGCGTGCCAGAGTGGACCTTCAACTGCCGTACATCTCCACCTAGAAGCCACGGGCCACTCCTTTGAGGCCAGTCACTGCGTGTGTGATCCGATTGGAAACGGATTGGGATCGTATCGAATTCATGTGCACAGGCTAAGGATCGTATAGGGATTGGTTTCCCGAATCCGATTGGAACCCCTGGCTTAGGCCGATAGTAATCCGCTTGATGCCGCCTTGTGCACGATATCGGATTGGATTGGCGTACTGCGCATGCGTGGGAAATTTTCGCCAGGGATTTCACCCGGAAGTGGCAGGAGGCGCTGACGCCGTCATAAGTAGCGATTGTTGCCGGAAAAGTCAGCCAAAATCATGGCTGCGAAGAAAGAACGCACAACACGTACACCAATGCTGCTCCGTCAAACTCCTCGAGCGCCATCTTTGTATAATGCCACATAGTTTGTTGTGTTTTTATTGAGTAGCCATCACCCGGAAGTAGTTGGACCACAGCGCCACATAGCGTAGCGGAGCCAGCCAGGTCGCTGACCATTATCCTATTACACAAGTTTCATGTGCACTGGGATTAGACGACAGACCACCTGCCGATTAACGGAATCGGATTTAGAGAAATCCAATCCGATCCTACCATGTGCATGCACTCAGTGAGGTACAGATCTAGGCCAGAGAAAAGAACTGGTTTGAGAGGGGAGTTAAAGAGGCTATTTTTGTCAAAAAAAAAAAGAGAATCCTTCCTTGAACAGAAATGGAGGTCTCAGACATCATTTGTGTCCATCTATAACTCTATCCTCAAACCTAAATCAAAATAAAGAAAACAATAGGGCAGCAGGTCAGGTCCAGAGGTCTGAAAACACCATTATGACCCTGAATGGTTCTGCTGACAAGACCCCACACAGAAACTGAAAACAAATAGGTCTGATAGTTTCATAGTAATTTCATTGTAGTTAGCTCCTCCCTGCAGTTAGTTATAAGCAGTGTCCACCAGCACTCTAGCCAGAACTGAAGAAGCAGCTTGGATGAGCTGCGAAATGTATTCGACCAAATAAACTTTGTCCAGTTCACATGTTGTTGTTGACATGACAGTTGCCATGGATTCTACCTGGATGACCGAGGGATTCTTCACACATCGTTTTGTTTTGTTTTTGTGTTTTTCAACTGAACTGACAAGGAAGCTAAATCAATCATTTAAGTTATGTTTTGGAAGACAGGGGGATTCAATAAGTTCTTCTTCCCACTCCTTTTCAAGCCAAAAAAAAATGAATGTATTTGACTGTATATTGTTACATGTGTTTAATTCCTTGTGTTGACCTGAATGAAATGAATGAATGAATTTTGGATTTTTTCATAGTTTTAAGGCCCCAAAACGTGCAAAAACCCAGTGTTTTAGAAATAAATGATGATTGAGAGACTCTGCAGGTAAACCGCCGAAGACCAGCTCGTGTTTGGGGTCAGTGGAACTCGGTTTTGTCTAATACAAGATCAGGACGAACAAACGGATCAAATATCGATGTAAATATGTGACTGGAGCTTTAAAGGAGAAGTAACATTTTTTACAATCTGAGCCTTATTTCGGTAATAAAACAAGTTGTTTTACTCACCCATAGCACTTTGGTGTCATATGGAGCACTTCCAGAGATGTTTTAGATTAGCGATAGCCGTAGCGCGAGTTCTCGGGGCATATAATATATACTTACTTACATACTTACTTCTCTTTTAAAACAACTCATTGAAAATAGTGAATACAGTGAAAATAGTTCAGATATACTCAGTGTAATCCTGGTTTACCAAGCCCTCTTGCTGGTTCAGGCTGTGTACGGGCCTGTGAAGAGTTTGCGTGTTCTCCCTGTGTCTGGGTACAATAAGCTAACCCTCCAGCTAGGTGCTCCTGACCACACTTGTGTCCAGATGTGGAGGTGAGAGGAGGGGTTACCACAGAGGAGCAGATGTGTCTCCCTGAGGACTTGGGCACCAGGGGGACCGTCTGAGGGCCACAGTCGCTCTCTGCTGCACTGCTGCCACAGCCCTAAGCAGAGACAGTTAAAGACGCACCGTGTAACTTTTCCGTTTGGGCTCCGGCACCTGCTTTTTACTATGGATACGTCATCGCTCTGCCTGGAATGTTCCACAGTGTGACGTTAAACAGCTCTACTTTACATTTATTCGATTACTGGTGGGTTTTAGGGCTCAAAAATACACCGAAAAGCCTCGAAAGATCGAAAGGTTTAATGCCGTACTGTGAAACATTCCAAATAAAAGAATAACATACGGCAGGCCCTCCACCAGAAAAGTTACACAGAGGGGGGGGTCCCTAAACAGGGTAGGGGAGCTCACATTAACGTTCAGAAACCTCAGTGAAAATTTCATGCCATGGGACCTTAATGCTCCTACAAGAAGAGCATGAGCAGACTCTACTTCCTGAAAAAGCTCAGATCTTTCAATGTGTGCAGCAAGTTCCTGGAGATCTTCTCCCAGTCTGTGGAGGCCAGCGCCCTGTACTTCACTGTGCTGCTGGGGGAGCAGCACCAGTAAAAAGGACATCGGGCAGATTGACAAACTGATCGGTAAAGCTGGACACGTGATCGGCTGTGAGCTGGAGACATTTGTCACAGTGAGGGACAGGAGGACACTGGTCAAACTGCTCTCCATCATGGACACTCCTGCTCACCCACTGCACCAGACCATAGAGGGACAGATAATACTCCCTACAACTGTACAACTCATCTGAAGTAACGATGACCTTATGCTCTGTCAGCACATTATTGCACTGCCGTTCTTGTGATAGCTGTGATTTGACATTTTAGTTTATATTTTATTACTTATTTTTCCATTTTATTTTGACTTGTACATACAAGATAAGATAAGACTTTATTGATCTCACACAGGAGAAATTCACTTGCCACAGTAGCTCCAGGCAGTTTAGTGCAAAAGAAAGTTTGAACAGAAAGTGGACGCAGACAAATAGTAATAATAATACTAAAGTAAATAAGAGAGTATAGAAAAAAGAAAAAAATTGCATGTTTGGATTCTACAGTTGAGTTGTACAGTCTGATGGCGGTGGGGATGAAGGATCTGCGGTAGCGCTCCTTCTTGCACTGGGGGTGCCTCAGTCGGCTGCTGAAGGAGCTGCTCAGCTCCTCTACAGTCCGGTGCAGAGGGTAAGAGGTGTTTGTCCATGATGGATGTGAATTTGGCCAGTACCCTCCTCTCAGCCACCTCCTCTACAGAGTCCAGAGGACAGCCCAGGACAGAGCTGGCCCTCCTGACCAGCTTATTAAAGGAGAATTAAAGTTTTTTTTTTACAATCTGAGCCTTATTTCAGTAATAAAACAAGTTGTTTTACTCACCCACAGCACTTTGGTGTCATTTGGAGCATTTCCGGAGATGTTTTAGTTTAGCGATATCCGTAACGCGAGTTCTCGGGGCAAATGTTTGCGGTCTACAAATAACACAAACTTTAGCACTTTTCAAATCATAGAAGCTCAATGACTTAGTCTACACTTTTGTTTGAGTCAAAAGTGGCCTGTAATCTGAGATTTATCCATAGTTTCGAGTAGATGAGGAGGCCAGTGCACATGTGCGGAGTCACAGTTTATTTCGCTCTCAGCTCTCGGGACCCAAACATGAAACGCAAAGCTGTAAATTATGGATAAATCTCGGATTAGAGGCCACTTTTGACTCAAACGAAAGTGTAGACTAAGACATTGAGCTTCTATGATTTGAAAAGTGCTAAAGTTTGTGTTATTTGGAGACCGCAAACATGTGCCCCGAGAACTCACGTTACGGATATCACTAAACTTAAACATCTCTGGAAATGCTCCAAATGACACCAAAGTGCTATGGGTGAGTAAAACAACTTGTTTTATTACCAAAATAAGGCTCAGATTGTAAAAAAAAATGTTAAATCTCCTTTAAGTCCGTTCTGTGCTGCTCGGGGCCCAGCAGACGACAGCGTAGAGGAGAGCAGAGGCCACCACAGAGTCATAAAAAGTCTTGAGCAGAGGCCTGCACACTCCAAAGGACCTCAGTCTCCTCAGGAGGTGGAGGCGACTCCTGCCTATGTCCTGCCCCTGGATGTTCACCGGTGAGTGAGGTAGTGGTCTCCTCCTGAAGTCCCATCACCAGCTCCTTTGTCTTACTGGTGTTACATATACATTTATTTTTATAATTATGTCTCATTTGACACTGGTCTCTTGCTCTTTTTTGCCATTCTATCCATTTTTGTTACTCTTTCTTATTATTTTATATTGTGAATCTTGAGCTTCTGTGTCCAAATAATTTCCCTTGTGGCTCAATAAAGTTTGTCAGGGGCCACATCAGGGTAGGGGACGTACCATGGTGCTGGTGTCAGACCACCTCGGGCTGACCTCAGACTCCGAGTCGGTGCTGGACTGCACTTTACACATCTCCTGGTCCAACAGCACACACGGGGACATGCACGACAGACGAGAAACGTTAAAGTGAATCCGACACGTTTAATCCGTTTCTCGTTCTGACTTGGTTTGGTCGATAGAACCTGCGCTAAATCCGGATCACAGTGTTACATCAGTTAAAGACGCACTGTGTAACTTTTCGGTTTGGGGGTCCTTCACTTGCTTGTTTCTATGGATACGCCACCGCTCTGCCTGGAATATTCCACAGTATCCTTTTTGCGTTTGATTCTAGGTGGTTTTAGAGCTCAAAAGTACTTACAAAACCAGGGATTCTGACTGTGAGCAGGGTCGCTTCTCCGCAGATCTGACCTGTAACTTGACCCGGCTGCATCGTCTCCTCGTCTCAATGGTGATAGATAAATTTAATGCCAAATTGTGGAACATTTCAGGCAATTACATCTCCATAAAAACAAGCAGGGGGCGGGATCTCCACCAGAAAAGTCACATTTAACGAACACATACTGTAGGTTAAAGGTGCACTGTGTAACTTTTTGGTTTGGGGTTCCGTCACCTGCTCGTTTCTATGGATACGTCATTGTTCTGCCTGGAATGTCCCACAGTGTGACATTAAACAGCTCCACTTTACATTTATTCAATTACAGGTGGTTTTAGAGCTCAAAAATACCTAGAAAAGCCTCGAAAGATTTAATGCCATACTGTGAAACATTCCAAACAGAAGCATAACATCTCCATAGGGAAAAGGCCTTCCACCAGAAAAGTTACACAATGCACCTTTAAGTGGCAGTTTGCGAAGAAAAATTTGAGAAGAAAAGTACAAAAACTACAGGTAGCGGTGAGTTCTACAATAGAATTCTTCACAGAAACAGTTCAGGGCAAAGTTACGCAAAGAATGACATTTTCTGGCAGTTTAACAAAATAAAATGTGTTGTCATTTATTTTTACTTGTCTGATCATAACTAAAAGTGGGTCGAGTAGCCAAAAATGACACTAAAGAGTAACATTACTTCAAAATATGACATAATATTTAGTCGTGGTCCAAGGAATTACTTTGTACATGGGTGATTCTCCAACTGCAGTCAAATTTGGTCATGATATTTTTCAGAAAATCCAACACATATTTTTAGAAATATTTTGATTTGTTCTACTTCAGGGGTGTCAAACATGCGGCCCGGGGGGCAGATCCGGCCCTCCAAGACCTTTAATCTGGCCCTCGGCTGATTTTCTATTAAAATATTTTAATTATATTTTAATTTTCTATTAAAATATTGTGTAGAATCCCTCAGTCGTCCAGGTAGAATCCATGTTTTTGCTATTAAAATATTGGTAATTTTCTGCCCCTCTTTCTGCGCTGCTTAGCATAGCAGCATCTCCAGCGCCTCCACCAGAGCAGCACAAATGAAGACTAAAGCATGACTAAATTCTGTGAAATGCATACAAGTTAATGCTAAAATATTGTGTTGAAACTGCATTTTTCTTAAAGTTTCAGGTTGTTCCTAATATTATAATATTTTGTAAAAGAAAGAGTCAATCAAATAAAACAGACTTCTGTAATAGATTTGTGTTTCTCTGCACAAATATTTGGACTTATTGCTATTTTTGGGGTATATTTGCCATGAGTTTTCTGATCCGGCCCCTTTGGGATCAAAGTAGGTTGGATATGGCCCCCGGACCAAAATGAGTTTGACACTCCTGGTCTACTTCATCACAATGTGTAGAAACATTAACTGATACATAAATATTAAATAATAATAAACAATAAATAAAGTGATGGAAATGACTGTTGTGAAAATGACAATGTTTAGCATTTCTTTTAAAATCTCATGACATATTAGCATGCTAATCTCTATTTTAGAGTTAGCATAAAATATACTCAAAATACACAATATAAAATGGTATTTTTCTCATTATTTGTACATTCAAAGGAAATATGAGGTGTTTGGAAATGACGACCATTAAACCTACTCTTGGTTTTGTAAAGTTTTACCTTGATTTTGTTCTTGTTTCCCTTCCTTCCATGGAGCTAACGCTGTTATGCTAACATGAGCTCCTGTCACATCACAACTGATGTGGTTCAAGTAGACAAAGGTTTAAAAAAAAAAGAGTTAAAAGTTACATTTTGTGGTGGAAATGACAGTGATCCCTAGGGACAGGTGTTCTTTTTATGAAAAATAAATAAAATACTAATATAGCTTTCAAGCACATGATATTTTTCATTAAAATAAGGAATTTCTGGGCCCTTTGTCATTGAAGTTACTGTTGAATCAAATTTAATTTCAGTCTTATGAGGGACTGAGAGTCCAAAACCTGGACAAGGAACAAAGGACATACAGCAAAAACACTCAATATAAAACCATATTTTTTATTATTACTATTATTATTACTCATTTTATTTTATTCTTGCCTGCATGCACTTTCTTTCTTGTTCAAACTGTCCCTGCCTGGAGCTACTGTGGCAAGTAAATTTATCCCATGTGACATCAATGAAGTCTTATCTTATCTTTATAATAAAAATAGTAATTTATCCATCATCAATTTTTTGTAAGTTCGTCTTTGTGTCTAGTAAGTGCGGTGTGAATAAAAAATGACTAACATGTTTTTGTTTTTCTTATTTCTGCCTGGGACACAAATTCTTTGATAGTTGGAGAATCACCCAAATGTTTTCTGCTAGAAAAGCACTCTGAAAAGTATCATTTAATTAAAGTTACTACTCGTTAACTTTAGAGTTGCTAATTAACAATTGTCATAAGTTATATCCGCTGCCTGTGTCCAAACAGGAAGTAAAATAGTAAAAATACAAAAAAAAGAAAACATATAGAAGTTTTTTAGTAAATCGTGAATCCTTAGGTCTTTGTTTTAGTGAAATGAGTATATCTGCTTTTTAAGACTGTTGTAGCCTCCAACTTTAGAATTTGGTGCAAATAATAACACACTGACTGAACTTCTCACCATGTACTTGAACGCCAGGTGGTCCACTTTGTTGGGGACATAAAATCTGCATCTGGGATCTAAGAAAAAAAAAATGTTGTCACTGGTGAAATGTTTGGGAAGGCGACATGACGTAAACTTAGAATTACCCAAGTGTCTCCGTTTCCTCCACGCCATGAGGACACCTGGAGCTTTTATCTTCTGCGGGAATCCAGGAGATGAGCCAAAACCATGCGGAGGGAGAGCCACATGAGCCTGAGGACGCGAGATTTGAAACCGTCGCGCATAAACTCCGATCAGCTGTTGTGGAACCTTTCAAAATAAAACCGATACGACTCATGTTTCTTAATAATGCGCTCAAATATTTTGTAAATCGACCTTGTGTTGCAATTAAGGAATTTTAACAAACACACGACACACAATACAAATAAATAAATAAATAAATAAATAAATAAATAAATAAATAAATAAATAAATAAATAAATAAATAAATAAATAAATAAATAAATAAATAAATAAATAAATAAATAACGTGCGTACAAATTATTTATTCGGGGAAAAAAAAAAAAACGACTTGGAAGCTAAACTTAATACCACAAAAGATAACAAAATATAAACTTAACTTAAAAAAAAAATCACTCACACGTCCCAATTAACGAATCATAATTAACTAAATTAACTAAAAAAAAACAAATAAATAATCAAATATAGGAAAAAATGCAATTTATTTTATTGTGTACAATTTTTTTTTCGCCTAGGCCTATATTTTAATTCATTAAACTTAGACACTGATTTGAAAAAAAAAAAAAGGAAAATCATAACATAAACAATAAACACTTCAGTAGTATATAACATAAAACCATTGAAAATAATAATAATAATAATAATAAAATAAAATAAGGCCAGAGGGGACAGGGCTGAATGTTGATTTCATGTTGATTTTTGAATTCATTTTGGGACTGATTTCATAAGTGTTCAATATGTGCACCGCCTGTCACAACTGGTGTAGTTTTTCCAAATTTTGCATTGAAGGCACGCTGCACATTAAATATAAAATCTTGATCTGTGTCTATACATTCTGTGATAATTTTAGGTTATTTCAACAATAATTGCCTAAATTATTTGCCTGTGAAATGATGCCAATTTTTGGGACACCCTGTATAATAAAAGAATCATTGAAAATAATAATAATAATAATAACAATTATTATTATTATTATTATTATTATTAATAATAATAATAATAATAATAATAATAATAATAATAATAATAATAATAATAATAATAACATTATTATTATTATTAATATTAATAATAATAATAATAATAATAATAATAATAATAATAATAATAATATAACTAAATAAATAAACAACTAAAAAATTATAATATTAACTATAAGGAAAAAATATGCTTTGTGTACAGTTCATTTCTCCTGTAACAGATAATACTCCCTACAACTGTACAACAACTCAGTCTTGTGTAATGGATAACCTTATGTCCTTTCAATTGTCTTTCTTGATTTTATATTTTATTGCTTATTTTTCTATTTTATTTTGACTTATATACATATACTTTTATTTATATAATCATGCCTTATTTGACACCTGCCTCTTGCTATCTTTTTTGCTACTTATTTACAATTTATTATATATTTTTTACTCTTTGTTATTATATTGTGATTAGTGAGCTACTGTGTCCAAATAATTTCCCTTGTGGATCAATAAACTTTGTCTAAGTCTAAGTCTATTTCGCCTACACAGCTCTGGAAAAAAAATAAGAGACCACAGCAAAATTATCAGTTTTTGTGATTTTACTACTTATAGGTCTGTGTTTGGGCAAAAAGAACATTTTTGTTTGAGTCTATAAACTACTGACAACATTTCCCTCAAATTTCAAATAAAAACATTATTGTTTAGAGCATTTATTTGCAGAAAATGACAAATGGTCAAAATAACAAAAAAAAAAAGAAAAAGTTTTCAAATCTCAAACAATTCAAAGAAACAAGATCAAATTCATTTTAAATCAACATAATACTAATGTTTACACTTAAGAAGAGTTCAGAAATCAATATTTGGTGCAATAAGCCTTATTTTTAATCACAGCTTTCATGCGTCTTGGCATGCTCTCCACAAGTCTTTCACATTGTTCTTGGGTCCTAGTTTGGACCTGGTTTAGTCCTGGTTCAGACCGGGTTTAGTCCTGGTTCAGACCGGGTTTAGTCCTGGTTTAGCCCTGGTTCAGTCCAAGTTTAGGCCTGATTTAATCCTAGTTTAGTCTTTCACATTGTTCTTGAGTGACTTTATTCCACTTCTGGTGCAAGAACTGAAGTGGCTCAGCTTTGTGTTTGTGTTGGAATTCAACAGACGCTGGAATGGAATGGCTGTAATACATGTAGAGGTGCTGATTTCAGGAAAAAAATGCAGTGATCTCTTATTTTATTTTATTTTCCCCCAGAACTGCATTTTTTGTAATTCAACTTAGACAATGTAAAAAAAAACAAAAAAAAACAAAACATAAACAATAAACACCTTAATAGTATATGATATATCCTCCTGAGACCCGGCCCATTCATTTGTGTCCTTTATAGTGGACATCGGGTTAACCCAGTGCTTCTCAATTATTTTCTGTGACGCCCCCCTAGGAAGAAGAAAAAATTTCACGCCCCCCTTCCTGCGCGCGACTATAAATAGTATTTGTCTAGAAAATTGTTATGAGAACACCATTGTATCCTTTTATTAACATTATAAACAAAAAAAAGAAAGAAACTTACAACAAAGACTGCACTGAGGACTCAAATATTAATGTGTTTTTAATGCTTTGCGCACATTTGTTTACGTTTTACAGAAATGAAACTTAAAGCCACCTCATTTGCATAAGCTAAAAGCACTGAAAAAAAAAACGCTCTCTCCTTGTGCCACTGATGCGTCAGCTTCTGTCGGACTAAAGGACACGACCCAGTGGAATATACGTGTTTTTTCTGTGACAGAGGATGTTCTGTTAATGGTGAGACTGTGCGTAAATCGCATGTGAGAACGCCACTGCCAACTACTGTTGTTGATGTGCAATTACACTTAGTTCTAGTACAGTACAGCAAAAAAACATGTTTCCCAGGGTCATACGCGCCCCCCCTGGCATCACGCCACGCCCCCCCAGGGGGGCCCGCCCCACTATTTGAGAAGCACTGGGTTAACCAGTCTATCTTTTAATTGTTTTGAGACTCTAGTTTGTGGTGGCACTATTTAAAAAAAAAAAAAAAAAAAAAAAAGGGAAAAATAAATAAATAAATAATACATAAAAAAATAAATAATTAAATATGTAATTAAATATGTAAATAAATACTCAAATAAATAAATAAATAAATAAATAAATAAATAAGAAATTAAAAGCGAGTCTAAGAACTTTTTGAGGCGACTGTAGAAGCTTGTCAGAGATGTTGGTCACCACAAAAATAAATAAATAAATAAATAAATAAAGAATTTTTTTTGTTAGGTTGTTAACTTCACATGGATTTAACACCAAAATGTCCCCAACGTCCATTACAGAGGACATGTTACAATATTATGAATAAAAATAAAATTAACAAAATGTAAACGCTAAGGTGTTAATTTACCTCCAAATAGAAAATTAAAATAATAATAATAATTTAGACACACTTTTTTCTTCGGGTCCCAGGAGGATATGATATAAAACCATTGAAAATAAAAAAATTAAATAAATAAAATAAAAATGTAATAAATAAAATAAATAAAATAAAATAAAAGTGCGGCCGCTGCGTCACTTCCGGCCGGAGGGGACAGGGATGAATGTTGATTTCAAAGATGGCGGCGGAGGGAGGAGGGAAGGAGATGAACGAGATCAAAACTCAGTTCACCACTCGGGAAGGCGTCTACAAACTCCTCACGCACTCCGAATACAGCCGCCCCAACCGGGTGCCTTTCAACTCGCAGGGATCCAACCCCGTCAAGGTCTCCTTCGTCAACGTCAACGACCAGTCCGGTAACGGCGACCGGATCTGCTTCAATGTGGGCCGCGAGCTCTACTTCTACATCTACAAAGGCGTCAGGAAGGTATCTGCTCGCGTCCCGGCACCTTTCCGACACTGCGGACTCGCAATCCAGCTGCTCATGTTCAGTTTGGGATGTGATTATCTCCCTGACAGGCGCTTGACTTTGAAACGAGCTGACGGCTAGTTAGCATTAGCCCCGCTGCTTGCTTGCTTACTTGCTTACTTACTCACTTACTCCTGAGCTAACCCAGCGCTACATCTGGAGATTTCCAGATTTCAAAATTCAAAGATTGTTTATTTGTCATATGCAGGATCAACACAAGGTCAACGATGCAATGAAATGTTTAGGATCAGAGGAATCCGTTGACTCGCTAAGAAGTACTAATAGCAATAATAGTATACATGGTAAAAAGTGTTGCAGAAAGTGCAGGGGAAGAAGCAAACAATATAATACAAAATATGTAATAAAATGTAATAAAATACAAGGTGCAGGTAGGGTTAAATAAGGGGCAAGTAGAGTATTTCACAGATTGCACGTAATATAGTAGTGTAAGTGTTGCATGTGGATTTCGTATTGCACACAATGTAGTATAAGTATTGCACAGGTAAGATAAGATGAGACTTTATTGATCTATAAACAAAAGTTCACTTGTCACATTAGCTCCAGGCAGCTTAGTGCAAAAGAAGAAGAACAGAAAGTGCATGCAGACAAATAGTAATAATAATAATAAAAATAATAAAAAATAACTAAAAAGAGAGTATGGAAAATATTGAACGTCTGGACTATACATTGGAGTTATACAGTCTGATGGGAGTAGCATTTACAGTGAGGTAGTGACAAACATGATACATTCATACAGAGCAGCAGCAGTAAACATATTATGCATAACGAAAAGTAGTTTAGTGCAATATTATTGAGAGTTCAGGATTATTTAAAGTATTGTCCAGAGTTCAGTAGTCAGATTGGGGGTAATAGCTGGCTGAAATGGCTTTTCAGAGGGATCGGGTGAAATGCGACAGCGCCGCGTTGGATCGGTGGTGTTTTGGGAAGCGTTGGGGTGCGGTTCTGTCAGTAAACAAACGTGAAAGTCCCGTGATCGTGCGCTGTCAGTGGTGGAACCAGCCTGGGAGCAGGTAGTGCAGGGGACAGCCGTGGACAGCGCCTGCCTGTGGAGGATCTGATAAACGCGAATGATCCGAGAGAGGGACAGTTTGGCGAGATTTTGTGTTGTACGAGATTGTAGTGGTGTGTCAGGTGAGGAGACTAAAACTAAAGCAAGTGATCCATGTGACTTTTTCAGCTTCCTGAGAAATTGATGGGCGGATAAGCTATGAGAAATGACCCAGCAGATGTGGTTTGATGGAAGCAGAGATGAGTGAATTGTTTTGTTACATGTCATGATCATTATTGTTGCTGAGTAAGCCATAGCACGTAACGAAACACAAAGCATCCTAATCCAACAAAAGTAACTCCCGTGTCTGACAGCTGAGCTCACTGGATCAGAGGTGCAGAGGATCAGCTGACTGCTAATTGGTCACAGTGTTTAGTACTGACTGATAAGCAGAAGTGTGGAGGGGCACAGCTGGCTACAGTCAGAACAGATCCAAATTTAAAACACTGATCAAATGCTAGGTGCACTGAGGAAAGTGATTCTGTAATGGCTGTGTGCTACATTAGCGTTTCTATGAAGTGGATTTGACCTGACGACTGGCCGCAGCGTGTGTCAGAGTCAGTGTTACAAAGTGATCACATAGGTGTTGTCTGTACAATTAAGTGTCAATGATTAACACAATACAGTTGTAATGGTTATCTGCAGTTCAGTCTTGGCACCAGAGCAGAGTGTTTCAGGAAATGGGCAGTGCTTTTTCCCCATTAGAGTGAGTGACTCCTCCCTGGGCACTGGTTGGTAGCTCACTGTACAGTATTGTGGACACAGATAAGGAGAAGTGTGTTTGACTGTAGGGAATAATGCCACAGCTTTTTGTGTGTCTTAGTCCTCAAGAGTGTTGTGTTTGCAGGCTGCAGACCTGAGTAAGCCCATAGACAAGCGCATCTACAAAGGAACGCAGCCCACGTGTCATGACTTCAACCACCTGACGGCCACCGCTGAGAGCGTGTCTCTGCTCGTGGGCTTCTCTGCAGGACAGGTCCAGCTCATCGACCCCATCAAGAAGGAGACCAGCAAGCTCTTCAATGAGGAGGTACTCCCACTCTACAGCCACACCACACCTGTACGATCCATGTTCTGACACTGTGTTCTCCCCACAGAGGCTCATAGACAAGTCCAGGGTGACGTGTGTGAAATGGGTGCCGGGCTCTGAGAGCCTGTTCCTGGTGTCCCATGCCAGTGGAAACATGTACCTGTACAACGTGGAACACACGTGTGGCACCACGGCCCCTCACTACCAGCTCCTCAAGCAGGGGGACAACTACTCTGTCCACACGTGTAAGAGCAAGTCCACCCGCAACCCCCTCCTCAAGTGGACTGTAGGGGAGGGGGCGCTCAACGAGTTCTCCTTCTCTCCAGACGGGAAGTTCCTGGCCTGTGTGAGCCAGGACGGCTTCCTCCGGGTCTTTAACTTTGACGCGGTGGAGCTGCATGGCACCATGAAGAGCTACTTCGGGGGCCTGCTGTGTGTGTGCTGGAGCCCTGATGGGAAGTATATTGTGGCAGGCGGAGAGGACGACCTGGTGACTGTGTGGTCGTTCATGGACTGCAGGGTGATCGCCCGCGGGCACGGACACAAGTCCTGGGTGAGTGTGGTGGCCTTCGACCACTACACTACCAGTGTGGAGGAGAACGAGCCCATGGAGTTCAGCGGCAGTGATGAAGACTTCCAGGATCAGATGATTCACCTGGGGCGTGAGCGGGCCAACAGCACGCAATCTCGCCTCTCCAAACGTAACTCCACAGACAGCCGGCCCGTCAGCGTCACATACCGCTTCGGCTCGGTGGGACAGGACACTCAGCTGTGCCTCTGGGACCTGACCGAGGACATCCTTTTCCCCCACCTGCCCCTGTCACGGACACGGACTCACACTAATGTGATGAACGCCAGCAGCCCTCCAGGGGGCGCTCCCGTCATCACCACGACAACCACCGCCAACGGAAACAACAGCGGAGCTAACACGCCCGCCCTGAACTCTGTGTCCAGCTCACTCCCACGCTCCAACAGCCTGCCGCACTCCGCCGCCAACACCGCTACGGCTAACAGCACCAACAAGCCCAGCACGGGCACGGGCATCATGGACAGTGCCATAGCCACTGGGGTCAGTAAGTTTGCCACGCTGTCTCTGCACGACCGCAAGGAGCGCCACGATAAGGACCACAAACGCAACCACAGCATGGGGCACATCAGCAGCAAGAGCAGCGACAAGCTCAACCTGCTGACCAAGAGCAAAACAGACCCGGCCAAGACTCTGGGCACGCTGCTGTGCCCGCGCATGGAGGACGTACCTCTGCTCGAGCCCCTCATCTGTAAAAAGATAGCACACGAGAGACTCACCGTACTCATATTTTTAGAGGACTGTTTAGTGACTGCATGTCAGGAGGGATTTATTTGCACATGGGCCAGGCCAGGCAAAGTGGTAAGTTCTTTTTAACACAAGGAGCTCGAGAAGGAGCCAGACACATTGAGAAACACGGAGTAAAGTGAAGCTAACGTAGCCAAACACAGGCAGTACAGCAGAGTGTGTGTGTGTGTGGAGTTTATCTGTCAGACCGGAGCAGGCACACACTCCTCACATGACTGACCGTTCTATTGGTGAGACGTCCAGGCATATCACCACCTAAAGGTCACTTAACATTTAGGAAGTCAGTCCGTACAAACGACCACGCTTTAATTATGTTGTTTTGCATTTAGTTTGAATCCAAACCGTCGAATGCAAACCCAACAGGCCTGAGTACTTCCCATTTAAATTACACTAACATCATTAACTGTCTAATATGACAGATTTTTGCCCCGTTCGCTTAATGCTATGTCTGTAGATCCATAACCACATTGAAGTTGATAGAGCCCTACTGTTAAGACATATTCTATCTGAAATGACTATTCTAACGATTGTAAACCATATATTGGTTATTTAAAACTAAACTACAAACAAGGTGTCCCTGTGTCTCCGGGGGGTCTTGTTCTAAAAGCTGCTAACCCTGAAGTTTAGACCTATACAAACATGTTCTGAAATGCATGAGATTCTTGCATTAGTTTAGCAGTGAGTCATTTGTTTTCTCTCAAATGAGAACGCTCCTGGACCTGATCAGAAGTGCTCTGTGTACTATGGATTTTTAAAACGAAAAACACAAATCTAACCCCTATCTTAACAAATCTGTCAGAAAATAATAAAACGATTTAACAGCCAGTTCTGTCAGAAATACCAACATTAGTAACAGTCTTGAATGGCGTTGAAGGAATCTTGTTTTTAATTAATTGCTGTTCTTGTTTCTGGGTTTTTCAGCTGTCGGTGAGTGGAGTAAGAAAGACTTAAAGTGGGACTAAACACTTTTTTAGTGCTTCTAAACTGTGGATATAGTGTTTATTGCAGGGTCTACTGTTCCTAGTTAGTGCAAACTAGGTAAATTTACTTTAGAGTGTGTGTGCTGCCTCCAGTGGCCATTTGCAATTTCTAGTACTACGTAACATCACACAGAACTGCCCTGAATACAGCCAGGTGTTTCTGATGCAAACATCTGTCTACATCTGTGTAGGGGCGGAGTTTGAAGTGTGGGAACCTGTTAGACCAATCACAGTGTTGCTTACTTCACTCCCCCCTTTATAATAAATTGTTTTTATATGGCGTTTTTTACGGTAACACAAAGACGCTTGACGATAAAGTAACACTAAAACAAAGACAAAACGGTAATGAGGAGCGGTCATGTGTGCGGGGGCTGTAGGCTGTGAGTTTTGAGCAGTTTTTTTGAAGGTGTTTAGTGAGTTTGAGTTTCTGACATGAAGGGGAGACCGTTCCAGAGGGTGAAGGCTCGGTCCCCCAAGGCCCAGTGCTTTGATTTGACTGCGGGAGGTAGGGCTGAACGATCTATCGTTTTAGATTGAAAATCACGATCTCAGACAACACAGTTTTGGGATCGTTAAGTCGCTTAAAGCTCCTAACTGACCCAGGTTTTGTTTCGTGGACTATTTCACACATGTTTGCCGCCTGGCCCGCCTCCCTGCCACGCTGCTAAACCCGCTAATCAGAAGCGGCGTGCTGCGCGTGGACAGGTCACGTGTTCTCGACTCCAATCAGTGAAGCTGGTTGTCTGTTTCAGAAATGGCTTCAGCAGGACCAGAAGCGCAGCCAGGGGTTTTGAACCCAAAGAAAAACAGCACGTCGGTCATTTGGCGGTATTTCGGGTTTGAGGCTGCAGACGAACATCAGAAACAGGTGCTGCGCTAAACATGTCGTGCTAAAGATGCCACATCCTAACCTGGGAAATCCCAGACTGCTTTCGTTCGTTCTGGTCTGAAAGACAGCCTGGCAACTATGGCAAGTGAGCTCTCCCAATTCTGGGAGCCAATCAGAGAGTGGGGAGGGGTGGCAAGACAGTGAGGCGTACTACGTGACAAACAGAAACTTGTAGTTTGAACTGACAACTGACATGATTGGCTATGGGCTACGTATATGCCAAATGACATTCGTAATGCCCAATAAACGGCCGTTGGCGATCGTAAACCACACCTCTGCTACGAGATATTTCGAAGGTGGCTCCCAGACCATATATCACTTGTGATATGGTCTGGTGTAAACCAGGCAAGCCACATCCAGTGGAAACGCGACCAATTTTACCGCCACTTGAAAGTTCACCACTTGTTTACATTACAAACGCTATAGAAAGACTATCGCGATTAGCATCACTATATTTAGGATCACTATATTTAAGTTAAGTTTGTTGTATTTTATACTTTTGTTATAAATACAACAATAAAATTAAAAGACGTTTATTGCTCTACTTAAGACATAGACTTTAGTTTTCATTCTTGAATTACAGTTTAGTGGAATTTAGTGTTTGAATGGTATGATGTAAGTTTCTGTGATGTTTCCAAATGTTCATGTGCACTGAAACTTCATGGATGAAATCGAAATCGCAATATCTGGCAGAAAAATCGCAATTCCTTTTTTTCTTAAAATCGTTCATTCCTAGCGGGAGGGCGAAGGTTCGAGTCGGCTGATCGGAGGCGGCGGGAGGGACGGTGGGGCTGGACGAGGTCTGAGAGGGGCGGGTCCGGGCCTTTAGTTCTCCAGTCCACCCCCACTCTTTTCTTTAATCCCATACTTCCCAAATTAGCAGCTCTATTGTCACTGTGGCTCTTGGTGGAGTTTAGGTGTTTAGTCCCACTTTAAATAGTCATTCAATTGGGAAAAAATAAAAAAAACTTACTCCATGAACAGGTAGTTCTGCTATGAACAGAAAATTATATTAACTTAAAATTAACGTGTTAAATTACTCAACTTAATATTCCGAGTTGGAGTGATTAGATGATTCATTTCTTGCGGTGTGATATAAGTGTTTTCCTCCTGCTACTGTTAGCTTGGCTTGTGCTACTTGTCGCTTGATTTTCTTTCATTTATTTTTTCGATTTACTTTCTTTTCTTTTAAGCGTTCATTTCTGTTGCTCCAGTATGTGACTCTCTCTCCCGACGCCAACCTCCTTTTTCTGTTTTTTCCTGTTTTTTTTCCAGGGTTTATTGTCATCTCAAAACCAGGCCAGCTCCCCCAGCGGAACAGTAGTATAGCCACAACCAATAATTGTGCTGCTAGCGACAAGCCTGCGATGTCCGATGCTGCTCGCTCGCCACCGTCCGCAGTGCAAGTTTTTTCTGTTCACCCTCTTCTCCTCCTCCTCCTCTTCCTCCCTTTTTCTTTTGTTTCTTCGTCCTCTTTTTTTGTTGTTGTTTCTCGCCCGCTCCGATCTAGAGGAAGCCACGCGACTGTCAGCGGTTGTCCTCTGCTGTTTTAACCCTTTTTTTTAACAGTTTTAAAACTAAAGACCTACCCCACTGTTGTTTTTTTTTGTTTTTTTAAATTATGGCTTATCAGACGCAAACTGTGACTTGAGATTATTATTATTATTATTAAAGAGAGTTGGTGATTCTCGTGGTTAAGGTGTAGGTACCACATCGGCGAATTTGTTAAAGTTTGTGCCTGCGCAGACCTCCGCCAAGGCGCTACCCCATCGCAAAATGGTGGGTTCTTGTAATTTATTATAAAAAGCAATCAAACAAATGAGTGAATCGAGGCAACGTTCTGGATTTAAATCAAGCCAAATCTTTCAAACCCTTTTAAGAAAAAATGTAAGAAGGCTGCCGGTCAAAAGTTTGGACGCACTTTCTCTTTCGGTGATTGTTCTTTACGTTTACTACTTCATAGATTGTCGATCCGTACGGAAGACATCAGATATATGAAGCAAAATGTATGGAATTTTGTAGCAAAGGGAAAAAAAAGCGAAATAACTAAAAATTTTCTATAAGTTTTAGATTCAAATGCTCAAAAAGTGTCCAGCCTTTGCTTTGTTGACGTCACTGCAAACCCTTGGATTTATGAAGTCTCCTGAAATGGTTTTCCCTTCCCATGTGCCTCGGGATGCATTAGTGGAACGCCAAGAGTGGAAAGCAGTGATCGAAGCAAAGGGTAAAGGCCATTTTTAAGAAGTTAAAATGTAACACGGTTGAGTTTTTTCACACTTTTTGTTTAATAGATTTCATGTTATAGTTGTGATGCGTTCAGTGTTGTCACGATACCAAAAGATCAGACTATTCCAATACTAAAGAAAAGGCTTGATACTCGATATTTTTTTATGATGAAATTATGAAAAAAACACTTGGAGAACAAAATGTTCGGAGGTCGACAGAGGCCATATTCGTAGGCAATATTATTTCTTGTTATAACGAGATAATTAATTAGAGATCTCGAGAAAACGAAACAATTATTCTGTGATCTCGAGAAAACAACTGAAACGTCTACCGCCACGTTGCGACAGGCTGACTTCGGGGCTATTGCTCATTCTGAATAGACGCGTTTTTGGTCATTAGGTCATTTTTTGGCCACAACTAAACCTGGACTAGACCGGGACTAAACCCACAACTAAACCTGGACTAGACCGGGACTAAACCCACAACTAAACCGGGACTAAACCAACAACTAAACCAACAACTAAACCTGGACTAGACCGGGACTAAACCCATAACTAAACCTGGACTAGACCGGGACTAAACCCACAACTAAACCTGGACTAGACCGGGACTAAACCCATAACTAAACCTGGACTAGATCGGGACTAATCCCACAACTAAACCTGGACTAGACTGGGACTAAACCCACAACTAAACCTGGACTAGATCGGGACTAATCCCACAACTAAACCTGGACTAGACCGGGACTAAACCCACAACTAAACCTGGACTAGATCGGGACTAAACCCACAACTAAACCTGGACTAGATCGGGACAAAACCCACAACTAAATCTGGACTAGACCGGGACTAAACCCGCAACTAAACCTGGACTAGATCGGGACTAATCCCGCAACTAAACCTGGACTAGATCAGGACTAATCCCGCAACTAGACCGGGACTAAACCCGCAACTAAACCTGGACTAGACCGGGACTAAACCCGCAACTAAACCTGGACTAGATCGGGACTAAACCAGCAACTAAACCTGGACTAGATCGGGACTAAACCAGCAACTAAACCTGGACTAGATCGGGACTAAACCAACAACTAAACCTGGACTAGATCGGGACTAATCCCACAACTAAACCTGGACTAGACCGGGACTAATCCCACAACTAAACCTGGACTAGATCGGGACTAAACCCACAACTAGACCGGGACTAATTAGAATGTCTGGAATAATAATCGATCAGCTGATAAGGCAATAATTTGATCAGGGGTTGACACGGTGAGATTGCATTACGTCTTTTAATTCAGGATAATTTCAAGATTAGTCCGCGGCACCTGCGCAGAAGACAGGCCCGGCTTCGTCTTTACCGACGGAGATGCAGTGTTTTCTCAAGATCTCGAAATAACAGTTTTGTTTTCTCAATCTCAAATTAATTTTCTTGTTATTAAGGTGGAAAATAATCATTACGAACATGGCCTCTGTCGGCTTCCGTAAAAATGTAATTCTCAGTGCAAAGATAGTGCTTTCTTTTTCACTTACCATGTGTTTCTAAACCCTAAAACTGTGCAAGAAAACTCATATTTTATCACATTCATGGGATTTTTCAGAATCATTACTTATGTTAAACTGAGTATCTATTTTTGATACTGGTTTTAGTATTGATTAGTACCTGATTTTCATTACATTTAACAACCCTACAGTCTACAACGTCAATAATTCTAAAACGCGAGATGAAAAAGTGTGTCCAAACGTTTGCCTGGTCCTGTACATTTCCTGTGGTCCTCCCCGTGGTCAGTGTGGTACCTACCACCCCCGGTGGCTCTGTGGAGGGCCTGCGCCTGGCTGTCTCCCTGTCCTTTGCACTGACTTCCTCGTGTTTTCTAACTACTCTAACGGAACAAAGAGGGCGAGGACTGCCGCGTTGCACCCGGCTCCATCCTCCCTTCTGGAATTCTGAACCTTGGAACGCTGGATGCTGCAATGCTAGTCTTTTGAAAAGATGTTTGCACTTAAATGAGTTTATTAGAGAAAAGGCTTTACGTGTTTGGGTGTGTCACGACTCACAGACTGCTAATAACAGTAGGCAAAGATTAAAACCTTTATCTATTGAGCATTTATTTTAATATGATTTCAGATTCAAATCTGCTCTGTATCATAATGTGTATAATGTAATTAATTGATTTGATGGGGGCCTAAGCAAACGACCATTACTCCAGTGGAAGTTTTGTCATTGATAGTTATATTTCTAAAGCCTAAAGTATACATAATAATATTAAAATAATCTTGAATACACTGATTGTCTCTTGTTTCTATTTACAAAGTACATGAGGTCAAAATGTGGGAACTTTGTAATACCACGGACCACAGAGTTAAATCTGGACTAGACCGGGACTAAACCTGGACTAGATCGGGACTAATCCCACAATTAAACCTGGACTAGACCAGGACTAAACCCACAACTAATCCTGGACTAGACCGGGACTAAACCCACAACTAAACCTGGACTAGACCGGGACTAAACCCACAACTAAACCTGGACTAGACCGGGACTAAACCCACAATTAAACCTGGACTAGATCGGGACTAAACCCACAACTAAACCTGGACTAGACCGGGACTAAAACCACAACTAAACCTTGACTAGACCGGGACGAAAACCACATTTAAACCTGGACTAGATGCACAAATAAACCTGGACTAGACCGGGACTAAACCCACAACTAAACCTGGACTAGATCAGGACTAAACTCACAATTAAATCTGGACTAGACTGGGACTAAATAAGAACTAGAACAGGGCCAAAGTCTACTTCAGGTCTAAAATAGGCTCAGTTTTATTTAGACCAAATAGTAACAAATATGAACGCGCCCTAATGTACGCAAGGTGGTTACCAGCGGGCCAAGTTACAGATCAGATCTGTGGAGAGGCAAGCCTGCTCACAGTATGAATGCATTTCTTTGGTATAAATAAAAGAAAAATGAGTTTAATGCTATACTGTGGAACATTCTGTTCCATTTTTCAGCTGGTAAAAGTACACAGTGACATTTTGGGATGGGTACTATATCATGATAATGTTGGACCAATGTTGTAACATGTATCAGCAGATTAAACTTTACGAGACATGAGTTTACTAAAAATATTACTTTAATATGAACTCAGATTATGGAAGTAGATGAGGACTTTTCTAATTTGATTTTCATGATTTGTGTTGGGAAAGTTACACCGTGTAGTACAGTGGTCCCTCGTTTATCACAGGGGTTAGGTTCCAGAAATAACCCGTAATGAGAGAAATCCACGAAGTAGGACAACTTTATATTTTACAATTATTATACATGTTTTAAGGCTGTAAACGCCTTAAAACACTGGAATTAACCTTTTCTCACATTTCTCTCTCGTTTAAACACTCAATCTTTTGTAGATTTTCAACAAAATGTATTGATAGTGAAGCGTGGGAGCTCCGCCGGGAGCCCCGCCGGACGCGCGAGGGGAGCGGAGACATGAGACACTGGATCCTCAGGAAGCACCGCGCTCATCCAACGGCACTGCCACGTCCCGGGACGCGACACGCACCAACCCCTTGGAGAAGTGCGCGTGGTCAAATCCGTGACAGAGCAGCACAACCGGCGCAAGGCCGGGGCTGCGAGCACGAGAACGAACCGCAGCGCCCAGACCATGCCTCCCCCTCGGGATTGCGTCCTCGCAGCCCGAGCCACAAACTGAACACGCACAAACGAACGCAAGACCCACACGAAACCACCAAAGCGCCACACGGTGTGATTTAATCCTGGTTTAGACCTGGTCTAGTCCCGGTTTAGTCCAGGACCAGTCCAGGTTTAGACCTGGTTTAGACCTGGATCAAGACCTGGTTTAGTCCACGTTTAGTCCTGGTCTAGTCCTGGTCTAGTCCCGGTCCCCCCTGCATCCCCCATCTATCAATCGGCAAAGGTCTGCACTCTCTTAGCCAATCAAGACGCAGAACACAATGTTACACTATAAAAAAAAAAGTTCCATCCATCCATCCATTTTCTTCCACTTATCCGGGGCCGGGTCGTGGGGGCAACAGTCTAAGCAGGGACTCCCAGACTTCCTTCACCCCGGACACTTCCTCCAGCTCCTCCGGGGGGACCCCAAGGCGTTCCCAGGCCAGCCGGGAGACATAGTCCCTCCAGCGGGTCCTGGGTCTTCCCCGGGGCCTCCTCCCGGTGGGACATGCCCGGAACACCTCCCGAGGGAGGCGACCAGGAGGCATCCGGAACAGATGCCCGAGCCACCTCAGCTGGCTCCTCTCCACGTGGAGAAGCAGCGGCTCTACTCCGAGCCCCTCCCGCGTGACTGAGCTCCTCACCCTATCTCTAAGGGTGCGCCCAGCCACTCTGCGGAGGAAACTCATTTCGGCCGCTTGTATCCGCGATCCTGTCCTTTCGGTCATTACCCAAAGCTCATGACCATAGGTTAGGGTAGGAACGTAGATTGACCGGTAAATTGAGAGCTTCGCCTTTTGGCTCAGCTCCCTCTTCACCACAACGGTCCGGTACAACGACCGCATCACCGCCGACGCTGCACCGATCCGCCTGTCAATCTCATGCTCCATCCTCCCCTCACTCGTGAACAAGACCCCGAAAAAAAATGTTACACTATAAAAAAAAAAATCTGCGAAACAGCGAGGCCGCGAACAGTGAACCGCGATAGAGCGAGGGACCACTGTAGTAACGGTCCGGTGATGTTTCGGCGCATGCATCAAGGTTATAGCGCAAAACCCCATGTCGGCGCGCGCATCAGTTTGTTGTATGTGGGTTTAGTCCCGGTCTAGTCCAGGTTTAATTGTGGGTTTAGTCCCGGTGACTGATTTTTATTTATTTATTTACAGGGACAGTACATTGAAAACACTGCCACCATATCGGTCACCGATGTCCATGTACATAAGGCTTGTAGCCACAGGCTAATTCGCAGCCCCCGTCCCTGGTTAGGCTTTTAAAGGACAGAAAACAACACAGGAGCGATACAGAACTGATACAGGAGTCCTGTATCAGTCCTGTATCGGTCCTGTAACAGGACCGATACAGGACCGATATCAGTCCTGTATCGGTCCTGTAACAGGACCGATACAGGACTGATACAGGACCGATACAGGACCTGTGTCGAACTGACACTGACGCGACAGAGTGTTTATAAGAAGCGCATCTGCCAAAGAATCTCTGATCTTTTGCGGTTCATCATCAAATTCATCCAGAACTATGGAGCATCAGGCTAAAGGTTTCCTCCGTGTGGCACCATTTTGACCTTGTATTGGAAAATAAGAGATTTGATTTAATTTCCTTGTTGTTTCATCCTGTTCCTCTCAGAGTTTCACTTGATCTGAATTCAAATTCATTTCAAAGTGACTCTTAGTTTACTATTATATTATTTTCTGCACTCCAGCCTCATCTGTGCCGTGTGAGCGGGTGTCTTCTACAGCTGGAGAAGTTGTATCAAAAAACAACCAATTACAACCAATTACGTAACAAAATCAATTTCAGAACTTTGGAAAAACTTTTGCGTGTCGAATCCCTCAGGCGTCCAGGTAGAATCCATGGCAATTTGTCAACTGGACAAAAGTTTATTTGGTCGAATACGTTTTGCAGCTCATCCAAGCTGCTTCTTCAGTTCTGATCAGATGCTGGTGGACCCTGTTGTTGGAAAAACTTATTTCTTTTAATAAAAATTTGTTTAAAAAAATCCCAGCTCACAAGCATCCTTATTCACAACACGTTCACTTCACGTTATGGTACATGTTCACATTATTCATTGACTATCTAAAAATATCAAAGATATTTTAAATTTAAATTTAAAAGATATGAAATAATACAATATAAAATACAATGACTTAAATGATATTATTGTATATACTCTGACAGCTCGGTTGCCTGTAGGATGGTGGATGTAGGTGTCAGTATTCAGTGACACAGTATCGACACAGTATCAGTAGAGTTTGTGTTTGTGTGGAAACTCTTAATGAGCCTCATCTCCTCATCACTCGTGAGTCGGACCCTCGTGTGGATGGAGGGAGGGGAGCAGGGAGCGCGTATGAAGCACGAGTTTTGCGCAAGAGAGCGGTGTGTTCAGTGGGATTATTTTATATTGACCGCAGTTAGGCGTATTTTAACCTGGGTTACAAAATCATCGCAGAGCTCTGGCTCTGTCAATAATCTCCATTTGAAAGTGTGAGCCAAAATCCTCCACTGCAGGACCACGGACCACCAGTGGATGGCAGAAATACGTCCCCGGGCAGTGCGGAGCATGGTGAGCTCTAAAATATGGAAAAACTTTATTTATGACGTTAATGTGAACGTTTTGTTAGAACTATAACCTGAAGAGTCAGGCTAAAAGATCCGAACTGAAACAACAGTTTGTTTATGTTCAGAGCACTTCTGAACCAACTTTGCAACGCACATTTGAACGAACCGTTGGGTAGAACGCCGGAAACAGCAGAGCCGCACACTGGAAAAACAAAGAGGGCAAATAATTATGTCCGGAGAGTTTAGTGGTTTTGGAGAGGTGCTGGGTGCGGCTGCTAGGGACATCCGTGCGCTGTTGGAGCGCACAATAGCGGACTACGAGGAGGAGCTGCGCCGCTCCAAACAGGAGAACCAGAGGATCCAACGGCTCTTGGACTCGGCTCTGAGGGCTCTGAGCCCGAGAGTCGTGCTCGTCAGAGGGGGTAAGTCTTGTGGATCGTATGGATCCTATTTTTAGCCTATGGGTGTTAAAAAAAAGTATGAAAAAGAGATGATGTAGAAAAGAGCTCATTAGAAACATGCGCCATGGCGCAAGAACCTGTGACTCCAAATCACTTCAGATATTCACTCAAACATATTTACAAGTTCATGGACAGAAAAGACACCCCCTCAGCCTTACAGTAGAAGACTACAGACAAGTTCAGCTATAAAATGAGTCCAGGAGGACACCAGATTGGCTAGGTAATCTCCCGGATTTATATCTATAACTGTATTCAAAGCTTCAAAGATTCAAAGCTTTTATTGTCATATGCACAGTAAAGAAACACGTTTCCCTGTACAATGAAATTCTTACTTTGCTGCCCACACTGGATGCCAAGAGCAAAAAAAATTAAAATAGATAAATAAGATAAAGAGAAGCATGTAAAAAAGTATAATCCAAATAGAACAATCTTTACCGAATATACACTATGAAAAATATAGGCTAGGTGGTATGTACATATTTACAGATAATGTGCAACATTGGTTTTATGTGTAACTGTCAATAGTAAAAACGGGGTGTAAACATTGTTGATATCGTGCAAACAGGAAGTGTAAACATGGTTAATAAAGTGCAAACAGGAAGTGTAAACATTCGAGCAGTTACATGTGCAGCTGTAATCTGACAGATTATTTAAACAGTTGGTCAATAATAGTGCAAATTACTCATGTGCAAAGTTGCTTTTTTATTGCTCGGCAGTTCATGAGTCTGATAGTAGTTGGGAAGAAAGAGTTCTTAAGTCTAGTAGTCCTGCTTTTCACACTCCTGTACCTCCAGCCTGAAGGTAGGAGTGTGAATAGTCCATGTTGGGGGTGGGTGGGGTCTTTGATGATGGAGGCAGCTCTCTTGCAGCTCTGCGGTGGTAGATGGTGGTAGACGGTTGAGGAGTCCTGGTGATCTTTGTGGCTGTCTTAACCACTCTCTGCGGGCGTTTGCGGTCCTTCACAGTAGTGCTGCCGTACCACACAGTGATGCAGCTGGTCAGGATGGACTCAATGATGCAGCTGTAGAAGTTGCTGAGAATTTTGGGCGGCATGCCAAATTTCCTCAGCCTCCTCAGGAAGTACAGCCGCTGTTGAGCCTTCTTCACCACCTGTGTAGTGTTGAGTGTCCAGATGAGATCATCACTGATGTGGACCCCCAGGTATTTAAAGGTGCTCACCCTCTCCACCTGAAGGTCCCGGATAAACAGTGGCTGATGAGGTCTCCTCTCCTTCCTCATGTCCACTATCATCTCCTTGGTCTTATCTGTGTTGAGGGTGAGGTTGTTGTCTCCGCACCATGTCACCAGACTGTCCACCTCCCTCCTGTAGGCCACCTCGTCTCCGCCTGTGATACGACCTATCACAGCGGTGTCGTCAGTAAACTTCAGGATGATGTTCTCGGGGTGGGATGCGACGCAGTCGTGGGTGAACAGGGTGTAGAGGATGGGGCTGAGGGCGCAGCCCTGTGGGATACCGATGTTAGTGGTGATGCTGGCTGAAGTTCTGTTTCCAATCCTGACAGACTGGGGCCTGCCAGTCAGGAAGTCCAGGAGCCAGTCACAGAGGGCAGGGTGCAGTCCAAGTGTTGAGTCTGTGGGGGATGACTGTGTTGAAGGCGGAGCTGTAGTCAATAAAGAGTATCCTCACGTAGGGGTCTTTATTTTCCAGGTGGGAGAGCGAGACATGGAGGGCGGCGGCGATGGCATCAGAGGTGGACCTGTTGGGCCTGTAGGCATATTGTAGGGGGTCAATAGAGTCCGGTGTGCTGCTCTGAATGTGGGGCAGTACCACTCTCTCAAAGCACTTTATAATGACTGAAGTGAGTGCTACTGGCCTGTAGTCATTCAGGCAGGATGGGGGGGTTCTTCTTGGGGAGGGGGACGATGGTGGTGGTTTTGTAGCAGGTGGGGACAGTGCGTTGGCTGAGGGAGAGTTTGAAAATGGAGGTGAAGACATCAGCCAGCTCATTAGCACATGCTCTGAGGGCCCTCAAAGGAATACTGTCTGGACCTGGGGCTTTGTGGGGGTTGTTATTCCCTGATTGTGGGAAAGATGGACTGGAGTGGGTAGTGTTGAGTTTTAGTTTTAGTTTTTCGAGTGATGCAGAAAAGAGGGAGCCACTGTCTGTGTTCATGTATGTTTGCTTGTGCAGTCTGTATACAGCTGTGGCAACTTCAGAAAAATATTTGCGGCTTGGTAGCACATACTTAGGGTCCAAAACTTTCACCATGTTAATGAATCTGGGCTTTTCCACGGTATATATGGGCACCATGTCTTTTACAATATGTGCTCGCGCTGTGGGGACTTGCACTTCTCCCACTCCGCTGCGTGCCTCTGCTTTAGGCGCTAGGATACATTTGTCGTGCTGCAACAGCTTTTGAACCGACCTTACAGTGAGCACTTGTTTGTTCCAAGTTCGACGCAAGAAAACCGAACCAGTTCCATATAACAGATGTAGCAACACCTTTGTTTGGTACAAGCTCCGGCTTTCCCTCACTCACTAGCCGTGCTAGCTCGTACAATGTTTGGGTACGCCCCGCTAACTTACCCGTGTAAAACGTGGCCGCGCATTAGTTCCGCTAGCATGTAAAAAATAACAAAAAAATCGATTTTCATCAAAACACATCGTCCTGAACTGTAAATTCGAATTAATCAATTTACATGTAAACGATAAATCGCGCAGGTCTACAAAAAACACTAAAAAAGCTAAAAAAAATCGGCATCCTGGAGCGGAGCTAGCAAATAGCACGTCCGCTGCGGAGGCGCCGTGTTTGTTCTTATACTCTGTTTTTGTAATAAATAGTATTACAGTGGTACCTCACCTTACGAAAGACCCAACAAACGAAAATTCCAAGTTACGAAACGCCTTCACGTTAAATTTTGGTCTCTAGATATGAAAGAAAATTCAAGTTACGAAACGCGAAATCTCAAAAATTCAAATAATGCACGCTCAGCCACACACATACGCTTTTCTCAGACTGGATTTAAACTTTTCTCACATTTGTCTCTGTTTAAACACTCAAACTTTCATAGATTTTCAACAAAAGGTATTAAAAGTGAAGCGTGGGGGGAAGGGGGAGGGTGGGACACGTGTGTGATAGCGCAGCATGACCCGGCGCGGGGCTGCTAGGACGAGACCCGTGCTCAAACCGTGCCTCCTCTAAACCAGGATTAAACCAGGTCTGAACCAGGTCTAAACCAGGTCTAAACCAGGTCTAAACCAGGTCTAAACCAGGATTAAACCACCGCGGCTCTTACCTGCATTCGTTCATGCGCTCGGACTGCGTGTGGTCCCCTCCTCGCTGCGGTCCCCTCCTCGCTGCTCGCCTCAGCTGTGACTCGTGAGAAACCAGGAAATAGACCCGCACGCGGCGCTTTAATCCACCTGGTCTAGTCCTGGTTTAGTCCAGGTTTAGTCCTGGTCCAGTCCAGGTATAGACCTTGTTTAGACCTGGTTTAGTCCACGTTTAGTCCTGGGTCTACAGTCTCATAGCCAATCAGGACCCAGAACACAGCGTTACACTATAAAAAAAAGTTACACTATAAAAAAAAAACTTGGAACGGGGCCTTGGAACGAATTAGGCTTTTTCCATTGAAATAGCTACTCAACTTACGAAAAATTCACGTTACCAAACCACTTCTGGAACGAATTAATTTCGTAAGTTGAGGTACCACTGTATTCTATCAGAGCGTTCGTCTTTTGAATGATCCTCAACATCTTCCATCATCTCTAGAACCGCATAGCAGGTGAGAAAGTTGCTTTTAATTTTAAACTACATGTACTCTCTTATCTCCTGCAGCTGCCCAGCTCCCCTCTCTGAGTCCTGCTCCACACATTAAAGAAGAACACAGCGTCAAACAGGAGGAAGATCAGCTGCAAGTGTGAGTCTCAGACACTAGCCGTGTCCCAATTCGAGGGCTGCAGCCTCCGAAGGCTGATTTTTCAGACGCTCCGAAGGCTACAAAAGCTGCAGCCCCCGAACTCCCCTCCGCTCACCGAAAGGCCGTTGCTGAAATGGGTGAAGCCCACGGAGCCGCTCCCGTCGCCCAGCAACCATGATACGCTGCTAACGCTAATGCTAACAATACGCACACGGATCAATAACAAATATTACGCACGGGTAATTGAACTGTCGAATTTTGAGTTATTCTAATGATTCTCATCCAAATCTTGTGGCTAAAACGAAAACTTATACAAAATAACTTTTACAAAATAAAACGGTTATATTTCTGGGATACATCTAAAATAGGCTAAATTACCTAAAATGTTGCAAATACAGTGATGAGATTTGCATTATTAATTATTATTATCATCATTAAGGATTTTTACATTGACCAGGGTTTACATTTATACAGGGAATACATTTAAGTCAGTTTATAAAGACAGATATCTCTCCTTTGAGAAAAGATGGTTTATTAAACAATCAAAGGAACTTGTGGAAATACTTTAATCATAATGCAAATAGTCAAACACTAAACCCATTACACACATTCAGTGTAATTATAGGTGAGTAAAAACAACTGTGTGTCAATGTTCTCTCAAATTGTGTTCCCTTTTTGCTGAAGCAGGTGACAATCCAAAATGAAAAATTCAGCTGGCGAATTCGCATGGTGCTATTTTCTCTCGGGTCGTATCACTGCACGCCTATTACTTATTATTAGCCTGTTCACTTCTAAGCGGATGTTTACAAGTGAACAGGCTAATAATAACTAATAGGCGCGCAGTGATACGACTCGAGAGAAAATGGCACCATCCGAATTAGCCAGCTGATTTTTTCGCGGACAACTGTTTGTGACACTTTTTGGACAAATGTTGTTTTGAGAAGAAACTCAAACTTTATTCAATGTCCCCGCTAACTTACCAGAACTACGTTCGCGAGCTACAAAAGCGGAGCAGAACTGGGCTCACAGGACACTGTCAGGGGTAAAATTGTGGCAGCAATGAAATTGGCCTATAATTAGTGAAACTATGTTTATTTTACTTATACACTTATACTTATACACTTTTGAAGAGTGGTATTACTTTTGCTATTTTCATTTTACTTGGGAAACAACCGGACTGGAATGATCCATTACAGATGTGGGTTAATGGTATTACAATACTTTCAGCAGTTGTCTTAACTAGTAACATGTCAATATCGTGGCAGTCAGTGGAATATTTTCTTTTACAACCAAGAATAACTTTTTTCACTTCATTTTCATTGGTAGCAGAGAGAAACATTGAAAATGAGTTCCTAAACAGTACACAGTACGTTGATTTGAGGATTGGACAGGAATCTCAGCAGACAGCTCTGGGCCAATATTCACAAAAAACTGTTGAAATTGTTTACAATATTGTTCATGTCGTGAGTGTCTCCATTTATATCATCAAAATAATTAGGATACTCAACTTTAGTAGATCCCGGTTTAATTATACCATTCAGTCTCTCCCACGTCTTCTTTATATTGGATTTGTTGGTGTACAGAATTTGTTTATAGTATAACTGTCGAGCAGTTCTAATCACATCAGTTAATTTCTTTATATCTTTGTTCTGCATCTTTGAGTTTTTGTTTTTTTGTTTTTTTACACGCATTCAATATTCCTTTTGTAAACCAAGGCCTTTTCATTGATTTCTTTTTTATACTGAGTTCTTTAACTGGGCAATGTTTATTATATAAAGAGATGTTTACATTTGTTTCTGAGATGGTGATAAACGGAGAAATTCAATTTGTCAACTGGACAACGTTTGTTTGGTCGAAAACGTTTCGCCACTCATCCGAGAGGCTTCGTCAGCTCTGGTTCTCATGCTGGTTAGACCCTGTTTATATCTAGCTGCAGGGAGGAGCTACCTACACTGAAAAAAGCTCTGAACCTATCCCAGCTACTCTGTCTCTTTTGTTTTACGAATTCCTCTGGCGTCTAGTATTAGCATATCTATAAGCCCTAGGAGGCGCTCACTACACTGAAATAGCTCTGAAACTATCAACTAATCTGTCTCTTTGTATTTCAAATTTCTCTGGCGTCCATTTTCGTCTTCCTATTCAAGACAAACGACCCTCTCCACCCCTCTGCAATGGCTTGTCTGTCCTAATGTTTCTTTGTCTGTTTTTGACTTGGTTTGAGAATCGAATTATAGATGGGAGACAAGTTGTGTCTAACTCCCCCATTTCTGTTTAATGACGGATTCTCTTTTTTGACAAAAATAGCCTCTTTAATTCTCCTCTCAAACCAGTTCTTTTCCCTGGCTAAGATCTGAACCTCACTGTCCTCAAATGAATGGCCCGCGGCTTCTAGGTGAAGATGTACGGCAGATGTACTGAGATGGTTGAGCTCCAGTCCTGTTCGTCTAAACAATTTTTAAAAGCATTGATGGTTTCTTCAGTTCTTATTCGTTTGTAAATCACCTTTTTCTCCTCTTTGATATACACTCAACAAAAATATAAACACTTTTGTTTTTGCTCCCATTTTTCCTGAGATGGACCCAAAGATCCAAAATTCACTCCAGATACACAACACTACCATTTCTCTCAAATATTGTTCACAAATCTGTCCAAATGTGTGACAGCGAGCACCTCTGCCCCGCCGAGACAATCAATCAATCAATCAATCAAACAATATTTATAAGGGCTTTTCATACAAAATTGTAACACAAAGCGCCTCCACAAATCCACCCCACCTCACAGGTGCGCCACATCAAGATGCCAATCCGACATCATGACCAGTGCACAGGTGCGCCCCAGACTGCCCACAATAAAAGGCCACCCCGAAATGTGCATTTTTTTTGCTTTATTGGGGGTCTGGGGACTCAGAACCAGTCAGTATCTGGTGTGACCACCATTTGCCTCATGCAGTGCAACACATCTTCTTCGCATAGAGTTTATCAGATTGTCAGTTGTGGCCTGTGGAATGTTGGTCTACTCCTCTTCAAAGGCTTTTATGGACGAAGAACACAGGTGCATTTTATTGATGGCATTTTGAATGCACAGAGATACCGTGATGAGATCCTGAGGCCCATTGTTGTGCCATACATCCATGAACATCACCTCATGTTTCAGCAAGATAATGCACGGCCCCATGTTGCAAGGATCTGTACACAATTCTTGGAAGCTGAGAATGTCCCAGTTCTTGCATGGCCAGCATACTCACCGGACATGTCACCCATTGAGCATGTTTGGGATGTGCTTGACCAGCGTATACGACAGCGTGTACCAGCTCCCACTAATATCCAGCAACTTCGCACAGCCATTGAAGAGGAGTGGACCAACATTCCACAGGCCACAATTGACAATCTGATAAACTCTATGCGAAGAAGATGTGTTGCACTGCATGAGGCAAATGGTGGTCACACCAGATACTGACTGGTTCTGAGTCCCCAGACCCCCAATAAAGCAAAAAAAAAAAAAAATGCACATTTCGGGGTGGCCTTTAATTGTGGGCAGTCTGGGGTGCACCTGTGCACTGGTCATGATGTCGGATCGGCATCTTGATGTGGCGCACCTGTGAGGTGGGGTGGATTGTCTCGGCGGGGCAGAGGTGCTCGCTGTCACACATTTGGACAGATTTGTGAACAATGTTTGAGTGAATTTTGGATCTTTGGGTCCATCTCATGAAAAATGGGAGCAAAAACAAAAGTGTTGCGTTTATATTTTTGTTGAGTATATTTGAGTTTACCGTCACACACAGTAAAGACAGGCAAATGATCTGTGATGTCACAAAGAAACAAACCACTGGTTGATGGAACCCCCATATAATTAGTAAAGATATTATTGATTATTGTTGCACTGTGTGAAGTTATTCTGCTCGGTTTGTGTTAAGAAATTTGCATATATGCATATATTATCAATTTCTATTCTTACATATATGATCAAAAGTGTACTGTTAGCTTAGTACTGTTTTTACTACATGTTTTTCACCCACATGTAGTGGGTAGTGATAAGTGGGGGGTGGCGCGGGGGAGTCAGGGCAGCTGGTACAGGATGTGCAACACTGGTATTCAAGCTACTTTTATCTCTGTGTACTCTGCTTCTCATCAAATGTACGCCCTTGAACTGAAATACTGAGTTTAATAAAAAGCTGTTGGAGCAGGGGAAGGATTTCAGACAGACTTGGGAGCCATGTTGGGAACACGGCCCGCACGCCTGTGGGACTCCCCCTGTCTCCTTGCGCTAGTATGAGAATGAGATTGTGACTCTGTCTGGTTATTTAACACTTTTTCATATTCTATAGTACAACCGTCTCCTGACATTTTGGTTATTGTAGGAAAGAGGGACAAGCTGTACATTGTATCAGAAAAATCATCAATTGCTTTCTGTCTGGTTGGATTCAGCAGATCAGTATTGAAGTCACCACAGATGTATAATGGTTTTTGGTTAGAAATTGAGAATTTTTTTTCCATAATTTCAGTAAAAGTTTCAATATTTGAACTAGGTGATCGATACACACAACTTACAATTACATTTTTCTGTTTACTAATACAAATCTCAATTGTCAGACATTCCATTACATCATCTATAGCAAAGGACAGATTGGTTAAAATTTTATACATCACAGATTCATGGATGAACAGAGCTATGCCACCTCCTGATTTCATTTCTCTGCTAATGTATTTTAGCTCATAATCATCAAGACCAAAGTCTATAACTCTGTTGTGATTGATCCAAGTCTCTGAAAGTGCAATAACACTGAAAGGCCAAGTAAACTTGTACAAATATTCTTTGATATCATTGAAATTTGCATACAGCTTCTGCTGTTAAAATGTACTATTGATAGTTTTCCCTCAGAATTTATCTTATTGTTGTATTGATCTTGAGTGAGATAATTGCAGTGTCCAACAGAAGAGGAAAGACAATTATTATCAGGGTCTATATCAGAAAGCTCAAGCATGTTACAGTCCATGTAATTAAAAGTGCCCAGTTCCATTTGTTTGCGTTGGAGTATACTCTGCAGCATACCCAGATGATTCTTTAATGTTAATCTATTGTTTGTATTGCTCATAAAAGGTGTAAAGAGTCATGCATTACCTTATTGTTCCAGTCTATTGTTACAGGTATTTTTTCCTCCTCACTTCTTACCACCAAAACTTTAGCGTTCTCCGGGGCCCCATTTAGCTTGATGAAAACTTTACAGTTGTAAACCCAAGTGTGTTTTGCATTTTTTCAATTGTTTGGCCTTTTTGGCAATAACTGCGTTCGTTTTGGTTAAATGTTCATTGGCAAAAGGAGAAATTCAATTTGTCAACTGGACAAAGTTTGTTTGGTGAAAACGTTTCGTGGCTCATCCGAGTGGCTTCGTCAGTTCTGGTTAGAGTTCTGAAGGACACTGCTTATATCTCGCTGCAGGGAGCAGAGGGATTCTTCACACATCTTAAATGTTCATTGATGAAGACGTTGGTTCCTTTTAGTTTTCGACCTTGTTTTAACAGAGCCGCTTTGCTTTTCTGATTGACGAACCTCAGGATGACAGTTGTTCCTGGAGGGCAGCGGGTGACAGGCCTCGATGTACTCCGGGTCCAAATCTATCCCCTTGTCACGGAGGAAGGATGTAACCTGTTGCACCTGTTGACCGCAACTCTTCGTCACTGGCCAGCCCGCTGACTGCGTCGACGGCCACCGCTCGTGCATATGAGCGCGGCTTGATTTTAATCCCCATGACGGTCAAGTCATTCATCCCAGTGTATTGTTCCAGCTCGTCAACTCGCCTCTCCAAGTCCTGAATGCGCCGATCCTTCTCTGTGCTCTGGATGTTCAGCACATTTACCTGCTGCAGCAGTGTCAGGAGCTGAGTTTGCTGCTCCCTGACTGTTTTAATCTCCCTGGTCAGGAAGTCGAGGGAAGCTTTGATGTCCTCAAAAAATTTACCGTCATTAAAATTTAAAAAATTGGAAAAACGATATCGTGCAATATCGTTTTTCCAATTTTTTCAATACTCTCCCTGTCACTGTTTTTTATTATTATCACTACTATTATTATTATTCGATTTATTACTTTTTTAAAAAAATGATTATTATCACCTATCTTTATGCCTTTTTTTGCCTGCATGCACTTGTCTTCTTGTTCAAACTGTCCCTACCTGGAGCTACTGTGACAAGTAAATTTCTCCTGTGTGAGATCAATAAAGTCTTATCTTATCTTATCTTATCTTAAACTCCTCCGATGTTGGGCCTCTTCTAGGCGGTGCCATTTTTGACACACACGGCAAAAAGAAGCATACAGTCACAATACAATTCCTGGCAAAGTTGGTGGTTAGTTAGCGGCTACGTAGCGGCTCGAAGCTCACACACAGTTTCGGCTCGAATTACAGCCACGCATCAAAGGTGTCCAGCGATTGTCAAGGTCCGTAATCCTTCACAAAACTGTAAAAAACTGTAATCACTGATCTGTAAAAACAAATAGATCCATAAAAGTAAATGGAATCCAGGTTTCGCGCCGCACAATTCTAACACGCAACCACACACCGAAACCAGAAGCACCACACAAGGACACTCTGGCTTGATCCTGCAGGGTAACTCCTGATGAGATTCATTGTCAGCGTATTGTTAGATTTACTTTGTCATCTGCATTTGACCCATTTCATGAATCATGAACATCTCATCAGCCAACAGGTCTGTGGCCCCAGCAGTGGAGGCTGCAAATGAGAAAAATTCATATAAAACATTTCAAACAGTTTTCTCATTGTTATATTAGACGTGATGGACATAACAGACACGGGTGTCGTATCTACACCAGTATCTGCTCAAATCTGTTAAATGAGCCTAATGTCCATCTTAAATCTGACCTGTCCAGGCAGTGTTATTTACTCTTCACTTTACACACATGCACGGATTGTACAAAGCAGATAATGTATTCCCAGAATTAAATGCATAAGATGGAGGGTTATATTACATGAATTACAAGTAAATAAACTTGGATATAGTCAAACTGTGTCTTTTAAGTTTAATGTACGAAAAAATTGTGTTTTTATCTTACCTCATAGCTACACTGGCCAAGTGTTTACGTGTTTACATGAAAACCTCCTCCTCGTACCTTCATTAATCCCTCTGTGGTCTTCTTTTCCTCTGACAGTAAAAATATTATTAGCGTTTGATGTAAATCTGGCTTTTCATCACGTTAGCTGCAGTTTACTAGACAAACTTTTAGCTCAAAGCTCCGAGATTCACGCAGTTAAAAACAAATTTACTTGACAGTTTTGAGGTTTATGGCTGTTTTTTTATGTTTACAGTTGTGTTAGTGATGATTTCCTAAAGTTAAAAGTGTGTACTCAAGTGTTTTCTCCGCTCTCCGGATGGTCTTTTTTCTTCATGATTTCGCTCCATGTTTTTGAACATCTGTCTGCCGCCGCGCGGTGCATGATGCGATATTGGAGGCCCTGAAAGATACTCGGATGTGTCCTTCGGATGTGTCCTTCGGTCGCGGCCCAATCTCCATGGAAACAAGGCCAGTTTTCAGGCTGCATTTGAGGGCTGCATGAAATGGGACAGGCCTTGTTGCACCGGAAGTGACGTATGCGGCCAAATAAGCAGCTTTCAGAGGCTACAGCCCTCAAAATGGGACACGACTAATTTCAAACTGCAATTCTTTATTTTGTCATTATTCATTTCTAATATTCAGCTTGGGTTTGAAATATACAAATGTCTCTTATATTTTTCAGGTCTGTCCCAGAGTTTAGTGCTGTGAGCATGAAGACAGAAGAGTCCTCACCGCTTCAACAAAGAGAGACTGAGCAGAGAGAGGACACACAGGGAGAGGACATCAGAGCAGAGACACATGTCCACTCAGAGACTGAGGGAGACACAGAGCACTCTTCTGACACTGACAGTGATGAAGACTGGAGAGCTCCATTCAGCTGTTCACCTGCACACAGGGACACAGGGGCTGATGGAGACCACCACAACCAAGTCCAGATCAAAGCCAGAAGCTCCACTGCACAAAACTCACGTCTGTCCCCCAAATACAAGACTGCACCAGAGACCAGAGCCACTGTGGAGAATGGAGATGTGTCAGGAACTGGCGAAGGTGCTGAGAGCAGGAAACACAAGTGCTCTGTTCGTAAAGAGAGATTTGGGTCTAAATATAAACTAGACAGACACAGGAGAGTTCACACAGGAGAGGAATTCAGGTGTTCAGTCTGTAAGAAAGTGTTCACTCGTAGTTCACATCTAAAAACACATATGAGGACACACACAGGGGAGAAACCATTCAGGTGTTCAGTTTGTAAGAAAACATTTACCCAAAAGGTTAATCTTGAAACACACATGAGGACACACACAGGGGAGAAACCATTCAGGTGTACAGTTTGTAAGGAAGTGTTCGCTGTTAATTATAATCTCATACGACATAAGAGGACACACCATAGTCTGCATATATAAATGGATAGCCATGAGGGAGACCTCCGGGGGCTCGAACGGGGGCCAACTGAGCCCCACCTGACCCTACTGACCGTGGGCTACGGTCTCATTGTAACAGAGGCTAATTCATCTACTGGTAATGTTTCCTAACTCATCTAACAGGATTGAGATGATACCGAGAGTTGCTTCCTTCTTGGACGGGGGGGGGGAGGCCCCAACTCCAGACACTATGGTTAAATGAACTAAATCTGAGGTTCATCAGATCAAACTTATTAAGGTGTCACTTGGATGATATGCTTAAAGGCACCTGTTAAATTTTTCTCTAGAAGTGTTCCTTTAATGTCCCCTATTGTATTCACATGATTTGTTTTGATATTGGTTCCGATGTGTTATGGTTATCATTTTGGTTTATTCCTAGGTTTCAGCTTTAGCTATATTCTTGGGTGCTATCACCCACAAAAACAGCGGAGTCTATTTCTGAACTGTTTTGTAAAATTTGTTGTTTGGTTGATTAAGAATAAAATGAGATTTTATTATTATCAAAAGGGGGGATTGTGATGGAAATCCTACAATAATCATTCATATAATCAGATACATATGTAATGTATAAATTGGTTTTGTGATTTCTAATGAAATGAGGTTATTAATTATGGTCAAAATTTAGCTTGGCCCTTTAAGGCCCCACAATATATCCGGTGAATGTCCACTGGCCTTTACTTGTTGACCTTGACTTGTTATTATACCCCCCCCCGAGGGGTATAAGAACTTGGTATGTTTTGTTATGATCATCTAATCTAGGGACAGATGCCTCTGTGAGGGACAGTCAGGGTGTGATTGTGCGCACAATTGCTTTTAATAAATCAACTTTTTGATTCAAGACAACTCCAACTTTTCCAGTTTTATTCTTATAGATCAGAAATTCCACAACAGTCCATTTACAGTTTGTTTTACGGATAAACCTGCTGTTGTGTCAGTGGCATAAATTATTTGTATTTGTATCATACATGTTCACCAGGACTCCAAATCACCATTAGGCCCTATTTCTATTACATGTTAGTAAAAAAGGTTTTCTGTATTGTTATTTACCAGAAATAATTTAGTCTATGATACTGAATATTATAGTAACAGTAACAGTACTAGTAATAGTTGAGTCTAGTCTAGTAGTACAGGGTTTCAGATGACATCCCAACTTTTTATATGTCAATATTCATTAATACAGATGGAAAAAAATGTAAAATTATCTTGTAACACTGTAATTTCTTGGGTTTAGTCAATAATTGAAAATACCAGGTTCAATATTTGTGACCTTGTCTTGAAATATCCAAAAGGTAAAGTAGAACGTAATCAACAGGGAAATGTGGCCCCCATGTGGGAGTTTGACATCTCATTGTAGAATCTGAAAACAGAGACGGTATCATAATGGTGTTTCCACGGGCCTGTCGCGTGTAGTGGGAACGCTGAGTCAGCCAATCAGAATGAGCCTGTCAGCCACGTGCTGCTGTGACGAAGCACAGCCAATCTGAATTTATTTATTTATTTGTTTATTTGGAAGGGACAATGCATATTAATGAGCGCACAATTTGTATAAGATCACACAAACCGACGTAAATATGCCAGATTTAGCACAGTGCTAATATCGATCCGCAGTCCCAGACATAAAGATATAGCATACAAGAGAAAATATGTTGCAGTTGCAGACATTAGGCAATTTAGTACATGTGTTATGATCACAAACATAAAAACAATTTAGTATCTTTACAATAGTAGCATATAATTCAATAAATTACAGTAAAAATGCATGTGCATGTAAGTGTATGTGTGTGTGCGCTTCTTGTATGTCATGGCTATTGTATGATTACAGTTTTGATTCCTTTTCAGCAATATTTTAAGATGTGTTTTAAAAGAAGCAAGAGTTGGACTAATTCTGATTGATGTAGGTATTGTGTTCCAGTTATTGCATCCTGTAATTGAGAGAGTATTCTGAGGAAAGGTTGTTTATCTGTTGTAATAAACGAGCGTATTTGTTTAAAGTTTTGTAAGTTGAATTTTACCGTGTTGGTTACCTTTTTTATTTGCTTTTTGAATGTGAGATTGGAGTCTATCACAACTCCAAGATATTTGAATTGTGTTACTAACTCCAGTTCTTGCCCCTCCAGAAACACCCCAGATCTGGTTAGTACTTTTGGTCTTTTTGAGAACATCATACACACCGGGTTTTTTTTTTTTTTGGTTGAGCATGAGGCAGTTTTGTTTTAACCAGTTGTGCACGTAGCCTAGAGTGTCTGTGAGGTCTTCAGCTATTTTTTTTTTCACTCTTACCCTCCATGAAGATCACAGCGTCATCCGCGTACATTATCATTTTGAGTTCAGGGCATACATCCGGGAGATCGTTTATATATAGAGAGAACAATAACGGAGCAAGAATTGAGCCCTGCGGTAGACCGCCCTGAGTAATGAGAGAGGGAGAAGTGATACCATTGACTGTGACACATTGTTTTCTGTTGAAAAGATATGATTTAAACCATTCTATCGCCTTAGCTAGAAGTATTTGGTGATTAACCGTGTCGAACGCCTTCTTAAGATCTAAGAACACCGCTCCTACATAAGGGTTATTGTCTAATAGATGTTTCTCAACAAAGAAACAATTGGCAGTCTCAGTGCTATGATTGGCCCTAAACCCAAATTGCATTTGGTGCAGCGGGGTGTATCCTTTATTAAGATGTTCGATTAATTGCTTTCGCCAACCATTTTCCGGCAACTTTAGATGCTATTGGCAAAATGCTAATTGGGTGGTAGTTAGCGACTTGTGTTTTAGACCCAGATTTGTACATGGATATTACAGTGGCTTCTTTCCAGGATAGTGGAAATATTTTTTGACTGAGTGACTTGTTAATTATGATTGTAATGGGTTTTACCAATGCGTTTGAATGGATTTTTGTGAAGCTATGCCATTTACACAGCTCTCAAGTCTCACACTTTGAGAGTGTGACACACGCATTTCAACCACACATGGTATTTCACACGCTGAAATTTTGTTAAGAAATTCAGTGAAACTCTAGCCACTGGTCACAGCGCTTCTGTGCCCAGAATGTCGGTCTGTGTGGCTCAGAAGAGTTATCCAGGCACCACACCCTTTTCAACCAATCAGAAACTAGATTGTTCTGTTGTCGGGCAGACTGTAGAGTCTAGTTTGAGCTAAGCGCGCACTGCACTGTCAGTGATAATTGAAGGACGGCAACTGAACACGAGTGAGATGAACGAATGATGACAAAACGGTGAATGATAAAACAAACAAACATCCAACTCAGGACTGAGAACCATCAGGTAATAACTTAATTTATATAACTCTCATTAGTTGCTTTGTAGTTTTGCTCTTTAGACCAACATTTAAACCTGTCCATTTCAAGCCCCCCCCCCAAAAAAAAAAAAATAAAAAATAAAAAAAAATCTCACTCCAACCAAACTTCAAAACTTGAGAGCCCTGCCATTTATGTCCCTAGCTTTTGAGTTTTTTAATGCTGCAATGATTTTTGTTACTATTGGCTCAGTTATTTTTTGCCATTTGAAAACAGGTTTGTCATTATTTACTGGTTCATATAAAATGTTAGGAGGAGCAAAGAGGGTTGAGATTTCCTTTATACTATCCATGAAATAGTTGTTGAAGATATTAGCTACCATCAAGGGATCCTTGACTATGGTATTATTCATGGTTATTTCAAAGTTATTGGTCTCTTTTTTAATATTTTTGCCTTATAGTTTATTTAAGATTCACCATGTTTTTGTCCATTGCCTCTTGCATTCTCTACTATTGAAACAAAGAAGTTGGCTTTGGTTTTTCGAATTGTTTGGGTAACTTTGTTGCGAGCGTGCGTGAATTTTTGTCTGTCTGTAGGCAGCCCGGTTTTTAGATACTGCTTATAATGCATCTCTTAATTTTAATAGGGTCCTACAGTTTGGTCTAACCATGGCAGATAGTTGCCTCTTTTTATTTTTTGGCACCCCCTCCTGGCAAATGTATCCATTGTGTCTTTGATTTTTTTAAGGAAGGAGTTTGTGCATGTATTCACATCTTCTGAAGATAGTGTGTTCTCCCAATTTACCATTTTTAGTGCCTCATTTAAGTTCTGGATTTGTTTTTTTGGTATGATGTTAGAGGGAGGGGGAATATTGTGTGAGTTCTGGTATCGCTGTTTTGAGAGTTTTCTAGAGAATAATATCATGTTATGGTCTGATAGACCAGAAAGAAAGTTAAAGGTCTTGCCAGTTCTATCTGGTTTATTTGTAAAAAGGAGATCTATTCTTGTCTGAGATTTATTTGTTAGTCTTGTGGGTTTTTCGATTAGCTGTTCTAGATTGAAATGATCAGTGATACGTTTAAGGTTTTTCCGAGTTTGTCATCCCAGTTTATATTGAAGTCACCTAAAATGATGATCTCTTTGTTTTGGTTGCATGTAGTCAGCATATGTTTTAGTTGGTCGTAAAACTCAACTTGTCTGTATAAGCAAATTAAGATAAAAGACATTTCATTGGATAGTGTGACTTCCACACCAATGGAATCAAATTGAGTATTGTTCGGCCAGTCTAACTGTTTACATTTAGGGTGTTCTTAATGTACAGGAGGACTCCCCCACCCTTGCCCCTCTCTCTGTCTTTTCTAAAGACTTGATATCCCGGCATATTTATTAAAGCTTCTGCAGATGTTTGTTTTAACCAAGATTCAGACATACCAAAACAGTCGATATTAGATTGGCATAAGAGATGTTCAACCTGTTCACGTTTGTTACATATACTCCTAACATTTAGATGTCCACATAATAGTCCCTTTAATAGTCCTGAGGAAGTTAAGGAAGTTTGGTATGAACACCAGCATCCTCACAAACTTCTACAGGTGCACCATCGAGAGCCTGCTGATGGGCTGCATCACAGCGTGGTATGGGAACTGCACCGCTCAGAGCCGCAAAGCACTACAGAGGGTGGTGCGAGCGGCAGAGGACATCACTGGCAGCAGTCTCCCCTCCATCCAGGACATTTACCACAGCAGGGGTCTGCGTAAGGCACGCAGCATCACTAAGGACCATACTCATCCGGCACAAGGACTCCTCCGTCTGCTACCCCCTGGTAGACGATACAGGAGCCTCAAAACCCCGAAGCTGTCAGACTACTGAACTCTGGATAATACTCGAAATAATACTGATCTCTCAATAATACTGCACTAAACTACTTTTCATTATGCATAATATGTTTACTGCTGCTGCTTTGTATGAATGTATCATGTTTGTCACTACCTCACTGCAAACTGCTGTTACCTGTGCAATAATCTGTGCAATAACCTATGTGCTATGTGTATGTATCTATACCATACTATGTGCAATACAAAATCCACATGCAACACCTACCTATACCACACCATATTATGTGCAATCTGTGAAATACTCTACATACACCTTATTTAATCCTACCTGCACCTTTGTACATTGTACCTTGTATTTTTATTGCATATTTTTATTATATTGTTTACTTCTTCCCCTGCACTTTTGCAACACTTTTTTTTTTTAACCATGTACGATTATTGCATGTTATTAGTACTTCTGACTATCTTAGCGAGTCAACGGTTCTTCTGATCCTAAGCATTTCATTGCATTGTTGACCTTGTGTTGATTCTGCATATGACAAATAAACAATCTTGAATCTTGAATCTTTGGCTTGGCACTGGGGTCCCACATAATTTTGTATTCGTTGAGTGTTTGAAAAAACTTGAACATGTCGTGTTTACCGCTGGTCTGCGCTTAGCTGTCCAACGGACTCCCGGCTGAAGCTACTATCCGATGCGCCGACACACACCCTCGGGCCCGACCGTTCCCCGTGCTCCTCGCCGACAGACCGCCCCGGTACCGCACCATCCACAACATCGCCGTCGACTCCCCGGACAAGCAGCTCAGTCGCATTTGGCGACGGGGACAGAGTAAGCAGAGGATTAGGATGTTGTGCCGAAGAACATGGAGGAGTACCTGAAGAGCATACCTGTAAGGTAGGAGTGACGCGTGTCTCCTCCGCGTGTGGAGCCTCTCCCGGCGTTTTGAATTGGTGTAGGCCCGGGCATGGGTGGATGTCCCCGGATAACATCAAACATATGGCGATGATAAGTCCTGTTGACAGTGTTGTTGATTGTGTTGCTGTTTTATTCCTCTTGTGCAGTGTGTTATATAGAGATGGGTAGATGAAAGTCACAGCCAGTGTAGGATCCATAGCCGGTGTCGCCAGTTCATTCATTGTTTGTATGTTGCCCAGATCCTCATATTTAGCCGTTTTGTCATTTAAACAAAACGATAGAAGGATGAAGTTGTGTGGTCCTCTGTGTTTTTTATAAATTGCTTTTGTTTTTAGTTATTTTATTATTATCACTTTATTTATTGCTATTTTAGTAATGTTTTTATTAAGTTCTATTCTTTTTATGTGCAGCACTTTGGAAACTGTCTGTTTATAAAATGTGCTATAGAAATAAAGTTGGATTGGATTGATGTTACCAACAGTCTGAGCTGAATGCAGAGATTAGTGCTGTTCATCAAATAATTACTCTAGACCTGGGTTCAAACCTTGCCTGGAAATCCAGAAGGATCTCTCTGTATTTGTTGTACAGATCTGGTACAGCGATGAGTCTGGATTTATGTCCCCGGCATCTGCACCCAGCCGCTCCTCCACAAAAGCTCTAAACTCTCTGGACATACAGTATTTGCCATATTTGTTTTACCAGTGTGTGGCTCTGCTCTACCGTTACCAGTGGTGTTTGTTGCTAAGTTGGTTCTGAACTGCTTTAAACATAAACAAACTGTTATTTTGACTGCTGCTTCAGTTCTTGTTTTGTTTGGATCTTTTATCCTGACACTTCAGGGTATAGTTCTTGTAACAGTCCCTAATATTTATGCATTTAATTTAGTGTTTGTCCTTTATATTTTACTTTTACGCCATATAATAGTGAAACACACGGAACAAACGATCATAAATACAGTTCCGCCCAACCCTATTTCCCTGTGCACTGCCTGGATCTATAAAAAGAACTTAGAATAAGAATAAGATTTTATTATAATTCTTTGCTCTGCATGGATATAGTTTTATAGTTTTATGTAATACCAATAAAGATATAAACATTTGTTCATTCTTAAGATGTGTGAAGAATCCCTCAGTCGTCCAGGTAGAATCCATGATAAAAGGAGAAATTCAATTTGTCAACTGGACAAAGTTTATTTGGTGGAAAACGTTTCGCAGCTCATCCGTGCTGCTTCATCGGAAGATTTGTCCAGATGACAAATTTAATTTCTCCTTTTATCATTTGTTCATTGTTATTTATTTAATATGAGGAAAGAAATCTGAGGCCCTAAATGAGAAATGAGCCCCTCGTGGATGTCAGCTCACAAGGTTTGTGTCTATCTATCTATATACAAAGGCTGTGTCCCACCATAGTGGGGTAGCCTAGACAGGGCATACATTTTTGTTCCTTTCCCTCCTTCCTTCCTTTCCCCAAACCCTCCTTCCGTGACTTTTTTTTTTTTTTTTTTTCCCTCGTTTGTACCAGCGTCCTTTCCTCATCACCATCACCACTCTCTTCCCACACTGGCGTCCACCCACCCCCCATCCATGCACTGGACAACCGAGAAGGCAGCCAGCGAACCCGAGCGGAAAAACCCCCAGGACCCGCCCCAGGCGGCACAAAGGGATGACCGGCCAGACCCAGAGCGTAAACCGGACCACCGCCAGCACCCAGGAATCCTCCAGAGGACCATACAGGGACAGCACCTAGAGAGGGACGAGCACCCAAGCACACCCTCCGTCCATCACCATCACCGCCGTCGCCCCACTTTAAAATCCACTTCTCCCCCCTCTCCGAACATTTCTTCATATCCTATGTTGCCCTATATTGTGTATAATGTGTATGCTATTTATATTGTGTCTAAATGCATTAAAAGAAGGAGGACATTGTCCTGCAAACCTAAGTGTAGGTGTTCAGCCCTCACTAAGAAATGATGCATTAAAAGAAGGAGGACATTGTCCTGCAGCCTAGATGTAGGTATTCAGCTTGCCATGACTAAGAAATGATGCATTAAAAACAATCCAAAACATTGGGAGAGGGTCCAGGTCCAGACCATCCGCAATCATCCCACTACAACAGCAGTAACAGTAATAACTAAAGGTGCACCTAGATAACGTCGCCCCCCTCCAGGTGCCCCCGTCCACCATACAAAACCCCAAAGAACCCCGGATCCAGGCGGCCATCCGGACCACACCCCTAAGCACCAGCCAGCCGCCCCCTCGGCACCCCGAAACCAGACCTGGTGATACCACCCAAGCCCGCCAGCAACCCCCCAAACAACCCAGCACTCAGAACAACCAGCACTCAGACGCCAGCACCACCCAAACGTCACCGGAGAGGCATGATGATGTTGGGGAAAAGGACACCTTGGTTTAAGGTCTAAGGACCGATCTAAACCACACCACACTGCACCAGGGTCAGCTGCACAGAGGTTTGTGTACTTTTATTTTTGTGTCATTTAAGTTTTTTCCATTATTTATGGAACAAGTTGGATACCAAAGAAAAGAAGTGTTATATGAAAAAACTCAAATGAATTGGGCAAGAAGATCTGTATGAGATGGATTCAAGTTTGTTCAGTGACAGTGGCGATTTGTCGATTCTGCTGCTGTAAACGATCCCGATATTGTCAATGACCTGGTCTTTTCCTCAAGCCCTGATACAGCACAAGACCTTCAGAGCTCTAAAGGTCTGGAGGCAACAACCAGTTTGTTTGTGGCTGGTACGAGAACGAAAAGTGGGTAAAATTAGAGACAAGCGTATTGTGATGGCAAAGGTCTGCATACTTGTATTACATGTGTAACGTGTTTAAGTACTAGTATATTGCTTTTTATTCACGTTTTGCAAAGACTAAAATATTAACATTGTAAAACAATTTACTGTAGGGGCTAATGAAGCAAATGAACATGTACAAGTATTTACAACTAACATTTTTGCCTGGGATCTAGTTTAGTCGGTGTTTGTTTATGTAAACATGGTTGCTACAAATTGGTTCAAAATTAGCAATCACAATGCACAGTATCAAATACCTACCGGCTGCGAAATGAGCTGAGCATATCCGAATGTTGTCGGGATTTTTCCCATCCAAGACTGGCGATCCACAATCGCATCCTTTCCTTTGATAATCGCTCTGTCTGGTCGGTCACTACTTTAGGTAAGCGATAGAACTGCAGGATGAAAGAGAAATTCAATTGGTCAACTGGACAAAGTTTGTCCAGTTGACAAATTGAATTTCTCCTTTTATCATGGATTCTACCTGGACGACTGGGGGACTCTTCACGATAGAACTGCAGGTGTTTTTCTCTGTCCGGTCTATTGTGACAGCCTAGGACCGCACAATAGTAGACTATTTAGCTTTTTAAAAAAAAACAAACTTTGCGGCATAAATGCACTGTTCGCGGTGCTTTGAATACCCCAAAAATGGCCGACTTCTGGATTATGACGTCATGTGAAAACGCTCTATAGCCGGACTTTGCCAAGGTCTGGCTAATTCAAAGAGTGTACAGTATTTGCATTTGTTAGTGTCTAAATAACATATATTTGTTTGAAAGTCCGGTTGAACCCCTAAGGTGTTTTTTCAGTGTATTCCAGTGTATAACAGTGCCCCCTAGATCCTGAAGCAGTATTGCAGTTTTATACACATTTCTGATACACGCGCTGTGAAAACAGCGGCCTTTATTTTGATTGGTTGATTTTCGAGGGGCGGAACAGGGGGCGGGGCTTACAGCGTGACCGGAACTCAGTCTGCACATGCGCACTTTCAACAGTTCAGCAACACAGAAGCAGGTCGATAATGGAGGATTTAAAACAGGTAAGCGCACATAATAAACAAATATAGTAGCCTTTTATTTGTGCAGGTGTTTTTATGTACTTGATGGTTGTATTATATGACTTGGTAAGCTGCAGCTGATTAGAGATTCGTTTTTTATGTAATGGTAGTTAATATGAGCTAGCATTAGCTACATGACTTAGCATGTCGGAAAATGTGAGAGCTACAGGCTCAAGCCGTGTCCTAATTCGAGGGCTGCACACTCCGAGGGTGACTTTAAGGGCACTCCGAGAAGTGTGCACAGGGTGCATGCTTCGAACTGCCCTTCGCGTCCCGCAAGGGCATTGGCGAAATGGGAAAGGAGCCGCTAATGCTAACAACACGCACCACGCAAATTACGATCAATAACAATTGAACGGGTAATTGAACTGTCAAATTTTGAGACCAAGTTATTCTAATGATTCTCATCCAAATCTTGTGGGTAAAACGAAAACTTGTTTAAATTTTGCTAAACAAAGGGTTATATTTCTGGGATACATCTAAAATAGGCTAAATTACCTAAAAGGTTTCAAATACAGTGATGAGATTATTATATTATTATCATTAAGGATTTTTCTATTGACCAGGGATTACATTTATACAGGGAATGTATTTAAGTCAGTTTATAAAGAAACAATATCTCATTTGAGAAAAGATAGTTTATTAAACAATCAAAGGAACTTGTGGAAATATAATGCATAATAGTCAACGTTAAACCCATTTCACACATTCAATGTGATTATAGGTGAGTAAAAACAGCTGCCAGTGTACTCTCAAATTGTATTCCCTTTTTGCTGAAGCATGGAGACCACACAGGTCTGCATGGACAGTGGAGACATGACACAATGTACTTGGGCCACTCAGTGTGATGTATCCCTCGTCTTCTGGAGGAGGAAGAGCAGAATGGGCCTTAGGTCTGATTGGTTCAAAGTCCTGTCCTGCACAATGTAAACCTGTAATGACACACACATTAAGAAAACTACAAAACTAGGTTCACAGTGCTTGTACATTGAGATCCAAAGGCCGTTTATATAAATCCAAACAGATAAATTAATAGAGGAATCCCACACATTTGAGAAAGGTGTATTTTCACAATTTAAATAATGATTACAAGAAGAGCATGATTCATTTGCAGCCCTTATTATTAATGGAGTAATAAAGCAACATGCAACATACCTAGTGTTGCAAAGGGGTGGACAATTTCCGGAAAGTTTCCGTGCCAGTTAAGATGGCATGCTTTTTGAGAGTGCCATAATTTTTAGAACCGGTGTTCCGGTTCTCTGTTGGGTGTATTGTGTTCGCTGGCGTTTACAGTTTTGCGCCACCCTCAGGCTGCATCAGGCCTATGCACGCCAAGATGTTTTATCATTTGTATCTGATGTACTGTTTCATTTGCAGATTCGACAAGAACAATGCCGACTCCAATCAAACTTGTATCTGGTATTAATACGTCTCCGATTAATATGTTTCTTCAGAATAAAGTAAAGGAAGGCTTACAATTGCACATACGCCTATAAGTTGTTTGGACTACGATAAACAGGTTATAAAAAATCTGAGTAACTCGAACATACGTCACCCTTGAACAAAATAAGTGCGGAGCAGCGCAAGCTCTAAAACCTGAAAAAACTTTATTTATGATGTTAATGTGAATGTTTTGTTAGAACTATAACCTGAAGAGTCAGGCTAAAAGATCCAAACAAAACAAGAACTGAAACGACAGTTTGTTAATGTTCAAAGCACTTCTGAACCAACTTAGCAACGCACATTTGATCTAACCGTTGGGCAGAACGCCGGAAACAGAAACAGCAGAGCTGCACACTGGAAAAACAAATAGTGCAAATATGTCCGGAGAGTTTAGTGGTTTTGTAGAGGAGCATCTGGGTGCGGCTGCTGTGGACAGCCGTGCGCTGTTGAAGCGCACAATAGCGGACTACGAGGAGGAGCTGCGTCGCTCTAAACAGGAGAACCAGAGGATCCAACCGCTCGTCAGAGGGGGTAAGTCTTGTGGATCGTATGGATCCTATTTTTAGCCTTTGGATGTTAAAAAAGTATGAAAACTGCAGATGATGTAGAAAAGAGCTCAGTAGAAACATGCGCCATGGCGCTAACGACAGAAGAACCTGTGACTCCAAATCACTTCAGATATTCACTCAAACATATTTACAGCTTCATGGATAGAAAAGACACCCCCCCAGCCTTACAGTAGAAGACTACAGACAAGTTCAGAGTGTTCATGTCACAAGACTGCACGTGTATGTGTAAGTGTGTACTCTCTTATCTCCTGCAGCTGCCCAGAGTCCTGCTCCACACATTAAAGAAGAACACAGCATCAAACAGGAGGAAGATCAGCTGCAAGTGTGAGTCTCAGACACGTTCAAACTCCAATTCTTTATTTTGGGTTTGAAATATACAAATGTCTCTTATATTTTTCAGGTCTGTCCCAGAGGTTAGTGCTGTGAGCGTGAAGACAGAAGAGTCCTCACCGCTTCAACAAAGAGAGACTGAGCAGAGAGAGGACACACAGGGAGAGGACATCAGAGCAGAGACACATGTCCACTCAGAGACTGAGGGAGACACAGAGCACTCTTCTGACGCTGACAGTGATGAAGACTGGAGAGCTCCACTCAGCTGTTCACCTGCACACAGGGACACAGGGGCTGATGGAGACCACCACAACCAAGTCCGGATTGGAGCCAGAAGCTCCACTGCACAAAACTCACATCTGTCCCCCAAATACAAGTCTGTACCAGAGACCAGAGCCACTGTGGAGAATGGAGACGTGTCAGGAAGTAGCGAAGGAGCTGAGAGCAGGAAACACAAGTGCTCTGTTTGTAAAGAGAGATTTGGGTCTAAATATAAACTAAAAAAACACAGGAGAGTTCACACAGGAGAGGAATTCAGGTGTTCAGTTTGTAAGAAAGTGTTCGCTGATAGTTATAATCTCAAATCACATATGAGGACACACACAGGGGAGAAACCATTCAGCTGTTCAGTTTGTAAGAAAGTGTTCGCTCATAGTTCTCATCTAAAAACACATATGAGGACACACACAGGGGAGAAACCATTCAGCTGTTCAGTTTGTAAGAAAGTGTTTGCTGTTAATTCTAACCTTAAAACACACATGAGGACACACACAGGGGAGAAACCATTCAGCTGTCCATTTTGTAAGAAAGTGTTCGCTGTTTGTTCTATTCTCAAAACACATATGAGGACACACACAGGGGAGAAACCATTCAGTTGTGCAGTTTGTAAGAAAGTGTTCACCGTTTGTTCTCATCTAAAAACACATATGAGGACACACACAGGGGAGAAACCATTCAGCTGTTCAGTTTGTAAGAAAACATTTGCCCAAAAGGGTCAGCTTGAAACACATAAGAGGACCCACACAGGGGAGAAACCATTCAGCTGTGCAGTTTGTAAGAAAGTGTTTGCTGATTGTTCTACTCTCATACGACATAAGAGGACACAGCATAGACTGCATGTATAAATGGATAGGTCATAGATGGATGGATGAGGACATCGCTAACGCGTTCTTCCGGCTCCTACTGACCCTGGCTCCCACTGATTTCCATTGGAATATCGGGGCCCCTCTCTCTGTAACTGCTGCTGTGAGCCTCGTCATTTTGGTGTTTGACATTGGACATTTCTGGTGCCCCCCCCCCCACCCACTATTTTGTTCGTTAAAAAAATCCAAAAAGTTCAAAGTCAACTTGATTGTCAATTCTGCCATATGTGTTCGACATATGGATGGTAGTAGCTCAGTTGGTAGAGCGTTTGTCTACTGATCCAGGGATTGGCGGTCCGAATCTTGATGACGTGTGATCCAAGCTCCCACAGATGAGAGCTGCTGTTGTGTCCTTGGGCAACCCCACCTCGCCCCCAGTGTCTGCGACCACTGGTAGCCCCCATGGCAGAAGTACATCAAGTTGTGACGTGGGCATTGTGTTCTGGGTAGCAGATCTGCTTGGACTGTTGCCCCCGTGACCCAGAAATGGAAAAGCGGAAGATGGATGGTGTTCGACATACAGTGAATCGAAATTTTGATTCTCTCTGTCCAAGCAGTGCAAAAAGACAGTGTACAAAATACAATATGAAGACAATACAAATACTTCTAAGACAAAATCTATAAACAGTGCAAAGAATAAATAAATACCTATTTACAGATGTCCAAAATGTGAAATGGAAGATGCAGCAGTGAAATGTGCAGTAATGTGCAATAGAATGTGCATTGAAAATATTTATAAACATAAATGTGCAGCAGTAGTAATTCCAGGAGTAAATGTGCAACAGTCGTCCTTAGCAGCAGATTTTAAAATGTCTAGAGTGATGTGCCTTTTTGTGGAATACAGGTTATGCCAATAATAGAGTTCCACCTCTAAGATTGCGGAGGAATTCACCAGTGATGCAGTGTTCGCTGTCCAGAAGAGGTCCTCACTGATGTGCACCCCCAGGAATTTGATGCTGCTCACCCTCTCTACAGTAGCACCATTGATGGACAGTGGGGGGTGCTCCGGAACCCCTCCGGAAGTCAATAACAATCTTCTTGGTCTTTTCAACATTCAGGAGATTCAAGGAGGTTGTTATCGTTGCAGCACTGGGGGGTCAGTGCAACAGGGCGATAGTCATTAAAAGTGGCTCGAGTGGACTTCTTTGGCACAGGAACGATGGTAGTGGTTTTAAAGTAGGAGGGAACGACAGCCTGGCTCAGAGAAGCATTAAAGATGTCTGTGAAGACATCCTTGAGCTCCTCTGCTGTCCCTGCTGTCTTTAAAATTCCCAGTTATTGTCTGTGTGTATTTGTGTTTTGCTTTCCTGATGCCACGGGACAGGTTGCTTCTTGCTGCCTTCAGATGTGTGACATCCCCGGCTCTGAAGGCAGCGTTCCTGGCTCTCCTATTCATAATATAAATGTATTGCAGTGTGTGTTTTTGTACCTTTATTGTCCATTTACGTTTTGTTTTAGGGATAAACCTGCTGTTGTGTCAGTGGCATAAATTAGTTTCAGTGTTATTTATTGTCTGTATTTTCTGCAAAAATATACTATACTTTAAAATGTGTAATCTGGAGAGGCTTTAACATGTGTATAATTTGTATTACAAAATCACATTAGCTTTTTTACTTATATTCATTATTATATTATCATATTATCTTAAGTCATCAAGTTATTATTATAAATAAAAAATAAAATAAAATATATATATATATATATATATATTTTTTAAAGTGCTCCTCACCTTCCACCTTGGTCTCTCACTCTCATCCAGCTCGGGTCCTCTACCAGAGGCTTGGGAGCCTGAGAGTTCTGCGCAATATCTTTGCTGTTCCTAGTACTGCACTTTTCTGGACTGAGATGTCTGATGTTTTTCCTGGGATCTGTTGTAGCCACTCCTTCAGTTTGGGGGTTACAGCCCCGAGTGCTCCGATCACCACGGGCACCACTGATGCCTTCACCTTCCAGGCCTTCTCCAGCTCTTCCTTGAGCCCCTGGTATTTCTCTAGTTTCTCGTGTTCCTTTTTCCTGATGTTACCATCGTTTGCTATTGCAATGTCCACCACTACGGCTCTGTTCTGTTGCTTATTCACCACCACTATGTCTGGTTGGTTTGCCATCACCATTCTGTCAGTCTGTATCTGGAAGTCCCACAGGATCTTGGCTTGGTCATTCTCCGCAACCTTCGGAGGTGTTTCCCACCTTGACCTTGGGATCTCCAGCCCGTAGTCTGCACAGATGATTCTGTACACTATGCCCGCCACTTGGTTGTGTCGCTTCATGTATGCTTTCCCTGCCAGCATCTTACACCCTGCAGTTATGTGCTGGACTGTCTCAGGAGTTTCTTTGCACAGCCTACACCTTGGGTCTTGTCTGGTTTGGTAGATCTGGGCCTCTATTGCTCAGGTGCTCAAGGCCTGCTCCTGTGCAGCCAGGATGAGGGCCTCTGTGTTGTCCTTCAGACCAGCCCTCTCCAGCCATTGGTAGGATTTCTTGATATCAGCCACTTCAGTTATGTTTCGGTGGTACGCCCCATGTAGGGGCTTGTCATGCCATGATGGCCCCTCCAGCACCTCTTCCTCTGCACTCCACTGTCTGAGGCATTCTTTGAGTACATCATCTGTTGGGGCCTTGTCCTTGATGTACTTATGGATTTTGGATGTTTCATCCTGGACAGTGGTTCCCACACTCACTAGTTCTCTGCCTCCTTCCTTCCGGCTCGTGTACAGTCTCAGGGTGCTGGATTTGGGATGGAACCCTCCATGCATGGTCAGGAGCTTTCGTGTGGTCTGTATCTCCTCCTTTGGCCAGCTTATGATTCCTGCTGGGTATCTGATCACTGGCAGGGCATAGCTGTTTATTGCCTGGGCCTTGTTCTTGCCATTGAGCTGACTTCTTAGGACTTGCCTTACTTGTTGCAGGTATTTGGCCGTAGCCATTTTCCTTGTTGCCTCTTCAAGGTTGCCATTTGCTTGTGGGATACCAAGGTACTTGTAACTGTCCTCAATGTCTGTTATTGTTTCCACAACTGCATCAAGTTTGCAATAAACACCCTTAGAGTCCGATTGATATTGTACAGCTCCAAGCACTCAGTGATCCATGTGTGTGACATTGAGTCATAGGCTTTCTTGTAATCAATCCAGGCAGTGCACAGGTTGATCTGGCGGGTTCTGCAATCACGGGCGACTGTTCGGTCAACCAGGAGATGGTGTTTGGCTCCCCTGAAGTTTTTGCCGATGCCCTTCTGTGCTGTGCTCATGTATTGATCCATGTGCCCACTTATCTTAGCCGCCATGATTAGGGCTGGGCATCGAAATTCGGTTCCTCCATAGCACCGACCGAAATGCTTAGGTTCTTCTGGGTATCGAAATATGCCTCGTCTTTCGGTTCCACGTTTCGATACCCAGAGGTTAATCACGTGTCGCTCAGATACGTGCCTGCGTGCTTATGGTCTGATAATGCCACCTGAGATTGGCTCAAACGTCCACGTGTACGAAAAACACAGCGTGGTCACGCCCCTCGTTCACAGGCAAGGCGACTCGTGCCGCGCCGCAGTCGGGGAAAGTTTAGCTAAACGGCCCTAAACTGTTTCCCATTCATTTTCAATGGTAGTGCTAAACCACTACGGGTGCAATATATTTTTGGCTTCTACGTATTTTGGCGCTGTTCCTCACTCTCGACTGCATCTGGAAACGCTACTCTCTGCTAAGAGGATTTCAACTCGGTGTTCTTCTTTGATTCGAGGTAAGATTTCAATTGGAAATTGCAAACCACGGGAAAACAAAGTAATGTCGTCGTGTCTTCTTAAGCGTTTTTCCGTTTGTATTGACTTTGCAGTTCATTGCTAATCTTGCAATGTTGCAATGTGTTACAAAGTCGACCGGCTTTTCGTGTGTGTGAGGCTGTGTTTGTGTGTGAGTGTGTGAGAGAGAGATAATGTGATGGTGTGCAGTTGTGTTCAGTAACTTGAATAACATTAATAATAAACTCCAGTATGTGGAATAGAATGTGTAATGAAATGACATTTTCCCTAGAATTAATATAAAATAGGAACCAAAAAAGGTACTGGTTAGGAATCGGTATCGATATTGGTATCGGCATCGGAAAATTTTGATCGATACCCAGCCCTAGCCATGATGCCTGACATGAGTTTCCATGTTGTGGAGAGACAGGTTATTGGCCCATAGTTGGATGGGACTGTACCCTTCGAGGGATCCTTCAGGATCAGGATCGTACACCCTTGGGTTAGCCATTCAGGGTGAATCCCATCCCTTAGCAGCTGGTTCATTTGTGCTGCCAGGCGCTCATGGAGATCAGTGAGCTTCTTTAGCCAGTACGCGTGGATCATATCAGGGCCCGGTGCTGTCCAATTTTTCATGCCTGAGACTCTTTCCTGAATGTCTGCCACTGTGATGGTGACTGGATCTTGTTCAGGGAGGTTGCTGTGGTCTTCCCTCAGAGCCACCAGCCACTGTGCATCGGTGTTATGTGATGCCTCCCTTTCCCATATGCCTTTCCAGTACCTTTCAGTCTCCAGCCTTGGTGGGTCTGCTCTGGTGTTATCCCCCTGCCATTGAGCGTACACTTTCGCAGGTTGTGTTGCAAACAACCGGTTTATTCGTTTGGCCTCGTTATCTCGAGTGTACCTCTTTAGGCGGCTGGCTAAGGCTTGTAGCCTTTGCTTGGCAGTTTCGAGTTCTTCAGGTATGGGCATCTGGCTGTACCTCTTGGGTACTTGCTTTTTCATTGCACCTTTCTGGGCCTCTGACAATTGGCTCACTTCTCTCCGCACCTGCTTGATTTTCGCCTCTAACCGTCTTTTCCATGGCGGGTATTGTTTCTCATGGCTCCCATGGTTGCTCTTATAGCCCAGCATCTCTAGGATCACTGCTGCTGAAGTGTATATCAGCTCATTTGTTTCAGTGATGGTTGTGGCAGGGATCGCTCTCAGTGCTGCATTCACATGTTCTAGGAGACTTTCAGATGGTACTTCACTTAGCCTCTGTAACTGGCGTCAGGGTTGCCTTGTGTTCATTCGGGCCATGATCTTATCTTGCCTCGCTCAGCGTGATACTTATTGGGGCTTCGTACCCAATTTCTGGTTGGGGATTTGGTGTTAACTCCCCTCTGTCCTGGTGTTCTGGCTCCCCCTTGCCGTAGCATTATCTGCTGTGCTCCGCGCGCTAAACCCTTTTCAATTCCCCATAACCTGTCCAGCGTGTTCTGCCGTGACTAAGGCTGCACACTAAACCTGATCATTTACTTACCGCGCGGCCGCCTTCCTCCTCCTCCCACGGTGTGATCTGGCAAACCCGCGGGTTCCGGGGGTCATGTGTAATTTGCACGGGCAATTATTTCGGGCAATTAATTGTATTCTCTGTATATTTTAAGCTTTGTATATTTATTGACTTTGCATGAAAGCTACTGCACGTGCTCACCTTTTGGCACCAGAAATATTCACCATACAATAGTGGAATGGTGTAAATGAGCTTTTGAATGAATGTTACGTAATGTGGGAGGGGAAATGGGGGTATACAGGTGCACTCTGTAGGTCTGCCAGCAGTCTTGTCTTATGTGCACAGAGAGAAAGAGTGAGCTAAAGACTGAAAAACTTAAAGACTTAAAGGGGAAGTGTGCAGTCTTTTCACTGTACCACAATAAATCACACGTTTAACACCTTTTTTGCACTGTGGGAGAGCACAATAAACCACTTAAAAAATGTATTAAAAAATGCAAAAATTCATTAGATTAATTAATTACAAATCCTGTAATGAATTAGATTAATTTTTTTAATAGCCTGACCGCAATAGTACTTTTATTTTTGTGTCATTTTAGTTTTTTTCCCCCCATTATTTATGGAGCAAAATCATTGTTTTGTTCCATAAATAATTTCATGTCATTCCTTGCAATAGATTATTGCATGTTATCAAATATTATTTTATTATATTTTGTAATAGTAAATACTACATTTGTGTACATTTCAGTATTTTTTTGTAATTGTAATTACACAGGGCAGCTGTGGCTACAATAGTAGCTCACCACCACCGAGTGTGGAGAGAATGAAGAATAAATTGTAAAGCTCTTTGGGTGTCTTGAAAGGCATGATATAAATGCAATGATTAATTAACTGTGCACTGCAGGACTGTAACACTTTATTTGTAATTGTGTTTTTATATGTGTTTATTGTGTATAGTGTGGATGAATGAAATGGGAAATGTGGGACCAGCCTCTTAAATCTGCAAAACAACTTTACCTACGGGTATGAATAAAGCAACTTCACCTAACCAGTAAATAAACAATAAAAGCATTGGCCTAGTTTGACCTTAAACTGTTTGTATTTTTCCTGTATTTTTTAAGTAAACTGACAACCATGTATTGTGTTAGAATTGGGTCATGTATCTCTTCAAAGTTTTATCAATCAATCAATCAATCAAACAATATTTATAAGGCGCTTTTCATACAAAAATTGTAACACAAAGCGCCCTACAGTGGTCAAGGATTAGAAGATTGACCTTATTTGATCTCGCACAGGAGAAGTTGTTTCTATATTTGACCCGGGGACCATCCCCATGATTTTGTTTTGTTATTTAGGCTTTGGTCAGGCCCTAAGCTGGAGGATTTTACCTATGGCGCATGTTTAGGTTTGTGGGGGAAACCGGAGTACCCGGAGGAAACCCACCCAGACACGGGGAGAACATGCAGTCTCCGCACAGAAAGGCCCGGGCAACCCGAACCTTCTTGCTTCTTGCTGTGAAGCATGAGTGCTAGCCACTCAGCCACCGTGCCGCCACCGTGCTTCAATGCTTTGAAAGGGTTGCTGGCTTTATCTCAGTAATTGTTTTAATAATTGTGTGGTCTCCTATAATTGTTGATTTATAATTTCTTATAACTCAACATAAAGAACTAGACTTTAGTTTAAAGGCGGGTATGTAGCCTGCACTCTTACTAGTTTAAAAAGGCACACTTTGGTTGGGAATAGGCTGCATATAGAGGACACACACAAGATTTTCCCATTCCCAGTTAAAGGACAGGCCATTTCTCATGTGAAGCTCAGAGCCTCCAGACTTTACTCACTGAGCTGCAGAGGCTGCACTAGCACTGACTCATGATTTGCTGCAGACACGTGAAATAATATATGAATCTGTTAAAAGTGGTGCTATAGTCACATACAGTGTCATATAGTTGTGAAATTTCCAACAAAGAATCCTGACATGATGAACAATATAACTCTACAGGGGTTTATGGATTTCTCTTTATCGTTATCAGACCATTTATAGAAATAAATATCAATAAAAAAGTGTTCGCTGTTAGTTTGACTCAAAACACATATGAGGACACACACAGGGGAGAAACCATTCAGCTGTTTCAGAGAGGGAGGGAGGGTAGCACAGAGAGAGGAGAGGAAAGAGGGACACAGTGTTGTGGAACCTAACCCAGTAACATTCACATGAGCAGAGTTCATATGGGACACATCCAGTGGGTGTCAAACTGTGGTACAGAACCCATGGGTGCTGACTCCGCTGTAGTCTGTAGTCCAACTGCTCATCTGCACCCACTCACACATCCCGGGCCCCGACACGTGTCGATCACTTCAAATATCTCAGACTCACTAAACAACAGAGGTGGAACAAGTACTCCATTTTCTGAAGGAAAAGTAGAGATACTGGAGTATCTGGAGGAGGACAAAAAAAACAAGTAACAGTAATAGTATCCCTCATTTACTTAAGTGAAAGTATTAAAGTACTTGTTTTAAAACGTTAAAAGAGTAAAAAGTAAAATTATGCTGCACAGATTTTGAGATCTAATAAAGTCTCATATTTTCACACAGATTTGTGCTGAATTTTGTTCAACTGAAACACTTGAATCTGTCATTTTTTAAATTCTTGTATATTTCTGTTTGCTCAAACTATCATCATCATTATGAAGTGCTTTGAGAGAATGGTACTGTCCCACATTCAGAGCAGCACACCGGACTCTATTGACCCCCTACAATATGCCTACAGGCCCAACAGGTCCACCTCTGACGCCATCGCCACCGCCCTCCATGTCTCGCTCTCCCACCTAGAAAATAAAGACTCCTACGTCAGGATACTCTTTATTGACTACAGCTCCGCCTTCAACACAGTCATCCCCCACAGACTCACACACAGACTGTCATCACTTGGACTATACCCTGCCCTCTGTGACTGGCTCCTGGACTTCCTGACTAGCAGGCTCCAGTCTGTCAGGATTGGAAACAGAACTTCAGCTAGCATCACCACTAACATCGGTATCCTGCAGGGCTGCGTCCTCAGCCCCATCCTCTAGACCCTGTTCACCCACGACTGCGTCGCATCCCACCCCGAGAACATCATCCTGAAGTTTACTGATGACACCGCTGTGAAAGGTCGTATCACAGGCGGAGACGAGGCGGCCTACAGGAGGGAGTTGGACAGTCTGGTGACATGGTGTGGGGACAACAACCTCACCCTCAACACAGATAAGACCAAGGAGATGATAGTGGACATGAGGAAGGAGAGGAGACCTCATCAGCCACTGTATATCCGGGACCTTCAGGTGGAGAGGGTGAGCACCTTTAAATACCTGGGGGTCCACATCAGTGATGACCTCACCTGGACACTCAACACTACACAGGTGGTGAAGAAGGGTCAACAGCGGCTGTACTTCCTGAGGAGGCTGAGGAAATTCAACATGCTGGCCAAAATCCTCAGCAACTTCTACAGCTGCATCATTGAGTCCATCCTGACCAGCTGCATCACTGTGTGGTACGGCAGCACTACTGTGAAGGACCGCAAACGCCCGCAGAGAGTGGTTAAGACAGCCACAAAAATCACCAGGACTCCTCAACCATCTCTGCAGAGCATGTACCACCGCAGAGCCGCAAGAGAGCTGCCTCCATCATCAAAGACCCCACCCACCCCCAACATGGACTATTCACACTCCTACCTTCAGGCCGGTGGTACAGGAGTGTGAAAAGCAGGACTACTAGACTCAAGAACTCTTTCTTCCAACTGCTATCAGACTCTTGAACCGCTGAGCAATAGCCCCCCCTCCTGGACACTGATTGACCCATACTTTGCACATGAGTAATTTGCACTATTATTGACCAACTGTTAAAATAATCTGTCAGATTACAGCTGCACATGTAACTGCTCGAATGTTTACACTTCCTGTTTGCACGATATCAACAATGTTTACACCCCGTTTTTACTACTGACAGGTGCACATAAAACCAATGTTGCACATTTTTCTGTAAATATGTACATAGCACCTAGCCTATATTTTTCATAGTGTATATTCAGTAAAGATTGTTCTATTTGATTATACTTTTTTTTACATGCTTCTCTTTATCTTATTTATCTATTTAAATGTTTTGCTCTTGGCATCCAGTGTGGGCAGCAAAGTAAGAATTTAATTGTACAGGGAAACGTGTTTGTTTACTGTGCATATGACAATAAAAGCTTTGAATCTTGAATCTATAAATGTGTTAGAATATTCTAAAATATAGATACCTGCTCTCACATGTAGTGAAGTAAAAGTAAAAAGTACTCACTTTACTGTGCATTTTAAAGTACAGATACCTCAAATTTATACTTAAGTACTGTGTTACGTTCCACAACTGCCAGAAAATAAATTTACCTTTGAACTACATGAGACCCACATCCAAAAACACTCCTGCAAATCCCTCCTCCTCCTCTCGCTCCTCAGAGGTGGTGGAGGTCTGGAGCTGCTTCGTTCAGACTGGCTGAGGTCACGATGAGGCCTCACTGAAGTCATGTGGGATGTGCTGTTGTTACTTCTCCTAATGTTGGTGAAGCTTTTAGTTTGAAAACATTTGACAGCAACAATAATGTTCCACAGTAATATCGTTATAATAGTAAACTCCATAACAGAGCGAATGGTCATCAGCCCCGATTCTAATCTGGCTTTTGTCAGGTTATTCTGCTGCGTGTGTGAATCCAGTACAAGCCCACTCACAGTAAGGACGCAATAAAAACATCCACAATGGAAAAAAAAGTTTTATTATTTTAGTCTATTTTTAGGCAAAAAACAAAACATACTGTAGCTCTAAGAAAGAGATTTTCTAAAACCAATACAAAAACTCTTTCTTAACATGGCTGAAGGTAATACCGTATATGACACTATAAAGTGAAACTATTAGACCAAGTTCTTATCAGTTATCAGTGTGTCTATAGCGCCCACTTGTGGTGCAGTTACAGTAAAACTAAATTTAAGAAGTTGCAGGTTGCATATACAGTCATGATGCACTTTATATCCTGATGAAAGTCCCTCGATGGACAAGTGCCAATCTGCTGTTTGTGCAGAATAATGTCCATCGAATGCTGTGATCAGAAACGTGTACAAATTTATGAAGCGCCTTGAGGATTCACAAAATGAAATTATAAATATTTTAATGACGCCTGAGCAGAGCAGTGTCAGGTTCACCTCTGAACTCTGGAGGCACTGGAGGAGCTGCTTATATGGATTATAAACCATTATTACTGTTTTGTGTGTTTTCTGTCTGATATGGACCCACTGGAGCCTGAAATAAAGCTTAAATGATTCAATGAAGTTACAGGTCAGATCTGTGGATAGGTGGACCCGTTCTGAGCAAGAATGCATGTTTTTCAATGTATTTTATTTGCAATAAATCACCTGCAATTGAAATATAAACTAATATAAAGTAATATATGTTTAAAGCCATACTGTGGAACATTGTATTAAAGATGAGACATGAGACAAACAGGTGTCTGAGCCCTCGTGCTGTAATAATCACACTGTTGCTTATGCGGTGGATGTAGGTATTTAGTAGGTCATTTATTGACGTATTTGTTTAAATCTTTAACCCTAGATGTGCAGTTTGTGGTGTTTGTCTCCATCGGCTTAACATTTGGAGGTACTGCACTGTGTGTGTGTTTTGTTTGAAAGTCCAGTTGAACCCCTAACCTGTTTTTTCAGTGTATTACACAGCGCCCTCTAGATCTTGAAGCAGTATTGCAGTTTTATACACATTTCTGATACACGCGCTGTGAAAACGGCGGCCTTTATTCTGATTGGTTGATTTCCGAAGAGCGGAACAGGGGGCGGGGCTTACAGCGCGACCGGAACTCAATCTGCACATGCGCAGTTTCAACAGTTGGTCAAGAATCAGTGCGCATGCGCATTGGAGCGACACAGACGCATGGCGATAATGGAGGATTAAAAACATACAGGTAAGCACACATAATAAACAAATATAGTAGCCTTTTATTTGTGCAGGTGTTTTTATGTACTTGATGGTTGTATTATATGACTTAGTAAGCTGCAGCTGATTAGAGATTCATTTTTTATGTAATGGTAGTTCATATCAGCTAGCATTAGCTAACAGGCTCAGTTTGGACTGGAGGAGAGGAGAAACGGCATGATGCAGATAATTACAAATTTGTTTTCTTCATGCATTTAATGTCAGTTAAAATGTCTTGGCCTGCTTTTTGAGAGTGCAATTTATTTTTTTTTATTTTTTTTTAGAACCGAGCGGTGTTCCATCAACGCGGCTAAGCGCAAAGCCCGGCTAATTTCGAGTGAGAGTTCAGTTCCATGACTCTAACGTTAGTCCCCGCTGAGTTACTACGGCAACATAGTCCTCTGAACTCGCCTGGTCGCGGGCAGGTTAAAGATGAGGCTTAATCAGGCCATGTCACAAAAGCCGTCTTCCAATCCAGCGACTGCACGCTTGTGAACGTCCTTGGAAGGGGATGTGCGTCATATCCGGCGCGACAACCGCCGTTCCATTCGTTTTTTGTCCCCTGCACAGTTAAGATGCGCTCTGAACAGCGCAGTCGTTTCCATGGAAATCGGGGCGTGAACCAAGCGTGCGAAAATGCACACTTCGCACACTTAAAATCCCCAGCATGCACAGCGCGGGAGGATATATGACTACAAAGACCGACTCGCCAGCGACATCCACATGCAGGGCTCTCAAGTTTTGAGCGGGGTCGTGCGTGAGACTGCGTAATTTCCGAGGGGGGGGGGGGCTTGAATTGCGTGAGAAATGCCGTGTGAGCGTGTGAACGCATCGAATTGTCTCTCTCAATGCGTGAGACTTGAGAGCCCTGCTGTAAATGTTTGTCTAAAGAGCAAACTTAAACTACAAAGCAACTAATGAGAGTTATATAAATGAAGTTATTACCTGATGGTTCTCAGTTTGTTTTATCATCACCGCAGTGTGCGCTTAGCAGCTGAAACTACACTCTACAGTCTGCCCAACAACAGAACAATCTATTTTCTGATTGGCTGATTTTTTTCCGGGGAGCGGGACGGAGAGGAGGGGGAGAGTTTTTTTCGCTGAAATCGCGCGGTGCCTGCATAAACTGAGCCACACAGACCGATTTTCTGGGCACAACAAAAAAAAAATCAGCGTGAAAAATGCCATGTGTGAGCATGTGAACACGTCGAATTGCGTGTGTCACACTCTCAATGCGTGAGACTTGAGAGCCCTGCACATGTGACAGTTGCGACGTCACTATAAAATATACGTACTGGTTCACCTCACCTACAACTATGCTACATGAAACTCTTCATAAACTACGCTAAACATGTGTGACGGTAGCCGTAACGGCATAGATCACGGCACCTGTTTTACACACACGCACACACGCACATGTTTCACATGCTTTTCCCCTTACACTTATATTTCCTTTGCTGTTGTAATGCGGGATATTCTACAGTGTAGCCATGTACAACGTTTACTCTAAGCTGCGCACTGCTCGCACATTCTCAGCGCACAAGAAAACCTATGCAGCGCACTGTAAATCAGGGATGAAAGAGCTTTTGGGGGGGGGCGCATTTCGGATGTCACGCACAGGGCTCCAAGGAGCGCTCAGGGAGTTAGTGTGTTTGCTCAGACACATTAAAAATTATGGGGAACATTGGCCATGTCCCAATTCCAAGTATTACTAGACGCAATAGAATTAATATTTTGTTCCATTTCGCAGATGGCCATGCGAGAAACGTAGTGCACTAAGGACCGAGCGAGTATGCGCCGTCTCGACTGCAGACCGAGACCACACTCACAAGCGTGCAGTCGCTGGATTGGAAAACGGCTAAAGTATACATACTGGAAGTAAACAGAGTGTCAAACAAACACCTCCCGCATGACTATCTGCGTTGTCTGAAAACAAGGGTGACAATATCAGCCAAAAAAAAAAAAAATTACCTTCGTTCTTGGTCAGTTTTAACAAATTTCCAGTAATTCAAAATATTCTCTTAAACCGCTGTCTTTACGACATTATCAGATAAAAGAATTCCAGAGTTGTCAAAGCTTAGCCGAGTGGTTAAGTACTCCGTCTCGCACGTGGGAATCCGAGGTTCCATTCTTATTACTGACATATTCATGCAAAAGTCAATGTGTTATATTTTCACACATTTGCCACACATGACACAAATATGAATGAATTTAACCTACAATTATTCATATCATCATAGAACTTATATCAGCTGGGCCTAACATCACTCTCACTTGACGACATTGACACTTTATATTTTATGTGACATCTCTATCAAAGAATACAGTTAAAGGTAAACCTTTACTTTTAAAACAAACTGTAGCCAAATAACAGGCACACTCCATGATGCAACATTTCAATGATTCAACAAATTTGCTTCAGAGATGCTGTGCAAGCCTCTTTAATGAAATCCCCATCAATAGTCATAAAACAATAAAAGACATTAGGTATGACATTCTGGTGTGAGGCCACTGCTGGAGGACTGCTGAGGGTCAGGCAAGGCACTGCTGGAGGACTGCTGAGGAGGGTCCAAGTGTATGTCAGTGTATTCAGTAACTAGAACACAAGTATATTATTAAAATATACTGCTTGCCTCACAGCTGAAGCAAGCAGTAGCCTAGAGCAATGTTTCCCAACCTTTTTTGTCTTGTGTACCCACTGAGCCTTTTTGTCATACCTCGAGTACCCCCTCACTCATATGTGTTTAATTCTCCAAAAGTAGAACGTGACAACAGATTATTAAATGAAAATCATTTTATTTCATCTCCTTAATTTTAAGATTTAATTCTCAGGCATTTTGTCTCTTTTCTTTAATTCAAATTTACTAAAATTAGAATAGAAAAAATAAATAAATCTCCCTGCGCCTGGTAGCGACACTGTCGAATACCCCCTGCAATGTGCTCGAGTACCCCTAGGGGTACTTGTGCCCCTGGTTAGGAAACACTGGCTTACTCTTCACGAGAACTCGCAGGAAGGATTTTTGATGAGGTTCCTCCTTAAATTACCTCCACCAGTGGGCGACCGCGGTTTAGGGCCAGTGCCAGCTCCTCTGCAGGTGAAAGGTTTTGAGGGGGGCTCCCACCCATAAAATTAAGGTACCATTTCAACAGTATTACTAATTTCACTGAATAATATTAATATTAGCCTACTTACCACTCTGCAAAATGTTTTTATGCTTTGTTTTACCTGCAAAACAGTCTTTTATATTATTACTGCTCAAAGACAAGATAACACAATTTAACATATTAGTTTGTTTATACAGCAAAAAAAAAAAAAACTAACGAGACTGCTCTACAAATACAAACATTTTATGACATCAACTGCTCTCCTTGAGTATCGATCTCGGGTCTTCCACGTGATAAACCGTACAGCCCATGGACTTGTCTTGATAACAATGGTAAAAACATACTTAAAAAACTCGACATTCAGCACTGTTATAGAACTTAACTTAGGCATTTAAGTGGTCGGAGATCTTCTGCCACGCCATGTCTCTCGCCTTGGTAATTGTAAGTGCGTTGCAGAGTTCCAAAAGCAACTTCTGTTCTAATGTGCTGAAATAATCGGCCCGAATCTTCGACATGATCGCGTTTTCAACAGTTGCTTGTTCTGGGCTTCTTACGTCCCCCGTGCACGCACCTAGGCCAGGACTGGATAGGCCTGGCTGAAGTTAGCGCCGCTGAGGCGCAGCTAAACTGCGTTAGTGGAACGACTTCAGGCTTTAGTTTAAGGTGACGCTTCTTCAGGCGAGGCTTAACCACTTAGGCGCCGCTATGTTTAGCGATGTTGATGGAATACCCCCCCGGTGTTCCGGTTCTCTGTTGGGTGTTTTGTGTTCGCTGGCGTTTACATTTTTGCGCCACCCTCAAGGGGGGTCAAAACATCAGGCCTATGCACGCCAAGATGTTTTGTCGCCAAGATGTTTTATCATTTGTATCTGATGTACTGTTTCATTTGCAGATTCGACAAGAACAATGCCGTCTCCAATCAAACTTGTATCTGGTATGACTGTGATTAATATGTTGGCTTCAGAATAAAGTAAATGAAGACTTACAATTGCACATACGCCTATAAGTTGTTTGGTGTCCTTTAAGGACTATGATAAACAGGTTTTAAAAATCTGAGTCAGAGGGTGTGTGGGCCTCGAACTCACGTCACCTGTGAAGAATAAGTGCGGAGCAGCGCAAGCTCTAAAACTTCAAAAAACTTTATTTATGACGTTAATGTGAACGTTTTGTTACAACTAATAGGTGTTAAAAACCCAAAATTCTGTACACAGGAAAGGAAGACAAGAGATTAGATCTTTTTCACTTGCAAGTGGAGAACAGTCAGAGAAATACGACCAGGTTACAACATTGCTCTCGGCCCATATTTGCTCTGAGCGTCCTGGCTCTCTGTGCCCCCCACTTGCATATTTATTGAGTTTTTCACCTCCCTGGTTACAATGGGCTGTCTTACTCCTAAGGGGTGGGGGAACAGGTGGTAAGACAGCCGACAAAACATAATCATTAAAACCAAAGCAAAATCATTAAAACCAAAGCATAAGTATTAAAAGTAAAACACTTATAAGATAATTCACAGATATGACATCTTTCACAGGGACAATGTCACTGTGACTTAGATACTGGAGGAGCCAAACTGTCTGCTTACGTCTCCCCTCGGATATCTGGCCTTTCTGTAACTCAAAACATATTATCACAAGTCACGCACTTTTAAAGCTTCATTTCTACAAATTAAAGAATCACAAAAGTTAATAATATATAATTATTCCATCATTTCCCTCCTGTTTATTAATTTTGTTATATCCCGTGTAACCTCTTCTTTGCAGATTTTCAGTTACCCGTTCATTGTTATTGTACACTCAGAGGGTGTCTAAATCCTTAGACTGTTTCTTGGAATAAGTCAGTTAATTCATTTTGTAAATCTGTTTCTTCGTCAATGGGTGTCGCTAGGGTGCCCTCATAACCTGCCAGTAAATGCATCATCACTTCCTTGTCTTGTGTTAAGGGTGAGATGGCAGTTGTAATTAATCTATTAATTAATGCTCTTAGACATGGAATACAACAACACCCACATAAGGTCAAAATTGCTGCAAATACTGCTACTGACATTAGGACTGATGTTACCAGGCTTTGTATTTTCCAAATACATCCAGCCAGCCATCCCACATGGAAGTATCTACCCCCGATTGGTCCTTCATTCGCTTGTTCATAGCTCTTAGGCCATCCAAAGCCTTAGTGAGTTTACCTTCGGGAGCGGTGTTATTCGGGATAAACGCACAACACACATCCCCAAAGATTGCACAAACTCCTCCTTTCTCGGCTAATAACATGTCGAGCGCTATGCGATTCTGGAAGGCCATGAGTGAGGTAGCTTTAAGTTGGTCGTGTACAGCAGATAGTGCAGTTTCGGTGTAGTTGCCAAGTTTCTGGACGTTATAGTGGATGTAGTTGATTCTGTCTACATTTTTGTTAGGCGTAATTGGAAAGAATGCAACAACTACTGGTATGTTTTCAAATCCTGCTGCTATTTGATTTGCTAATTTATATTCGTCAGGCACGCCCCTAGGGATCCCCACCGCGTCAATATAGGTTGGGTCATCCTCTCCTAACCACGGGGTGTGGCTAGTTCGCTTCCTTCTATTTAAATGTCCTGGACGCACAAGTTGGTAATGTGCACTTATCTCTTCTGCAGTCATTGGTTGAACTATCACTGGCATAATCAGTGTAATCAAAGCACAACGAGCTGAAGTATTGGACAGTATTTTGTCATAGATCTTGTCTTCACCGCACCACCACCACACATCTGATCTGGATATTACTTTCATGTTGTCACCTCCATTAATGTTAGTTTCACAAAATTCCTGCTGGATTCTCCCTAAGATGTATTTTGTTCCATTGAAATTTACACACGTAAAATTTTGAAGTGCTACTTTAGCATCAAATATTGGTTTAATCTTTACAGGTTGGGTGACTGGAAAAGTTTTATCCAAGTCAGAACAGTTTGGTGGATTGGTGTGAGTCATTATAGGTATTATACATGTCATACCATTTCAGTGCCTCCAACCACCAGATGACGTAGAACAGTGATATTTAGATTCCCTCACTGAGGCGGATGAAGCATTGCTGAAACAAGTTCCAGAAAAGTTATGGTCTACAGGGCCATCAGATGTAGGATTGATAAAAGGAGTAGAACCGGTACAGATAAGACCAAAATCAGAATGGAGACCATGTGTAAGACAATATCCATTGAAACCTGAAGCCTTAGAATGCACCAAAACCAGAAACCAAAAAACAAATGATGTCTTTTTTAGGATTAACGAATTACTGCAGACAATGGATTCCATGCTATGCAGAATTAACACACCCGTTAAGCCAACTAATATATGAGACTCCAATAGAAATGAAAGATAAATTAAAATAGATGCAGGAAGCAGAAAAGGCATTCTGTGATCTAAAACAAACTTTAGTCTTAAGTGTAAGTTTAGCCTTACCGGATTATTCAAAACCCTTTGTGCAAATGGTAGATTGTAAAGGCATATTTATGACGTCAGTTATCACACAACTGCATGGAACCAAACTAAGACCTATAGCCTACTATTCAACTAAACTTGACAGTGTAGCGCAAGCGATGCCCCACTGTCTTAGAGCCGTAGTAGCAGCGTCTATAGCCGTAGAAGCTTCAGCAACAGTAGTGTTATTTCACCCATTAACACTCAAAGTACCACACGCTGTAGCAGTATTACTATTACAGAGCAATCACTCATTTTTATCACCAGCAAGACATCTTTCATGTATGACAAATTTATATTCACAACCACATTTAACCATAGAAAGATGTACAGTTTTAAATCCAGCCACTTTAATGCCGACTGAGGATGACGGAATCCCACATAATTGTAAAGAATTAGTAGAACAATCAACAAAATGTAGAGAAGATTTATTAGATACTCCAATTGAAGGAGCAGAAATGGTATTTGTAGACGGATCATCTAAAAAAGACAATTATGGAAAAACACAGACAGGGTATGCAGTAACAACAGTAGATAAAGTATTAAAAGCAAATAAATTACCTCCAAATTATTCAGCACAGGCAGCAGAATTAGTAGCACTAACAGAAGCATGCAAATTATTTAAAGGCAAGAACGTAACAATATATACAGATAGTCAATATGCATATGCGACAACTCACGTATTTGCACAATATTGGAAAAATAGAGGAATGAAGACTTCTACAGGAAAACCAGTAACTCATGCTGAATTATTAACAGAATTAATAAAAGCAGTACAATTACCAAATAAAATAGCTATTTGTAAATGTGTAGCACACAAATCAGGAACAGATGAAGTAACAAGAGGAAATGCAATGGCAGATAAAACAGCTAAAGACGCAGCAGAATACAAAATAAATACATATTCTTTAATGGAAGGGACCCAATTAAACAAAAAAATACTACAAGACATGCAAGAACAAAGCCCTAAAACTGAAATAAACTTATGGAAAAGAAAAGGAGCACAAACAAAAAACGACATATATATGTGACCAGAAAATAAACCAATATTACCACAGAATTTATATAGATACGCAGCAATATTGAGCCATGGTAAATCACATGTCTCAACAGGAGGGATGGTATCTATGATAAATACGCAGTATACAACCTATGGATTTAATAACTACTCAAAAAATTTTTGTAGAAGATGCCTAATATGTGCAAAACATAATCCACAAGGAAATCTTAGACCAATTAGAGGTAAATTTCCAGAACCACAATACCCATTTCAAGAAATACAGATGGATTTTATTCAATTAAATCAAAGTGAAGGTATGAAATATTGTTTAGTAATCATAGATGTGTTTTCAAAATGGACAGAGATATTTCCAACTAGACATCCAGATGCATTAACAGTAGCAAAAGCATTATGCAAAGAAATTATACCTAGATATGGATTAGTGGAAGTGATCCGATCGGATAATGCTAAACATTTTGTTAATGAAACCATAGAATTGATAGGAAAGAAATTTGATATAAAACTAAAAAACTTGTGTTCATATCACCCACAGTCAGCAGGACTAGTAGAGAGAAGAAATGGTACTATAAAAACCAGACTTAAAAAATGTATGGAAGAAACTAAAAGACCATGGACTAAATGTTTAGATTTAGTCAAGTTAGAATTAAATACTACAGCTATACAAGGGTTAACTCCATTTGAGATATTGTTTGGTAGACCATATAAAATACCACAATTTAAACAAATATGGGAAGATGGGGAAGATATGGACTTAGCTTCACACATGAGAAAAATGTTTGAAAAGCAAAATAACGTTCTTATGTGATTCAGGCGCATGTAAGACCACAATAAACAAGGCAGTGCCAGGGATGATTCTGACTTCAGACACCATGTCCGTACGAGCAGCAAACGGACAGGTGAGTCAGGTCCCGATAACAAGTTTATTGACACTGACAGATCCAGACGGACTGAGCATAGAAAGCACAGTGTTATTTTTGGAGGACTGCCCAGTTTGTCTCTTGGGAAGGGATGGACTGAGCAGTCTGAAACTAGCACTGTTCCCAGAGCCAGGAGGCAGCATGAAGGTCATTCGCGCACGAGACATACCTTCACCGCAATACAGTTTTGTTATACAAAAGGCAGGAATTCCACGTTACTGGTACGGGTATCAAATACCACACAATGACGTAGGAAAGACGGGAAGTGCATTGTTAAAAGAGGCAAAATCAGCAGTACCTACACCCAGTAAACCAATCTCTACAATGCCAGTGGACGAATTACACATAACAACATATTTCGGACATGAAAGAGGGCCAGATAAACAATATTTTGACAAAATGGAAAAACTAGGCTCCATTCCAGCAATAATTCAGTATGTATATTCTGACAACAAAACGTTTTGTGTTGCGGATATACAACTAAAGTGGAAAGATGAAACAGATAAAAGATTCATTGAAAGAACACACACACCTATGCACATCTCATTGATGAAACCAGAAGACTGGGAATGGGAAATCCTAGGACAAGTCATGGCAGAGTGTTACAGATGCAAAGATTGGGTAACTACAGGACCAAGAACACAAACAGGATGTCACAAGTGGACTAGACAAGCATTATTTTGGCCAATACATGTCATTTCCAGTACAAAAAGCAGCGCCATCTATAGGATGGAGAATGATACAAGATCTACAAGCAGTAAACCAAGCAGTGATTCAGAGAGCTCCATGTGTTCCTGATCCACATACACTTCTAAATTCATTACAACCAAATTCACAGTATTTTACAGTCATAGACATTTCAAATGCATTTTTCTCAATCCCAGTACACAAAGACAGTCAATTTTGGTTTGCATTCACCTATAATAATAAACGTTACAGTTATACCCGGTTACCGCAGGGTTATTGCGAATCTCCCACAATTTACTCACAGGCGATGAGTTCGAATTTGTCTAAATTTACACCTCCAGGAGGAAGTCAAATCTTACTTTACGTGGATGATATTTTGATTTCATCACCAGATAAGGAAACATGCCAAAAAGATACAATAGCGTTATTAAAATATCTAGCAGAAAACGGACATAAAACAAGTAAAAATAAAGTACAATTTTGTAAACAAGAAGTCAAATACTTAGGACATTCTCTCAGTAATGGAGGCAGAACAATTACTAACGACAGAAAAGCAGCTATCCTGAATGCACCTATCAACAACTATAACCTGAAGAGTCAGGCTAAAAGATCCAAACAAAACAAGAACGGAAACAACAGTTTGTTTTCAGAGCACTTTTGAACCAACTTAGCAACCCACATTTGAACTAACCGTTGGGCAGAACGCAGGAAACAGCAGATCTGCACACTGGAAAAACAAAATGGTGCAAATATGTCCGGAGAGTTTAGTGGTTTTGTAGAGGAGCGGCTGGGTGCGGCTGCTGGGGACATCCATGCGCCGTTGGAGCGCACAATAGCGGACTATGAGGAGGAGCTGCGCCGCTCCAAACAGGAGAACCAGAGGATCCAACCGCTCTTGGACTCGGCTCTGAGGGCTCTGAGCCCGAGAGTCGTGCTCGTCAAAGGGGGTAAGTCTTCTGGATCGTATGGATCCTATTTTTAGCCTATGGGTGTTTAAAAAGTATGAAAACTGCAGACCTCATTAGAAACATGCGCCATGGCGCTAACAGCAGAAGAACCTGTGACTCCAAATCACTTCAGATATTCACTCAACCATATTTACAAGTTCATAGACAGGAAAGACACCCCCTCAGCCTTACAGTAGAAGACTACAGACAAGTTCACAGTGTTCATATCACAAGACTGCACGTGTATGTGTTAAGTGTGTACTCTCTTATCTCCTGCAGCTGCCCAGCTGCCCTCTCTGAGTCCTGCTCCACACATTAAAGAAGAACACAGCGTCAAACAGGAGGAAGATCAGCTGCAAGTGTGAGTCTCAGACACTTTCAAACTGCAATTCTTTATTTTGTCATTCATTCTTATTCATTTATGTTACAAATATTCAAATGTCTCTTATATTTTTCAGGTCTGTCCCAGAGTTTAGTGCTGTGAGCGTGAAGACAGAAGAGTCCTCACCGCTTCAACAAAGAGAGACTGAGCAGAGAGAGGACACACAGGGAAAGGACATCAGAGCAGAGACACATGTCCACTCAGAGACTGAGGGAGACACAGAGCACTCTTCTGACACTGACAGTGATGAAGACTGGAGAGCTCCACTCAGCTGTTCACCTGCACACAGGGACACAGGGGCTGATGGAGACCTCCACAACCAAGTCCGGATCAGAGCCAGAAGCTCCACTGCACAAAACTCACGTCTGTCCCCCAAATACAAGTCTGCACCAGACACCAGAGCCACTGTGGAGAATGGAGATGTGTCAGGAACTGGCCAAGGAGCTGAGAGCAGGAAACACAAGTGCTCTGTTTGTAAAGAGAGATTTGGGTCTAAATATAAACTAGAAAAACACAGGAGAGTTCATACAGGAGAGAAATTCAGCTGTTCAGTTTGTAAGAAAGCATTTGCACAAAAGGGTAATCTTGATAGACATATGAGGACACACACAGGGGAGAAACCATTCAGCTGTTCAGTTTGTAAGAAAGTGTTCGCTGATAGTTCTCATCTCAGAAGACACATGAGGACACACACAGGGGAGAAAACATTCAGCTGTTCAGTTTGTAAGAAAGTGTTCGCTGATAGTGATCATCTCAGAAGACACATGAGGACACACACAGGGGAGAAACCATTCAGGTGTTCAGTTTGTAAGAAAACATTTGCCCAAAAGGTTAATCTTGAAACACATAGGACGACACACACAGGGGAGAAACCATTCAGCTGTTCAGTGTGTAAGAAAGTGTTCAGTCTTAGTTCTTATCTCAAAACACATATGAGGACACACACAGGGGAGAAACCATTCAGCTGTGCAGTGTGTAAGAAAGTGTTCACTCAAAGTTATCATCTAAAAACACATAAGAGGACACACACTGGGGAGAAACCATTCAGCTGTTCAGTTTGTAAGAAAACATTTTCCCAAAAATATCTGCTTGAAACACATAAGAGGACACACACAGGGGAGAAACCATTCAGCTGTGCAGTTTGTAAGAAAGCGTTCGCTGATAGTTCTCATCTCATACGACATAAGAGGACACAGCATAGACTGCATGTATAAATGGATTGGTCATAGATGGATGAAGACATCGCTAACGCGTTCTTCCGGCTCCTACTGACCCTGGCTCTCAGTGATTTCCATTGGAATATCGGGGCCCCTCTCTCTGTAACTGCTGCTGTGAGCCTCGTCATTTTGGTGTTTGACATTGGACATTTCTGGTGTTTTTTTCCACTATTTTGTTTGTTAAAAAAAAAAATCCTATTCATCATATAAATTGCAGTGTGTGTTTTTGTACCTTTATTGTCCTGTGATGGAAATCTTACAATAATCATTCATATAAGATAAGATAATCCTTTATTTGTCCCACAATGGGGAAGTTGCAGTGTCACAACGCAAGTTTCAGAAACAGTTGGAAAAAAAGAGCATGCATCAAAAAATAACATAAATAATAATAAGTATGTACAATGAACTAAAAAACACAACACTAAGGTTAAAAGGCACAGGAACGCTGCACAATAAATGTCTTTGATTCTGAGCAGTGAACAAACAGCAGTTAAAGTGACTCCAGTTCAGTAATATATAATATCACTACAATAAAGTGACTCAGATGATTGTGTACAGTGCAGTGATGGACAGTGGTTGTTACATAAATAAGTAGCAGGTAAGGTGACTTTAAATAATATTGCACATGTAATTATTACTATGGAGATGACGCACGGTTGCTATGGAGATGAACATGACTAGCATTGATCATTGATATAATCAGATATATATGTAATGTATACATTGGGTTTGTGATTTCTAATGAAATGAGGTTGTTAATCATGGTCAAATTACCTCGGGCCTTTAAGGCCCCACAATATATCCGGTAAATTTCCACTGGCCTTTACTTGTTTTTCACTTGTTATTCTGATGTGATTGACCCAGATTGACCGGTTCTTTTTTCTGCGAGGGAGATCTGTGGCTGGCCACACTAGGACGGGGGTCTTCCGGCCTCCATTCTAGCCTCTGCTCTTCAATTGAGATCGAGGGCCCATCCCTCTCGCAGGAAAACACTGGCGCTAAAGGGTCCTAACCTGTGCTATATGTGGTGAGTTGTCTTCTCTCAAATGGTTTTTGTGGGTTTTTGCTCCTGGATTCCTTCCTACTTTTTTATTTTTTCACGCAATTTGATTAAAAAAAAAAAAAGGATTGGGGTAATTGTATGAGATTGGCATTTGAATTTGTATTTGGGCAGTAAAAAAAAAAAGCTTAAAAGTGTATAGTGATTAACTAAGACAAACTACCGCTCCTTTAAGGCAGACAGGCAAGGAGCTGTGGCCTCGAGTGAATTCTGCTCTGGGAGCTGGTGCTGTGAGTGTGTGATCGGTGGAGGTGTCCAGGTCAAACGGTGACCAAACGGGGTCAGTGTGCCCCTGCTTAGGCTAAATTGATAGGTCTAAGGTGGTCCTTGCTTCGGCTAAAATGACAAATAAATGTCTGGTAAAAAATTCTACCCTACGGACGCGAAGAGGTTGATCATCAGCGTGCTGCTCATCCTGGGGATAGAGTATGGGGGGGAATGGGCAGTCCAGGGTCACGGCTCTGGCTCCGCAGGTCCCAGAGACACCAATTACAGCAGTCGATAAAGTACGGGAAGGAATCTCTGGAATGCTTGCCAATATGGATAGAGAAATTTGGGTTTCCTGATGGGGGTTCATTCAGTATGAACCAACTCACTAAGCTGAAGGGGCATTTGGAAAAGGAAAGGGAGAAAATTTGGAAGTGTAAAATATTAACGGGGCAAAGGGTTCAGTCAATTGATACTCATTAGAAGTGGTTGAATGTGTAGATTTGTGAGGCAGAATCCAGGGAGAAAAAACAAACAATACAAAAAACAGCTGCAAAACAAGTTTCACTATGCGAGCAAAATAGAAAACCGGGTGATAAGAATGAGTGTGATGTGAGACCTGAAAATGTGAGTGCAAGTGTGGACACTGAGAGTGCACGGTGGGAGGATAGACCCCCACATTACACACAAACACAAACACACCAGTTTATAACCACACACACTGGGCCCAGTGCACGCACATATGACATAAATGCAATGAAACCAGATACTGCTGTTTCCTTTCCTCGTCTCTATCCAGAGCTGGTGGCAATGGGCCAAATGGCCTCGGATGTGGACCTGGAATCCTGCCCCCCCCAGACGCGCCCCACCGTAGTTCGAGACAGGCGATGAGGTCATGCCCAGAGAAGACGAGGGACGTACGTACAAGACGAAACCGAAAGTTAAACCCGAGTGGGGGCAGCCAGCAGTGCTCATGCGCAAGGCAGCTGCCAACGTGGGGTCATCTGCTACGAACACCGAGGATGACCTGAAATGAAAGTCTCCAGTGGTGGAGGTGGCGGCTTTTTGTGTACCGGCCATGGACTGCCGTGGACAGTGCCAATAGTGCTGAGTCTTTGCCCGACCCAGACGTGGATGCTCTGTTTCTGTGCAAACAGAACCCAGACGAGGATGTGGACGCATTTTTCCACCGCATGACAGAAACATTTAAGGTTCACAGTGGTTGGCCCGGAGATATAACAGACAGAGGTTTCGAATATTATCTGTATCTGTTAATCTGTGCCATTAAGAGGGGTCTGCTCCCGGATGTTTTTGATCTGACCCAAAAACCTAACGTGAATATGGACAAGCCGAACTTGGACGATTTGCGGGCATATGCCTCTTACGCCCAGAGGACTCTCCGTAAGCAGGCTCAAGCCAGAGAGGTCGAGCGGGAGAGAGAGACACATAGGGCCACGCTTACTCTTCTGCCTGTGGCAGGGAGAGGCAAATCTGACACCAACCGCGACAAAGCACGTGGTCGGGGCCGCGGGAGAGGACAGAGAAGCGCTGAGTCCCTGGTTCGGTCAGGATGTGTGCTATGACTGTGGGGCAGCTGGACATTATGTTCGGGACTGGAGCCGTGGCACGGCGGTGCCTGTGAAGAAGCTGGCTAACAAACGAGATAAGGGCACAGCTCCGATGGAGGCATGGGTTTGGTGCCACAGCCGGGGTCGTCAACACCGCTCCTGACTACACCGGCGCCGCTAGCCTCGGCGGACTATAACACGCACCCAACACCCCACACATGAGCGCATTCCATTTGGCACCGGAGACTATTGGGACATTCACAAATGCTTAGAGAGACAGGGGTTTTCCCACATACAAATGATCTGCAAATGAAGAAGAATTTTTAGTTGATTCTGGAGCAAGTAACTTGATTATCAAATTGATTATATCTCTCGTATGCCTAAATTGAGTCAGACCCCCCCGGATTTCGCGGGCATTTTTTTTGTGTTTGTTGCAGGCTGAATTTGCGGGAGCTTTTCCAAAAAGTTGCAATGAAAGTTGAGGTGCTTTTAAGGTTTTTGTTGCGATTTTGTTGCGGGAGGAAGTGAAAGTTGCGATAAATAGTTGCGATTTTCGCTTTTTGTAATTAAAATTGAGTTATTACTGACAAAGAATAATACAAAGACACAGAGATCACAGATATGGTCCTAAAACAACCTTACCAATATCGAAAATAAATTACTACTAAGAGGGGAACTGTTTCGCGTGGTCTTTTGCTGTTATTTTTGTGGGCAAATGGCGCCGCAGACATGTTTCTTTGCCATTAGAAGCCGTGTCCCAATTCCCAGAGCGCGCGGCTCGGAGCGTGGCCCGAAGGGCATGTGCGTCACACATTTCGCCAGAACACCGGCGCGACGACTGCTGTCCCACTTCTTTTTTGTCCCATGCGCAGTTAACACGCGGTCCGAAGACCGCACTCGTTAAGCGGTCCGCGGACTGCAGTCGAGGCTGAGCAAGTGTGCACCTCCTTGACTGCAGTCTGAGCCCCCACAGCTATGACAGCCCAGCAGGATGAAATGGAACTCATGAAAACCAGCAGGATTAACAGATTAATGTGAAAGATGAATGAATGGTTTGCGGTCAACAAAAAATACGGCTACACCCCAACCCTGACTCTCTCCTCTGTGTGACAGGTGAGCACGCGCTTTTACACGCACACACTTCCGTACGTGCACACACCCACACTCACGTGAACCACCGCCTCTGCCGCACACACACACACACAAACGCACCGTGCACCTCATCTCAGTTATGTCTCCTACACAGAAGGAAGTTGGTCGGCGTTCAATACGTCGCCGATGATTGGTCAAAATTAGTAAAAATTGCGGGAAAGTTGCGGTGATTGGTCAAAATTACAACACCGCCCTGAATCCGCGGGGATTGGCTGAAGTTGCGTTGAAGTTGCAAATCGCAACATCGCGAATTCCTGGAGGGTCTGATTGAGTGGCCGCTACACCTTATCACTATCAGCTTTCTGGTAACACAATTAAAGAGCAGTTCACATCCCCTTTAAAATGTTCTGACCCAGACAGCATGGTTTTCAAACATTCTTTCTTGTTCTCAAATGTATGCCCAGTTAGCTTGCTTGGTTGTGATTTGATGTGTAGGCTGAATCTCTGTTTGATCTCCACACCTATTGGGCTTCAGGTGCTGTCAACAAAAGATGTGACTGTACCTTTAATGGGGTTACATATTGAGACCTCGACCTCAAATTCACGAGGGAGACCTCCGGGGGCTCGAACGGGGGCCAACTGAGCCCCACCTGACCCTACTGACCGTGGGCTACAGTCTCTTTGTAACAGAGGCTAATTCATCTACTGGTAATGTGTCCTAACTCATCTAACAGGATTGAGATGATACAGAGAGTTGCTTCCTTCTTGGATGGGGGGGAGGCCCCAACTCCAGACACTATGGTTAAATGAACTAAATCTGAGGTTCATCAGATCAAACTTATTAAGGTGTCACTTGGATGATATGCTTAAAGGCACCTATTAATTTTTTTCTCTAGAAGTGTTCCTTTAATGTCCCCTATTGTATTCACATGATTTGTTTTGATTTTGGTTCCGATGTGTTATGGTTATCATTTTGGTTTATTCCTAGGTTTCAGCTTTAGCTATATTCTTGGGTGCTATCACCCACAAAAACAGTGGAGTCTATTTCTTAACTGTTTATGTAAAATTAGTTGTCTGGTTGATTAAGAATAAAATGAGATTTTATTATTATCAAAAGGGGGGATTGTGATGGAAATCCTACAATAATCATTCATATAATCAGATACATATGTAATGTATAAATGGGTTTTGCGATTTCTAATGAAATTAGGTTATTAATTATGGTCAAAATTTAGCTCGGGCCTTTAAGGCCCCACAATATATCCGGTAAATGTCCACTGGCCTTTACTTGTTGACCTTGACTTATTATTATACCCCCCCGAGGGGTATAAGAACTTGGTCTGTTTTGTTATGATCATCTAATCTAGGGACAGATGCCTCTGTGAGGGACAGTCAGGGTGTGATTGTGCGCACAATTGCTTTTAATAAATCAACTTTTTAATTCAAGACAACTCCAACTTTTCCAGTTTTATTCTTATAGATCAGAAATTCCACAACAGTCCATTTACAGTTTGTTTTACGGATAAACCTGCTGTTGTGTCAGTGACATAAATTATTTGTATTTGTATAGTGACATGTTCACCAGGACTCCAAATCACCATTAGGCCCTATTTCTATTATACAGACGCTCCTCGACATACGAACATTCGACTTACGAACATTCGGAGTTACGGACAGGGTCGAAAATTAAAAAAAAAAAGTTAAATGTTTGAGTTTTTGTATTTAGCGCCTATTCCGACTTCCGGGTACAGTACGTAGTGCGTATTTCCGCCGCTGACGCACAGGCAGGGCGCTGCGCAGCTTCCCCCAAGCGTCACGCCCACTCAGTAGAAGTGTTCAGAACTTCAACTGAATGGGCGTACTACGGTGTTACTACGGTGCAGTGTTATGAACGTTGTTGTTTTTCTTGCATGCGTACAGTAATCCAATATGGTTGGTGAAAAGCGAAAAGCTTCTAGTGAAGCTTCTGTGAAAAAGCGGCAAGCCATCTCATTTGAAAAGAAGGTGGCGATAATAAAGAGACTTGATGCTGGTGAGAAGATGGTGAATGTGGCACACGCGTACAATGTGAACCGTTTGACAATTGGTACGATATATAAACAAAAGGACCGCATTATGGAGCATGTGAAAAGTGCAGCGGGAATGCAATCCACCATCATAAGCAAGAAGAGAGTGAAACTCATGGAAGAGATGGAGAAACTTCTTGGTATTTGGCTTTCCCCAAGAGCTCAAGGAAAATAGGAGGTAAATACACACACACACAGTGTCACACATACACACACACATCCGCGCTCTCGCTGGCTGGCTCACTCGCGCTCTCTCTCTCAGCTGACTGCGTTTGCCTCTGTGTCCCTCTTCTTTTTATCTCATCAGTTTTCCATATTTTTAAAAAGCATAATAGTATTATTCAGTGTTATTTATTAGTGTTATTAGTGATATTAGTGTTATTTAAATGCAGTACAAATCCATATAGATAACTTATACAAGCCTTAAACATATAATAACGACTTACGAACAAATTCAACTAACGAACGGGTGTCCGGAATGTAACTCGTTCGTAAGTTGAGAAGCGTCTTTATGTTAGTAAAAAAAAAAAAAAAAAAAGGTTTTCTGTATTGTTATTCACCAGAAATAATTTAGTGTATGATACTGAATATTATAGTAACAGTAACAGTACTAGTAATAGTTGAGTCTAGTCTAGTAGTACTGGGTTTCAGATGACATCCCAACTTTGTATGTCAATATTAATTAATACAAATGGAAAAAAATGCAAAATTATCTTGTAATGCTGTAATTTCTTGGGTTTAGTCAGTAATTGAAAATACCAGGTTCAATATTTGTGACTTTACCTTTTGGATATTTCAAGACAAAGTAGAACGTAATCAACAGGGAAATGTGGCCGCCATGTGGGAGTTTGACATCTCATTGCAGAATCTGAAAGCAGAGACGGTATCATAATGGTGTTTCCACGGGCCTGTCGCGTGTAGTGGGAATGCTGAGTCAGCCAATCAGAATGAGCCTGTCAGCCACGTGCTGCTGTGACGAAGCACAGCCAAACTGAATGCAGAGATCAGTGCTGTTCATCAAATAATTACTCTAGACCTGGGTTCAAACCTTGCCTGGAAATCCAGAAGGATCTCTCTGTATTTGTTATACAGATCTGGTACAGCGATGAGTCTGGATTTATGTCCCCCGCATCTGCACCCAGCCGCTGCTCCACAAAAGCTCTAAACTCTCTGGACATACAGTATTTGCCATATTTGTTTTACCAGTGTGCAGCTTTGCTCTACCGTTACCGGTGGCGTTACTGTTATTGGTTGGTAAAAAGCATTCTGTACAATGGTTAGTCCACATTTATAAGGAAGTTGGTTCTGAACTGCTTTAAACATAAACTGTTATTTTGACTGCCGTTTCAGTTCTTGTTTTTTTTGGATCTTTTAGCTTGACACTTCAGAGGGGTATTCCATCAACGCGGCTAAGTGCAAAGCCTGGCTAATTTCGATAGGCTGCGCTGGTTTTAGTGAGAGTTCGGTTCCATGACTCTCGCTAACATTAGTCACCGGTGAGTTACTGGGGCAACATAGTCCTCTGAGCTAGCCTGTTCCAGGGCATGCTAAAGATGAGGCTTAAACAGGCCGTGTTGCAAAGAATACGCACCTGAAGTAAACAGAGTGTCAAAAAACAGTTCCGCACACCTCCCGCATGACTATCTGTGTTGTCCGAAAACAATGATGACAATATCAGCAAAAAAAAAAAAAAAAATCCTTACGTTCTTGGGTCAGTTTTGACAAATTCCAGTAATTTAAAATATTCTTTTGAACCGCTGTCTTTACGGCATTATCAGATAAAGAATTCCAGAGCTGTCATTAAAAAAGACTTTGGCCGAGTGGTTAAGTACTGCGTCTTTCATGTGGGAGACCCAGGTTCGATTCCTATTACGGACGGTATTCATGCGCAAGTCAATTGTGTGTTATATTTTCACCAATTTACATTCAAGATTGTTTATTTGTCATATGTAGAATCAACACAAAGTCAACAATGCAATGAAATACAATTATTAATATCATCATAGAACTTATATCAGCTGGGCCTAACATCACTCTCACTTGACGACATTGACACTTTATATTTTATGTTACACCTCTATCAAAAGAATACAGTTAAAGGTGAACCTTTACTTTTAAGACAAAATGTAGCCAAATAACAGGCACACTCCATGATGCAACATTTCAATGATTCAACAAATTTGCTTCAGAGATGCTGTGCAAGCCTCTTTAATGAAATCCTATTTATCAATTTCCATCAATAGGCATAAAACAATAAAAGACATTAGGTATGACATTCTGGTGTGAGGCCACTGCTGGAGGACTGCTGAGGGTCAGGCAAGGCACTGCTGGAGGACTGCTGAGGAGGGTCCAAGTGTACGCCATCTTCAGTAACTAGAACACAAGCATACTATTAAAATATACAAATGCTTGGATCACAGCTGAGGCAAGCAGTAGCCTAGAGAATACCTTGAATATACTCCTCACGAGAACTCACAGGAAGGATCTTTGATGATGTCCCTCCTTCAATTACCTCCACCAGGGGCGACCCCGGTTTAGGGCCAGTGCCAGCTCCTCTGCAGATGAAAGATTTTGACGGGGGCTCCCACCTCCTGTGGCTTGGTAGCTAGTATTTGTTTTAAATAAAATTAAGGTACCATTTCAACAGTATTACTAATTTCACTGAATAATAATATTAATATTAGCCTACTTACCACTTTATGCTTTGTCTTTACCTGTAAAACAGTCCTCTTTACGTTATTCCTGCTCAAAGACAAGATAACACAATTAAACATATTAGTTCATGCAAATGAAAAAGAAATGTAAAAAAAAATTACAACTGACAAGACTTCTCTACAAATATGAATATAAACATTTTATGAACTTATTTTATCAACTGCTCTCCTTGAGTATCGATCTCGGGTTTCCCATGTGACAAACCATAGCGAGTCCTCTCCCCCACAGACTTGTCTTGATAATGATGGTAAAAACATACTTAAAAAACTCGACATTCAGCACTGTTATAGAACTTAACTTACGCATTTAAGTGGTCGGAGATCTTCTGCCACGCCATGTCTCTCGCCTTGGTTATTGCAAGTGCGTTGCAGAGTTCCAAAAGCAATTTCTGTTCTGATGCGCTGAAATAATCGGCTTGAATCTTCGACATGATCACGTTTTCGACAGTCACTTGTTCTGGGCTTCTTACGTCCCCCGTGCACGCACCTAGGCCAGGACTGGATAGGCCTGGCTGAAGTTAGCGCCGCTGACGCACAGCTAAACTGCGTTAGTGGAACGACTTCAGGCTTTAGTCTAAGGTGACGCTTCTTCAGGCGAGGCTTAACCACTTAGGCGCCGCTATGTTTAGTGACGTTGATGGAATACCCCCCAGGTTATAGTTCTTGTAATAGCTTTGCATTTAATTTAGTGTTTGTCCTTTATATTTTACTTTTACGCCATTGTAATATATTTAGGCTCTAGTATAACTGTTAATATATCCATAACAGTAATTACTCACAGAGACCAACTTCAACTCAACTTGCTTGGTTTATTGCAACTCGCAGACTTCTCAAAACCAGAACATATCCGGGGACTTCAGAATATGACCATTAGTACCATAATACCATTAGGTGGCAGTGTTAAGTCAACTATAGAACACCAGGGTAGCAGTATAGTATTATTACAGTATTATTATCAATATACTACACTCCTTCCCCTTAAACTATGAAGTTCCCACAAATTTTGATCTCATTACCTCTTGTTACTCACGCTTACTATTTGTTATGGTACTTTACTTTCAGAAGTTTAAACAACTCATTACTGCATAACTCATTTTACCAAATAAAGAAACATTTACTCTGACAATTTACTTTCAGAGTTTAACTAAATTATTACTGCTATCACAATGCATCTAAACCATTTTGACCCTTACATATTTTACTCTTAACTTTAGTGATAAAAGGAAAAATTCAATTTGTCAACTGGACAAAGTTTGTTTGGTCGAAAACGTTTCACCGCTCATCCGAGAGGCTTCGTCAGTTCTGGTTAGAGTGCTGGTTAGACACTGCTTATATCTAGCTGCAGGGAGGAGCTCACTATACTGAAATTATTCTGAAACTATCTCAACTATTTGTTTTTGAGTTTCTCTATTTTGTTATACCAATTTCTCTGGCGTCTAATTTAGCATACCTATTCAACACCTAACGACTGTCTCCACGCCTCTTGCTCTGACCTGTCTGCCCTATTGTTTATTTTGTCTGTTTTGACTTCGGTTTGAGAATGGAATTATAAATGGGAGACAAGTTATGCTTGACTCCCCCATTTCTGTTTAAAGAAGGATTCTCTTTTTTTGACAAAATTCGTCTCTTTAACTCCCCTCTCAAACCAGTTCTTTTCCCTGGCTAAGATCTGAACCTCACTGTCCTCAAATGAATGGCCTGTGGCTTCTAGGTGAAGATGTATGACAGATGACGGTCCACTGAAACAATAGGGCAGACAGGTCAGGGCCAGAGGCGTGGAGACAGTCGTTAGGTGTTGAATAGGTATGCTAAACTAGAAGCCAGAGAAATTGGTATAACAAAAGAGAGAAACTCAAAAATAAATAGTTGAGATAGTTTCAGAATAATTTCAGTATAGTGAGCTCCTCCCTGCAGCTAGATATAAGCAGTGTCTAACCAGCACTCGAATCAGAACTGACGAAGCCTCTCGGATGAGCGGCGAAACGTTTTCGACCAAACAAACTTTGTTCAGTTGACAAATTGAATTTCTCCTTTTATCCTGGATTTTACCTGGACGACTGAGGGATTCTTCACACATCTTAACTTTAGTCTAACTCTTTTTCACATTTGTATCAACAGGACTCATTTTCACATTTTGAATAAACTGGAACTCTTTTTCACATTTGGGCAGGCTTGGGGAGTAACGGATTACATGGAACGGCGTTAAGTAAAAGGATACAAAAAAAAGGTAACTGTATTCCCCTACAGTTACAAAGAAAAAGACGTACTCAGATTACAGGTACATTTAGTGAAAATGGGGATTACTTAGCAGGATTACAATTTGAAAGCATTTTATGTTATTTCATTTTTTCATTTAAAGCCGGAGGTCATATGTAGGGAAAACAGAACGTACAGACTCGCGCCGCACGCCGTGCGCGCTCTGTGAAACAAACTTGCAGCGGCGCGCACTACGGACTAAACTTGCAGCGGGCATGGTTTCAAAAAACGCATTTAAAACGGGTGGAAATTTAGGGAGAATTTTATTTTTAAAGAAGACAAAGGGAACAGTGCAAATTGTGCCTTCCAGCGGTGAAACACCTGTCAATGTCCAAGGATTCTACTTCCAATCTCAAGAAACATTTACAGGTAAGATCGCTAATATTAACGCGTTGATACTGACAGGCCCTAAATGTCCTGTTTCAGTCATGTTATGTGTGAATATGAGTCATTTCTTTGTCTTGATTCATTGGTAGGAGCCAGTTTCGAGTTAGCTATCGACTAGCAAACTATTAGCAAGCTAGCTAACGTTTGGGTGACCATACGTCCTCTTTTGCCCGGACATGTCCTCTTTTCAGAGGCTGTCCGGCCGGAGTTTATAAAATCCTTCAAATGTCCGGGTTTTTGATTCCGTTGAAAACGCTCTGAGAGGCGGAGTTCGAGTCGAACCCCGGAACGTGTATTCATTCATTTACAAACAAGCGCGCCACACACACACACACACACACACACACACACACACACACACACACACACACACACACACACACACACACACACACACACACACACACACACACACACACACACACACACACACACACACACACACACACACACACACACACACACACACACACACACACAAGTACCCCCGTTTTCGCCCGGGGCGTGACAAGTGGGAGGCAGAATGACCAAGGAGAGGAGGAAGGCAAGGAAGACTGAAGAAAGACTTGAGGCATTATTTGTATATTTTTTTTCATTAGCCATTAGACACATTATTTTGAAGAATGGGCTTACTGAACATTGAAGAATAGGCTAACTCTCTTTTTCTTTTTGTTTTTTCTTTTTTCTTAACTAAGGTGTAAGTGTCAGCCTTAAGATTGCTTATATTAATAAATATATTATTTATAAAGCAACTGTTTGTGAGTGTTTTGGGCTATTTTGTAGTATATCCAGGTAAAGTGTTCTTTTCTGGGGAATTCAGAAGCACAGTAAGCCCCCGACCCACGTAAAACCCTTAAAAATGGGGGAAAAAACTAAAATAAAATAAAAAATTCACGCGCGAGCTGGAAGTGTGTCCTCTTTTCAGTGAAATACAATATGGTCACCCTAGCTAACGTTTGCGGTCACAAGTACAGTTTGTGCATTTGTAGAACGATATTACGATATTTAAACATTATCTAGGCAACATAGTCATGTTAACTGATCCATGAAGACCCTTTAGACAATTCCGAGCAAAGCTGTCGTTAGATGTAGGCCAGCACGCAAGCTGGACGAACATCCTGTCCAGCTGCGGAGATCGGGCAAGATGACTGTCCCGGTAAAACTAAAACTTTAACTGAAAATATAATTTGGTTGAAGTCATAGGTGTTTAGGTGTTTGGTTTAGTGAGTGACCTTGTTTACTAGAGACTTGGCTTATAGTGATAACAGTTGTTAAAGCTACACATGAACTGTATTTGTCCTCCTAAAAACTTTTAATTGTATTGTAATTTTCTTGTTTTCTTGTTGTTATAGGATATTTGGTGTTAAAGTAATCCAAAAGTAACTGAAAGTAATCAAGTTACATTACTTTAATATTATAGTACCGGGATTACGTTACTGAATACATATTTTAAGGAGTAACTAGTAACTGTACCGGATTACATTTCTAAAGTAACCCTCCCAACCCTGCATTTGGGATACACTGGACCTCTTTTGTTTTTCTTGTTTTTGTTTTGTTTGTTTTTTTTTAGAACAAAAGTTCCTCAAGAGTGTTGATCACAAAGTTAGTCATTTAGGAGGCGCCCTCTCTCTCTGAGGGTACCTGCGCCCAACCACCAACCAGTCTGCATGTTCTCCCCGTGTCTGGGTGGGTTTCCTCCGGGCACTCCGGTTTCCCCCATCAACCCAAAACATGCACCATAGGTAAAATCCTCCAGCTGAGGTCCTGACCAAACCGAAGCAAGAAGATCATGGAGATGGTCCCCGGGCGCAGTAATGTGCTGCCCACTGCTCCTAATAACAGGAAGGGTTAAATGCAGAGAAGAATTTCTCCTGTGTGAGATCAGTAAAGTCACTTCTTCTTCTTCTTCTTCTTCTTCACCTCAGGAGACATGGTTGCACGGTTGGCCGGTGCCATTTCTCTGTCACAGGCCCCTGAGCTTTAGCGTGTCTTTAGCGTCTATTTCGCATGTGCTCCAGGCAACAGTGTAGCTTCGGTTGAGTACAAGCTATCACCTTCTGCTCCAGGTGTGCCCCCCCCCACCTCTCCTTTCCTCCGTGGACATTTCGGGTGAGAACTGAGTCACCCTCTGACAGATGTCTCAGGTTGGAGGTGTTTCGATCATGGTAGTCTTTCTGTTTTTGCTGTTTGTCTTGTGCCACTCGAGTGAGATCTGGTTTCAGTAGGCTGAACCTGGTCCTGATCTGACACTTTAGGAACAGTTCATCTAGTGCGCATCCTGTAACACTGTGTGGTGTTATTCTGTAAGACATCAGGAAGTTTTCTAACCTGTGCTGTATTGTCATGGTGATGTTTCGTCTCTTCTCATTTAGCACTTGCTTCAGCAGTGATGTTTTCACAGTCTGGACTGCGCGCTCTGCAGCATAATTTTAAGATGGATGGGAGGCAGGCACCAATGTTTGCTTGATGCCATTGCTTTGCAGGAATGTCTGGTACTCCTGTGAGGTAAATTGAGGTAAATTGAGGACCGTTGTCAGAAACAGTCTCCTCAGGGAGACCGTATGAAGAGAAGATGTTTTGCAGCACCTCAATGATTTCGGCGGCTGAGGTTGTCACCATGGGAATTACCTCCAACCACTTTGAATGACTGTCAACTAGCACCAAGAAGTGGTGCTGATCTTTCTCACAAAAAGTCAATATGTAGCCTTTGCCACTCTTGTTGTCCACTGCCAGCAGGTGCTGCTGCTGGTAGTTTTCTTACACTCTGACACGCATCACATTGTTGTACTGTGCGCTCAATATCACTGTCCAACTGTGGCCACCACAGGTAGCTCCAGGCCAAACTTTCATTCTGCACCCTCCAGGGTGCCCTTGGTGTAGGTCCTGCAGTATCCTATGTCTGTATGTAGGTGGAATGACAACATGACTTCCCCACAGAATGCATCCTTGCTCAACAGACAGTTCATTCCTTCTGCTGAAGTATGGTTTGAGTGTGTCATCCTTATTATGATTTAATTGAGTACACCTAGAAACGACCGTAGCTCTGTGATGTTTTTGGGCTGGGGAGCTTTGCTGATTGCAGCAACTTTTGTCTCAGTGGGGTGAAGTCCCTCTCGGTCTATCAGATGCCCAGGGTACTCTACCCTATCCTGCATGAAAGTGCATTTTGCTTGTTTCACTCTCACCCCATAGCTCTCCAGCCGGCTCAACACCTCCTCCAAGTTCCACAGATGCTCCTCTCTGGTTTTCCCCGTAACTTGGGTGTCATCCAGGAAGCAGGTCAAGTGTTCTAGACCGTGTAGGATCTGGTCCATCACGTTCTGGAATGTAGAAGGTGCACTTGACACTCCGTAAGACTATCTGTGATACACATATAAGCCCTTGTGCGTATTTATTGTCAAATATTTTTCTGAGTCTTTATCTAACTCAAGTTATTGGTAAGCATGTGACAAGTCCAATTTACTGAAAAGCGTGCCCCCAGTCAGGGTGCCGAACAGGTCTTCAGCATTCGGTAGTGGATATTTCTCATCCCACACTCTGATTTACGGTGACTGTGTAGTCTTCACAGATTCTAATTGACTTGTCTACTTTGGGTACGACAACTATTGGAGAAGACCACTGACTGCTGTCAATTTTAGAGATGATGCCAGCTTTCTCTAACCTGTCTAATTCTTTCTCGACAGCATCCTTTGGTGCGCATGGCACTGGTCTTGCCTTCCTGAAAACTGGTTTGGTGTCTTGCTTTACTGTGATGCTGGCCTTAAACTCGCATATGGTGCCAGGCTCCTCAGAAAACACTGCTTTGTGTCTCTGCAACACTGCCTCCACATCTGCATTGCTTTTGCCTCCTGCTGGTCTGTCACCTTTTATTATCACAAGAGGTAATTTACCACTCTGGTTTCCATGCTTTGCACTGACAGTCACTTGTCCCATCAAAGACTTGTAAATGGGAACCTGATGAACACCATGTATGGCAGGCAAACTGTTTACTGCAATACACCGCAATTCAACCACTGCACACGACAGGTCCTATACACAGTATAGTCAGCCAAAAGGCTCAGTTTTACCGGGGAAGTGACCACAAACAGGGGTGTAGTGGGCGTGGTACGCGGGGGTACGCCGTCCACCCACTTCTCCCGACGTGACATATAACAAAATAACAAGTATAAAATATCCTACAACTTAAATGTCAAACACAGTACAGGTGTCAACTAGAGTTGGGCGGTATCCAAATTTTAATACCGTTAAACCGTCTCCACATTTTCCCGGGGTATACGGTATTACCGTTGCTAAGGCTAAAAAAACAAACAAACAAAAAAAACAAAACACTTCATAGCACTACCGTGGAGTCGCCTCGCCAAATGGCAGCTTGCACCTATACCGTTCAGAAACAGAAGCAAGCATTACATAGGCCTAATGATACTGAAAACATAACAAAACATGTACAAAATTAGTAACTTTTATTAACAAATGTTTAAAGTGCAAATACAGCAGCCAACCGACGGGACGAAATAACAAATTGTCTGTGGGCTAAATCTAACAAACCAACAGGAATCAAATAAATAAAATACTTGATCTTATCAAATAAGAAAATCTGAACAATAAATAACAAGACATAACTGAAAATGTGCATATATAACCCTGTCCTGAGAACGCAGTGGAAAATACTGCTCGTTTGTATATTTTTAAAATCTATTAACATGAATCAAATAAATTAAACGTACAACTATACAACATCCAGAACCGTTTTCGTCCGTCAGAAAAAGCTACTCCTTATTGAAAATAAAAATATTAAGCTATTGAATGCAAAACCAGCATGTTCACTTTTTCCGGCTTGAGTAAGGCACGTTGTGGATTGACAACTTTGCCCGCGGTGCTGAAGACCCGTTCCGATGGAGAGCACAGGTATTTTCGGGCAACCCTCGTTCCACCAAAGAAGGGGGTCTTCATCTCCCAGAATAACAGCCTCGTGTGGAAGTTGCGTTTGTAATAAGAAACCCGAAAACTTCTCACACTCTCCCTTGTCATTTGGCCGAAATCCGAAATGCTGCCAAATTGCAGACGTTGTGTTTTACTTTGGGACCAACTCAGCGCGGTCTGTCATATTGTCTTGTTTTTCTCCTCCTCCTTCTGAGCGGTAATGTCACGTGACGACGCAACATCCAGGAACTTCATTGAACATTCATCTCTCCGATAGTAATATTAGTTTTAAACTGTAATAGTATTAAATTAACAAACACAACCACACATACATAAGTGCTGGACAAACACTCTTTATTTAGGCATTAAATTAATTATAGTTAATATTATATTAGGGCAAGATTTTTTTTTTTAAATGACTGTAATGAATCTGATACCGTTGCTATTTTTAGATACCGAAGTATACCGTATTACCGTATTACCGTCCAACCCTAGTGTCAACCTGCATAGGGTTGTGAGATATCTTGTGAGATTCAATTTTTACTTCGGTTTTAGCCCTGCACTAAAATGTCAACTCAGCAGAAAAACATTGATTTTTATTTTCGGAAAGACGCCACCAGTATTCAGACACCCAAGCCAGAGACTTTGTGTGAGCAACCAGTCAGCGCCAACACCGAAGTTCTCACAGCCCGTGGTGATGCTGGCGCGGAGGTGGCTCACCGTTCGCGATTTGGACTGAAGACATGTGGAAGAGAAAGAAGGAGGCCTGTCCCTGGATCGATGATAAGGACGGGAAACTCAGCTGCAAGGTGTGCTCGTCCATGCGAGTTATGCTTAATAACGTTGGCCTGTGATTTTGAATAGCCTTACAAGCACAATATGACGACCCATAATTTTGGAGTAGTAAAACATTAAATGTAACATTAGTTCAACTGGTGATTTGTAAGGCGAATGTTTGGGTTATCTGAAGATTTAGTTCACACAAAACACCGTCTGCTCAAATGTGTTGTAGCCTATGATTGATGTTCTGTATGTGCTTATGAATGGCTTTAATGTTAAAGGAAAAGTAACGTTTTTTACAATCTGAGCCTTATTTCGGTAATAGAACAAGTTGTTTTACTCACCCATAGCACTTTGGTGTCATATGGAGCACTTCCGGAGATGTTTTAGATTTGCGATCTCCATAATGCGAGTTCTCGGGGCACATGTTTGCGGTCTCCAAATAACACAAACTTTAGCATTTTTCAAATCATAGAAGCTCGATGTCTTAGTCTACGATTTCGTTTGGTCAAAAGTGGTCTGTAATCCGAGATTTAGCCATAGTTTCGAGTAGATGAGGACGCCAGTGCGCATGTGCGGAGTGTGCTCTCAGCTCCCGGGACCCAAACATGAAACGCAAAGCTGTAAACTATGGATAAATCTCGGATTACAGGCCACTTTTGATTCAAACGAAATCGTAGACTAAGACATTGAGCTTCTATGATTTGAAAAGTGCTAAAGTTTGTGTTATTTGGGGGCACGGGGCATATTACATGCTCGGGGAATATATTATATGCCCCGAGGTATGGCTAGAAGTCGTGCTAGGCTAACGCAAATCTAAAACATCTCTGGAAGTGCTCCATATGACACCAAAGTGCTATGGGTGAGTAAAACAACTTGTTTTATTACTGAAATAAGGCTCAAATTGTAAAAAACTTTACTTTTCCTTTAATAGCATAATTCCGCATCATTTTAGTAAAAGTAAAAAAACATCAAATATTACTGCTTTTTTACTGGGCCGGCGGCTTTATGTTTGTACTGAATGTCAGTTGTTTTTAATAAACAAACAGTCTATAGCCTATGACACCTGTGTGTATTTCAGCAAGTTGAGTATATGGCTTTTCTTTTGGGGGGGGGTAATTCACATCCATGACGTCACAAATCGCGTACACCCACTTAAAAAATCCCCACTACACCACTGACCACAAATAAAATAAACAAACAAAACAAACAAAGGAAAAATAAAGAGTTAGTCCGCCCTCTACAATCTAGTTCTACTTCAGGGCCACTAACTAGGATGGACTAACTCAAAAATAAACTAACCAAAACTAAATACAAAAGGACAAAAGGACAGCAGGTAGCAACACTGAATTAAAAAAAACATAAGTACATGTAAATCATTATAAAACACTCACCCAACAATGACTATTACAACGCCTGGCGTGGGTGAGCACAGCGTGAGCCCAGCAAACGCTCCGAGTCCCACGGTGGCACCTCCTGCTGCACCAGCCTCTTCCCTTTTAAACCTCATTTGGCCAAAGGTGCTGCAGCGCCCTCATGAGGTACCACCTGTTACAATTATTTAATATGAGGAAAAAAATCTGATAAAATCTCCTACTATTTATCTATGTAGCTCACCACCACCGAGTGTGGACGGAATGAAGAATAAACTGTAAAGCTCTTTGGGTGTCTTGAAAGGCACGATATAAATGCAATGATTAATGATTAATTAAGTAATTAATTGATTAATTTATTAACTGTACACTGCAGGACTGTAACACTTTATTTGTAATTGTGTTTTTATATGTGTTTATTGTGTATAATGTGGATGAATGAAATGGGAAATGGGGACCAGCCTCTCAAATCTGCAAAACGACTTTTCTGTATGGACCCATTTAGATTAAGCCTTTATTGGTCTCACACACAATGATACACGGGAGAAATTTGATTTCTGCATTTTGAGCAGCCATCTTTTTCATCTCTTGAACCCCTAACGTGTTTTTTCAGTGTATTCCAGTGTATAACACAGCGCCCCCTAGATCCTGAAGCAGTATTGCAGTTTTATACACATTTCTGATACACGCGCTGTGAAAACGGCGGCCTTTATTCTGATTGGTTGATTTTCGAGGGGCGGACCAGGGGGCGGGGATTACAGTACGACTGGAACTCAGTCTGCACATGCGCAGTTTCAACAGTTCGTAAATACATCAGTGCGCATGCGCACTGGAACAACACAGAAGCATGACGATAATGGAGGATTAAAACATACAGGTAAGCACACAATAAACAAATATAGTAGCCTTTTATTTGTGCAGGTGTTTTTAACTTGATGGTTGTATTATATGACTTAGTAAGCTGCAGCTGATTAGAAATTCGTTTTTTATGTAATGGTAGTTAATATCAGCTAGCATTAGCTACATGACTTAGCATGTCGGAGAGTGTGAGAGCTACAGGCTCAGTTTGGACTGGGGGAGAGGAGAAACGGCATGATGCAGATAATTACAAATTCGTTTTCTTCATGCATTTAATGTCAATTAAGATGTCTAGGCCTGCTTTTTGAGAGTGCCATCATTTTTATAACCGGTGTTCGGTTTCTCTGTAGGGTGTTTTGTGTGCGCTGGTGTTGACATTTTTGCGCCACCCTCAGGCTGCATCAGGCCTATGCACGCCAAGATAAGATAAGACTTTATTGATCTCACACAGGAGAAATTTACTTGTCACAGTAGCTCCAGGCAGGGACAGTTTGAAACAAGAAAGAAAAAGTGCATGCAGGCAAGAATGGAATAAAATAAGTAATAATAAAAATAAGTAATAATAACAGTAATTAGGAGAGTATGGAGAAAAAAATTATATCGCACGTTTGGACTATATAGTGGAGTTATACAGTCTGATGAAATAAGTTATAATAATAAAACAGTAACGAGGAGAGTATGGAAAAAGGATATTGCACGTTTGGACTCTACAGTGGAGTTGTACAGTCTGATGGGGATGAAGGATCTGCGGTAGCGCTTCTCCTGCTCAGCTCCTCTACAGTCCGGTGCAGAGGATGAGTGGTGTCGTCCATGATGGACGTGAATTTGGCCAGCACCCTCCTCTCGGCCACCTCCTCTACAGAATCCAGAGGACAGCCCAGGACAGAGCTGGCCCTCCTGACCAGCTTATTAAGTCTCTTCCTGTCCCGCTCTGTGCTGCTCAGGGCCCAGCAGACGACAGCGTAGAGGCGAGCAGAGGCCACCACAGAGTCTTAAAAAGTCTTGAGCAGAGGCCTGCACACTCCAAAGATGTTTTATCATTTGTATCTGACGTACTGTTTCATTTGCAGATTCGACAAGGACAATACCGACTCCAATCAAACTTGTATCTGGTATGACTGCAATTAATAGAATAAATATAATAACTGATAGAATAATAGAACAAAGTAAACGAAGGCTTACAATTGCACATAAGCCTATAAGTTGTTTGGTGTCCTTTTAAGGAATACGATAAACAAGTTATAAAAATCTGAGTAAGAGGGTGTGTGGGCCTCGAACTCACATCACCCATGAAGAAAATAAGTGCAGAGCAGCACGAGCTCCAAAACCTGAACTTTATGATGTTAATGTGAACGTTTTGTTAGAACTATAACCTGAAGAGTCAGGCTAAAGGATCCAAACAAAGCAAGAACTTAAACAACAGTTTGTTTATGTTCAAAGCACTTCTGAACCAACTTTGCAACGCACATTTGAACTAACCATTGGGCAGACCGCCGGAAACAGCAGATCCGCACACTGGAAAAACAAATAGTGCAAATATGTCCGGAGAGTTTAGTGGTTTTGTTGAGGAGCGGCTGGGTGTGACTGCTGGGGACAGCTGTGCGCTGTTGGAGCGCACAATAGCGGACTACGAGGAGGAGCTGCGCCGCTCCAAACAGGAGAACCAGAGGATCCAGCGGCTCTTGGACTCAGCTCTGAGGGCTCTGAGCCCGAGAGTCGTGCTCATCAGAGGAGGTAAGTGTTCTGGATCGTGTGGATCCTATTTTTAGCCTATGGGTGTTTAAAAAGTATGAAAACTGCAGATGATGTAGAAAAGAGCTCATTAGAAACATGCGCCATGGTGCTAACGGCAGAAGAACCTGTGACTCCAAATCACTTCAGATATTCACTCAAACATATTTACAAGTTCATGGACAGAAAAGACACCCCCTCAGCCTTACAGTAGAAGACTACAGACAAGTTCACAGAGTGTTCATGTCACAAGACTGCACATGTATGTGTAAGTGTGTACTCTCTTATCTCCTGCAGCTGCCCAGCTCCCCCCTCTGAGTCCTGCTCCACACATTAAAGAAGAACATGGCGTCAAACAGGAGGAAGATCAGCTGCCAGTGTGAGTCTCAGACACTTTCAAACTGCAATTCTTTATTTTGTCATTCATTCTTGCTCATTTCTATTACTAATATTCAGACAAATATTGGGGGGCAGTAGCTCAGTTGGGGGAGCGTTTGTCTACTGAGCCAGGAGTTGGCGGTTTGTATTCCGTTCTCAACGGGTTGGCTGTGTGTGATCCCAGCTCCCACAAATGAGTGCTGCTGTTGTGTTCTTGGGCAAGAAACTTAAACACACCTCGCCCACAGTGTCTGCGGACACTGGCAGGCCCCATGACAGAAGTGCATCAAGGCTGATTGTAACATGGGCCGTCCTCCTGTGAACCCACCACCCGCGGGAGGATCCATGGGGCTGGTGCATTGTGTTCTGGGCAGCAGATCTGCTTGGACTGCTTCTCCCGCGACCCAAAAATGGAGAAGCGGAAGAAGATGGATGGATGGGTTTGAAATGTACAGTCCTGCCCAGCAGTATTGGCACCCATGAAGTGCATAATGTTAAACATCTTCTGAACAATAGTGATCTAGTGACACAGCATTTTATAATACAAAAGAGCAAAACATCAACAACAGTAAAAAAATAAACAATGAGTTAAAAAAAAAAAAAAAAGGTACAGCTTGCTGTATCAGTAGTATTGGCACCCTTTGCTTGAAACCTAATTTGACTCACCTATGTAAATCACAAATGGAAATCACCTGTGACTAATTGTCTGTGCCCATGTGACATGAAATCAATCAATCAAACATTATTTCTATAGCACCTTCCAACAGCCAAAGCCGACCAAAGTGCTGTAACATTAAAAACAAGATAAAAAACAATAACATACAAAAAGGTCAACAAAGCACATTAAAATACCAATTAAGATAAACCATTAAAATAAAGAAAGTGTCACAGGGCCACTAAATGTTAAAAGCCGTTCTAAATAAGTAGGTTTTAAGTTTGGCTTTGAACAGAGGCAGGTAGGTGGAGCGTAACTCAATGGGAAAAGAGTTCCAGAGTTTTGCACCGGCCTCTGCAAAAGAACGATCACCCCACTGTTTGCCCTGGGACCGGGGGATCTCCAGCAGATGTTGCCCAGCAGATCGTAGAGCTCTGCTGGTTTGGTGAGGGGTCAAAAGCTCACACAGGTAGGAAGGTGCAAGACGCCTGACAGCATTAAAGGTCCTATGGCATGAAATTCTCACTTTCTGAGGTTTTTGAATGTTAATGTGAGCTCCCCTACCCTGTTTAGGGCCCCCCTCATGGCGAAATGTGTAAACTGAGCATTTGCGATCCTTTTCTGCGTTTGGAAAAAACACAGCCCAAACAGGCGATTCTGAACAAGGAAACTATGTGACGTCACACTGAAGCAAAAATGCAAATGCAGTTCCACCGCCCGCCTGTATTTCTACCCACACTCTCTGTAAATCACGCCCAGAGAGTTTGGACCGCAAACGAGCTACGCAATGCGAGATGCTGTTTTTTATTTGCCTGGAGGCACGTGAGAGTGTTTCCAGGCTCGGATGTCCTTTATCCGAACCTCTGAAAGAAGAAGAAGAAGTGACTTTATTGATCTCACACAGGAGAAATTCTTCTCTGCATTTAACCCATCCAGTTATTAGGAGCAGTGGGCAGCACATTACTGCGCCCGGGGACCATCTCCATGATCATCTTGCTTCGGTTTGGTCAGGACCACAGCTGGAGGATTTTACCTATGGTGCATGTTTTGGGTTGACGGGGGAAACCGGAGTGCCCGGAGGAAACACACCCAGACACGGGGAGAACAGGCAAACTCCACACAGAAAGGCTCGGGCGATCCAAATCTTACGGCCATACCAACGTGCCACCCGGGGATCGAACCCGGAGCCTTATTGCTGTGAAGCGTGAGTGCTAGCCACTCAGCTACCGAAACAGCAGTGGTTTAATTTTATTTTCTGTGGAAATGTTTTTTTTTTATTGAAACGCCTGTCCTTTCTTCCTTTGCGCATAAAACGCGGAAGTGGAGCCAGCGCACCGCTAAAGAGGTGTCTTCTGAGTGCTTTGCGAATGTTATTGTGGTGTTAAATGATGTATTATTAATGTACCTACAATATGTATTATTATGTACCTTGAAATAATAAAAGATAAAAAAAAAACAGGAAAGAGCTGAGAGTTTGGCCACGCCCCACCCGCTGCACTGGCCTATCTCTGTCCTCCTCATTTGCATTCAAGCAACAACGCCCATAATAAAGTGTCCCAGAGAGATATTTATGACTCTGACTGTGTTCATGGGTCTTTCTCATGCACTGAGTCTTGATTTTGAAGAAGGATTCATTTACAGTATTAGGGAACCATAAAGCGCCATATAAAAGCATCAAGAAGTACCATGTCACGGGATCTTTAAAAACAAACATCAAAATTTTAAAATTAATTCTGAACTGGACAGGGAGCCAGTGCAAGGAGTACAGGACAGGGGTGATGTGGTAGTTTTTCCGAGTGTTTGTAAGCAGGCGAGCTGCAGCATTTTGCACAAGCTGCAAACGGTGAAGAGCATCTTGGTTAATCCCCACATGAATGGCCAATGAATGATGAGATTTGTGTTTTTAAAAGCCAGCTGTTTCACTCTGTCCCTTTTTCACAATGGTGAAGACAGAAGAGCTGTCTGAAGAAACAAGGAATGCAATTATTTCCAAACACAAGAGGTTCAAATGATATAAAACCATATCCAAAGACCTTGGTATCCCTGTGTCAACAGTGTGTAATGTTATTAAGAAATATCTGAAGCATGGAACTGTCAAGAACTTCTCTGGGCATGGAGGTAAGACAAAAATCAATGATAGAAGTCTTCGAAGATTGGTGTAATTGGTGGAAAAATCACCTCATCTAACATCTACAGACCTGCAGGCCAACCTGGAACAGTCTTGGGTAACTGTTTCAAGACGACACCATACGGCGCACACACAACACAGCAGGACTACTTGGGCATAGGCCAAGGAAGACCCCATTTTTGAAACAAAGGCATAAAAGGGACCGCCTGAATTTTACGAAAGAGAACCTGGACCAGCCACAATCCTTCTGGGAAAATGTGATGTGGACAGATGAAACAAAAGTGGAGTTTTTTTGCGATTCTCACCAACAGTATGTTTACATGCGCTACAATGAACCTTTCAAGGAAAAGAACACCCTACCAACAGTTAAGCATGATGGAGGATCCATAATGCTGTGGGGCTGCTGTGCTGCATCTGGGACTGCAGGCCTTACCCATGTCACAGGTATTATGAAATCTGAAGGTTATCAACAGATTTTAGAGGAAAATGTCTTGCCCAGTGTAAGAAAGCGAAAGCGTTTGAGGCGAAGTTCTTGGGTACTCCAGCAAGACAGAGACCCCAAACACACATCCAAAAGCACACAGGAATGGTTACAAAAGAAAAAAATGGACTGTTTTAAAATGGCCAGCAATGAGTCCTGATCTCAATCCAATTGAGAATTTTTGGGGGGAGTTGAAATCTGCCATTGGGAGAAGGAATCCTCCAAATGTCCAGGAGCTGGAATGTATAACAAAGGAGGAGTGGGAGGAAATGGCACCTGAGAAATGCAAGAGGCTTATGGCTACAGGAAACATCTGGAGGCTGTCATCGCTGCCAAAGGGTGTGCAACTAAATACCAAGGAGGGGTGCCAATATTCCTGCACGTGCTGTTTTTCTGCTTTTTGTTTTCTTTGAAATTACAATGCCTATTTTTGGGGAAAAACAACTTTTCAGTTAGAAGAAGTGACATTATTGATCTCACAGAGGAGAAATTCTTCTCTGCATTTAACCCATCCTGTTATTAGGAGCAGTGGGCAGCACATTACTGCGCCCGGGGACCATCTCCATGATCTTCTTGCTTTGGTTTGGTCAGGACCTAAGCTGGAGGATTTTACCTGGTGCATGTTTTAGCCACTCAGCCACCGTGCCGCCTATTATGTCCATTTCCATTTTTTTCATGAGTTATTACACAGGTTGTGAATAAAATTAAGGGGTGCCAATAATGCTGGACAGGACCGTACAAATGTTTCTTATATTTTTCAGGTCTGTCCCAGAGTTTAGTGCTGTGAGCGTGAAGACAGAAGAGTCCTCACCGCTTCAACAAAGAGAGACTGAGCAGAGAGAGGACACACAGGGAGAGGACATCAGAGCAGAGACACATGTCGACTCAGAGACTGAGGGAGACACAGAGCACTCTTCTGACACTGACAGTGATGAAGACTGGAGAGCTTCACCTGCACACAGGGACACAGGGGCTGATGGAGACCACCACAACCAAGTCCAGATCAGAGCCAGAAGCTCCACTGCACAAAACTCACGTCTGTCCCCCAAATACAAGTCTGCATCAGAGACCAGAGCCACTGTGGAGAATGGAGACGTGTCAGGAACTGGCGAAGGAGCTGAGAGCCGGAAACACAAGTGCTCTGTTTGTAAAGAGAGATTTGGATCTAAATATAAACTAGACAGGCACAGCAGAGTTCACACAGGAAAGGAATTCAGCTGTTCAGTCTGTAAGAAAGTGTTCGATCGTACATCTAATCTCAAAACACATATGAGGACACACACGGGGGAGAAACCATTCAGATGTTCAGTTTGTAAGAAAGTGTTCACTAATGGTTCTAATCTCAAAACACATATGAGGACACACACAGGGCAGAAACCATTCAGGTGTACAGTTTGTAAGAAAGCGTTTGCTGTTAGTTCTCATCTAAAAGCACATATGAAGACACACACAGGTGAGAAACCATTCAGATGTTCAGTTTGTAAGGAAGTGTTCGCTATTAGTTCTTCTCTCAAAACACATATGAGGACACACACAGGTGAAAAACCATTCAGATGTTCAGTTTGTAAGAAAGTGTTCGCTATTAGTTCTTCTCTCAAAACACATATGAGGACACACACAGGGGAGAAACCATTCAGATGTTCAGTTTGTAAGAAAGTGTTCGCTAATGGTTCTAATCTCAAAACACATATGAGGACACATACAGGGGAGAAACCTTTCAGATGTTCAGTTTGTAAGAAAGTGTTCGCTGTTAGTTCTACTCTCAAAATACATATGAGGGCACACACACGGGAAAAACCATTCAGATGTTCAGTTTGTAAGAAAGTGTTCACTGTTGGTTATACTCTCAAAATACATATGAGGACACACACGGGGGAAAAACCATTCAGGTGTACAGTTTGTAAGAAAGCGTTTGCTGTTAGTTCTCATCTAAAAGCACATATGAGGACACACACAGGGGAGAAACCATTCAGCTGTTCAGTTTGTAAGAAAGCGTTCGCTGATAGTTCTCATCTCATACGACATAAGAGGACACAGCATAGACTGCATGTATAAATGGATTGGTCATAGATGGATGAAGACATCGCTAACGCGTTCTTCCGGCTCCTACTGACCCTGGCTCTCAGTGATTTCCATTGGAATATTGGGGCCCCTCTCTCTGTAACTGCTGCTGTGAGCCTCGTCATTTTGGTGTTTGACATTGGACATTTCTGGTGTTTTTTTCCACTATTTTGTTTGTTAAAAAAAAAAAAAATCCTATTCATCATATAAATTGCAGTGTGTGTTTTTGTACCTTTATTGTCCTGTGATGGAAATCTTACAATAATCATTCATATAAGATAAGATAATCCTTTATTTGTCCCACAATGGGGAAGTTGCAGTGTCACAACGCAAGTTTCAGAAACAGTTGGAAAAAAAGAGCATGCATCAAAAAATAACATAAATAATAATAAGTATGTACAATGAACTAAAAAACACAACACTAAGGTTAAAAGGCACAGGAACGCTGCACAATAAATGTCTTTGATTCTGAGCAGTGAACAAACAGCAGTTAAAGTGACTCCAGTTCAGTAATCTATAATATCACTACAATAAAGTGATTCAGATGATTGTGTACAGTGCAGTGATGGACAGTGGTTGTTACATAAATAAGTAGCAGGTAAGGTGACTTTAAATAATATTGCACATGTAATTATTACTATGGAGATGACGCACGGTTGCTATGGAGATGAACATGACTAGCATTGATCATTGATATAATCAGATATATATGTCATGTATAAATTGGGTTTGTGATTTCTAATGAAATGAGGTTGTTAATCATGGTCAAATTACCTCGGGCCTTTAAGGCACCACAATATATCTGGTAAATTTCCACTAGCGTTTACTTGTTTTTCACTTGTTATTCTGATGTGATTGACCCAGATTGACCGGTTCTTTTTTCTGCGAGGGAGATCTGTGGCTGGCCACACTAGGACGGGGGTCTTCCGGCCTCCATTCTAGCCTCTGCTCTTCAATTGAGATCGAGGGCCCATCCCTCTCGCAGGAAAACACTGGCGCTAAAGGGTCCTAACCTGTGCTATATGTGGTGAGTTGTCTTCTCTCAAATGGTTTTTGTGGGTTTTTGCTCCTGGATTCCTTCCTACTTTTTTATTTTTTCACGCAATTTGATTAAAAAAAAAAAAAGGATTGGGGTAATTGTATGAGATTGGCATTTGAATTTGTATTTGGGCAGTAAAAAAAAAAAGCTTAAAAGTGTATAGTGATTAACTAAGACAAACTACCGCTCCTTTAAGGCAGATAGGCAAGGAGCTGTGGCCTCGAGTGAATTCTGCTCTGGGAGCTGGTGCTGTGAGTGTGCGATCGGTGGAGGTGTCCAGGTCAAACGGTGACCAAACGGGGTCAGTGTGCCCCTGCTTAGGCTAAATTGATAGGTCTAAGGTGGTCTTTGCTTCGGCTAAAATGACAAATAAATGTCTGGCAAAAAATTCTACCCTACGGACGCGAAGAGGTTAATCATCAGCGTGCTGCTCATCCTGGGGATAGAGTATGGGGGGGAATGGGCAGTCCAGGGTCACGGCTCTGGCTCCGCAGGTCCCAGAGACACCAATTACAGCAGCAATGTCGATAAAGTACGGGAAGGAATCTCTGGAATGCTTGCCAATATGGATAGAGAAATTTGGGTTTCCTGATGGGGGTTCATTCAGTATGAACCAACTCACTAAGCTGAAGGGGCATTTGGAAAAGGAAAGGGAGAAAATTTGGAAGTGTAAAATATTAACGGGGCAAAGGGTTCAGTCAATTGATACTCATTAGAAGTGGTTGAATGTGTAGATTTGTGAGGCAGAATCCGGGGAGAAAAAACAAACAATACAAAAAACAGCTGCAAAACAAGTTTCACTATGCGAGCAAAATAGAAAACCGGGTGATAAGAATGAGTGTGATGTGAGACCTGAAAATGTGAGTGCAAGTGTGGACACTGAGAGTGCACGGTGGGAGGATTGACCCCCACATTACACACAAACACACCAGTTTATAACCACACACACTGGGCCCAGTGCACGCACATATGACATAAATGCAATGAAACCAGATACTGCTGTTTCCTTTCCTCGTCTCTATCCAGAGCTGGTGGCAATGGGCCAAATGGCCTCGGATGTGGACCTGGAATCCTGCCCCCCCAGACGCGCCCCACCGTAGTTCGAGACAGGCGATGAGGTCATGCCCAGAGAAGACGAGGGACGTACGTACAAGACGAAACCGAAAGTTAAACCCGAGTGGGGGCAGCCAGCAGTGCTCATGCGCAAGGCAGCTGCCAACGTGGGGTCATCTGCTACGAACACCGAGGATGACCTGAAATGAAAGTCTCCAGTGGTGGAGGTGGCGGCTTTTTGTGTACCGGCCATGGACTGCCGTGGACAGTGCCAATAGTGCTGAGTCTTTGCCCGACCCAGACGTGGATGCTCTGTTTCTGTGCAAACAGAACCCAGACGAGGATGTGGACGCATTTTTCCACCGCATGACAGAGACATTTAAGGTTCACAGTGGTTGGCCCGGAGATATAACAGACAGAGGTTTCGAATATTATCTGTATCTGTTAATCTGTGCCATTAAGAGGGGTCTGCTCCCGGATGTTTTTGATCTGACCCAAAAACTTAACGTGAATATGGACAAGCCGAACTTGGACGATTTGCGGGCATATGCCTCTTACGCCCAGAGGACTCTCCGTAAGCAGGCTCAAGCCAGAGAGGTCGAGCGGGAGAGAGAGACACATAGGGCCACGCTTACTCTTCTGCCTGTGGCAGGGAGAGGCAAATCTGACACCAACCGCGACAAAGCACGTGGTCGGGGCCCCGGGAGAGGACAGAGAAGCGCTGAGACCCTGGTTCGGTCAGGATGTGTGCTATGACTGTGGGGCAGCTGGACATTATGTTCGGGACTGGAGCCGTGGCACGGCGGTGCCTGTGAAGAAGCTGGCTAACAAACGAGATAAGGGCACAGCTCCGATGGAGGCATGGGTTTGGTGCCACAGCCGGGGTCGTCAACACCGCTCCTGACTACACCGGCGCCGCTAGCCTCGGCGGACTATAACACGCACCCAACACCCCACACATGAGCGCATTCCATTTGGCACCGGAGACTATTGGGACATTCACAAATGCTTAGAGAGACAGGGGTTTTCCCACATACAAATTATCTGCAAATGAAGAAGAATTTTTAGTTGATTCTGGAGCAAGTAACTTGATTATCAAATTGATTATATCTCTCGTATGCCTAAATTGAGTCAGACCCCCCCGGATTTCGCGGGCATTTTTTGTGTTTGTTGCAGGCTAAAATGCCTGAATTTGCGGGAGCTTTTCCAAAAAGTTGCGATGAAAGTTGAGGTGCTTTTAAGGTTTTTGTTGCGATTTTGTTGCAGGAGGAAGTGAAAGTTGCGATAAATAGTTGCGATTTTCGCTTTTTGTAATTAAAATTGAGTAATATTTTGAATACTGAGTTATTACTGACAAAGAATAATACAAAGACACAGAGATCACAGATATGGTCCTAAAACAACCTTACCAATATCGAAAATAAATTAGTACTAAGAGGGGAACCGTTTCGCCTGGTCTTTTGCTGTTATTTTTGTGGGCAAATGGCGCCGCAGACATGTTTCTTTGCCATTAGAAGCCGTGTCCCAATTCTCAGAGCGCGCGGCTCGGAGCGTGGCCCGAAGGGCATGTGCGTCACACATTTCGACAGAACACCGGCGCAACGACTGCTGTCCCACTTCTTTTTTGTCCCATGCGCAGTTAACACGCGGTCCGAAGACCGCACTCGTTAAGCGGTCCGCGGACTGCAGTCGGGGCTGAGCAAGTGTGCACCTCCTTGACTGCAGTCTGAGCCCCCACAGCTATGACAGCGCAGCAGGATGAAATGGAACTCATGAAAACCAGCAGGATTAACAGATTAACGTGAAAGATGAATGAATGGTTTGCGGTCAACAAAAAATACGGCTACACCCCAACCCTGACTCTCTCCTCTGTGTGACAGGTGAGCACGCGCTTTTACACGCACACACTTCCGTACGTGCACACACCCACACTCACGTGACCCACCGCCTCTGCCGCACACACACACACACACACACACACACACACACACAAACGCACCGTGCACCTCATCTCAGTTATGTCTCCTACACAGAAGGAAGTTGGTCGGCGTTCAATACGTCGCCGATGATTGGTCAAAATTAGTAAAAATTGCGGGAAAGTTGCGGTGATTGGTCAAAATTACAACACCGCCCTGAATTCGCGGGGATTGGCTGAAGTTGCGTTGAAGTTGCAACTCGCAACATCGCGAATTCCTGGAGGGTCTGATTGAGTGGCCGCTACACCTTATCACTATCAGCTTTCTGGTAACACAATTAAAGAGCAGTTCACATCCCCTTTAAAATGTTCTGACCCAGACAGCATGGTTTTCAAACATTCTTTTCTTGTTTGTCAAATTTATGCCCAGTTAGCTTGCTTGGTTGTGATTTGATGTGTAGGCTGAATCTCTGTTTGATCTCCACACCTATTGGGCTTCAGGTGCTGTCAACAAAGGATGTGACTGTACTTTTAATGGGGTTACATATTGAGACCTCGACCTCAAATTCACGAGGGAGACCTCCGGGGGCTTGAACGGGGGCCAACTGAGCCCCACCTGACCCTACTGACCGTGGCTACAGTCTCTTTGTAACAGAGGCTAATTCATCTACTGGTAATGTGTCCTAACTCATCTAACAGGATTGAGATGATACCGAGAGTTGCTTCCTTCTTGGAAGGGGGGGAGGCCCCAACTCCAGACACTATGGTTAAATGAACTAAAGGTTCATCAGATCAAACTTATTAAGGTGTCACTTGGATGATATGCTTAAAGGCACCTATTAATTTTTTCTCTAGAAGTGTTCCTTTAATGTTCTCTATTGTATTCACATGATTTGTTTTGATTTTGGTTCCGATGTGTTATGGTTATCATTTTGGTTTATTCCTAGGTTTCAGCTTTAGCTATATTCTTGGGTGCTATCACCCACAAAAACAGTGGAGTCTATTTCTTAACTGTTTATGTAAAATTTGTTGTCTGGTTGATTAAGAATAAAATGAGATTTTATTATTATCAAAAGGGGGGATTGTGATGGAAATCCTACAATAATCATTCATATAATCAGATACATATGTAATGTATAAATTGGTTTTGTGATTTCTAATGAAATTAGGTTATTAATTATGGTCAAAATTTAGCTCGGGCCTTTAAGGCCCCACAATATATCCGGTAAATGTCCACTGGCCTTTACTTGTTGACCTTGACTTATTATTATACCCCCCCGAGGGGTATAAGAACTTGGTCTGTTTTGTTATGATCATCTAATCTAGGGACAGATGCCTCTGTGAGGGACAGTCAGGGTGTGATTGTGCGCACAATTGCTTTTAATAAATCAACTTTTTGATTCAAGACAACTCCAACTTTTCCAGTTTTATTCTTATAGATCAGAAATTCCACAACAGTCCATTTACAGTTTGTTTTACGGATAAACCTGCTGTTGTGTCAGTGGCATAAATTATTTGTATTTGTATAGTGACATGTTCACCAGGACTCCAAATCACCATTAGGCCCTATTTCTATTATACAGACGCTCCTCGACATACGAACATTCGATTTACGAACATTCGGAGTTACGAACAGGGTCGAAAATAAAAAAAAAAAAGTTAAATGCTTGAGTTTTTGTATTTAGCGCCTATTCCGACTTCCGGGTACAGTACGTAGTGCGTATTTCCGCCGCTGACGCACAGGCAGGGCGCTGCGCAGCTTCCCCCAAGCGTCACGCCCACTCAGTAGAAGTGTTCAGAACTTCAACTGAATGGGCGTACTACGGTGTTACTACGGTGCGGTGTTATGAACTTTGTTGTTTTTCTTGCATGCGTACAGTAATCCAATATGGTTGGTGAAAAGCGAAAAGCTTCTAGTGAAGCTTCTGTGAAAAAGTGGCAAGCCATCTCATTTGAAAAGAAGGTAGCGATAATAAAGAAACTTGATGCTGGTGAGAAGATGGTGAATGTGGCACACGCGTACAATGTGAACCATTCGACAATTGGTACGATATATAAACAAAAGGACCGCATTATGGAGCATGTGAAAAGTGCAGCGGGTATGCCATCCACCATCATAAGCAAGAGAGTGAAACTCATGGAAGAGATTGAGAAACTTCTTGGTATTTGGCTTTCCCCAAGAGCTCAAGGAAAATAGGAGGTAAATACACACACACACAGTGTCACACATACACACACACGCGCGCTCTCGCTGGCTGGCTCACTCGCGCTCTCTCTCTCAGCTGACTGCGTTTGCCTCTGTGTCCCTCTTCTTTTTATCTCATCAGTTTTCCATATTTTTAAAAAGCATAATAGTATTATTCAGTGTTATTTATTAGTGTTATTAGTGATATTAGTGTTATTTAAATGCAGTACAAATCCATATAGATAACTTATACAAGCCTTAAACATATAATAACGACTTACGAACAAATTCAACTAACGAACGGGTGTTCGGAATGTAACTCGTTCGTAAGTTGAGAAGCGTCTTTATGTTAGTAAAAAAAAAAAAAAAAAAAGGTTTTCTGTATTGTTATTCACCAGAAATAATTTAGTGTATGATACTGAATATTATAGTAACAGTACCAGTACTAGTAATAGTTGAGTCTAGTCTAGTAGTACTGGGTTTCAGATGACATCCCAACTTTTTATATGTCAATATTAATTAATACAGATGGAAAAAATGCTAAATTATTTTGTAATGCTGTAATTTCTTGGGTTTAGTCATTAATTGAAAATACCAGGTTCAATATTTGTGACTTTACCTTTTGGATATTTCAAGACAAAGTAGAACGTAATCAACAGGGAAATGTGGCCGCCATGTGGGAGTTTGACATCTCATTGCAGAATCTGAAAGCAGAGACGGTATCATAATGGTGTTTCCACGGGCCTGTCGCGTGTAGTGGGAATGCTGAGTCAGCCAATCAGAATGAGCCTGTCAGCCACGTGCTGCTGTGACGAAGCACAGCCAAACTGAATGCAGAGATCAGTGCTGTTCATCAAATAATTACTCTAGACCTGGGTTCAAACCTTGCCTGGAAATCCAGAAGGATCTCTCTGTATTTGTTATACAGATCTGGTACAGCGATGAGTCTGGATTTATGTCCCCCGCATCTGCACCCAGCCGCTGCTCCACAAAAGCTCTAAACTCTCTGGACATACAGTATTTGCCATATTTGTTTTACCAGTGTGCAGCTTTGCTCTACCGTTACCGGTGGTGTTACCGTTATTGGTTGGTAAAAAGCATTCTGTACAATGGTTAGTCCACATTTGTAAGGAAGTTGGTTCTGAACTGCTTTAAACATAAACTGTTATTTTGACTGCTGTTTCAGTTCTTGTTTTGTTTGGATCTTTTAGCCTGACACTTCAGAGGGGTATTCCATCAACGCGGCTAAGTGCAAAGCCTGGCTAATTTCGATAGGCTGCACTAGTTTTAGTGAGAGTTCGGTTCCATGACTCTCGCTAACATTAGTCACCGGTGAGTTACTGGGGCAACATAGTCCTCTGAGCTAGCCTGTTCCAGGGCATGCTAAAGATGAGGCTTAAACAGGCCGTGTTGCAAAGAATACGCACCTGAAGTAAACAGAGTGTCAAAAAACAGTTCCGCACACCTCCCGCATGACTATCTGTGTTGTCCGAAAACAATGATGACAATATCAGCAAAAAAAAAAAAAAAATCCTTACGTTCTTGGGTCAGTTTTGACAAATTCCAGTAATTTAAAATATTCTTTTGAACCGCTGTCTTTACGGCATTATCAGATAAAGAATTCCAGAGCTGTCATTAAAAAAGACTTTGGCCGAGTGGTTAAGTACTGCGTCTTTCATGTGGGAGACCCAGGTTCGATTCCTATTACGGACGGTATTCATGCGCAAGTCAATTATGTGTTATATTTTCACCAATTTACATTCAAGATTGTTTATTTGTCATATGTAGAATCAACACAAAGTCAACAATGCAATGAAATACAATTATTAATATCATCATAGAACTTATATCAGCTGGGCCTAACATCACTCTCACTTGACGACATTGACACTTTATATTTTATGTTACACCTCTATCAAAAGAATAGTTAAAGGTGAACCTTTACTTTTAAGACAAAATGTAGCCAAATAACAGGCACACTCCATGATGCAACATTCCAATGATTCAACAAATTTGCTTCAGAGATGCTGTGCAAGCCTCTTTAATGAAATCCTATTTATCAATTTCCATCAATAGGCATAAAACAATAAAAGACATTAGGTATGACATTCTGGTGTGAGGCCACTGCTGGAGGACTGCTGAGGGTCAGGCAAGGCACTGCTGGAGGACTGCTGAGGAGGGTCCAAGTGTACGCCATCTTCAGTAACTAGAACACAAGCATACTATTGAAATATACAAATGCTTGGATCACAGCTGAGGCAAGCAGTAGCCTAGAGAATACCTTGAATATAGTCCTCACGAGAACTCACAGGAAGGATCTTTGATTGATGTCCGTCCTTCAATTACCTCCACCAGGGGCGACCCCGGTTTAGGGCCAGTGCCAGCTCCTCTGCAGATGAAAGATTTTGACGGGGGCTCCCACCTCCTGTGGCTTGGTAGCTAGTATTTGTTTTAAATAAAATTAAGGTACCATTTCAACAGTATTACTAATTTCACTGAATAATAATATTAATATTAGCCTACTTACCACTTTATGCTTTGTCTTTACCTGTAAAACAGTCCTCTTTACGTTATTCCTGCTCAAAGACAAGATAACACAATTAAACATATTAGTTCATGTAAATGAAAAAGAAATGTAAAAAAAATTACAACTGACAAGACTTCTCTACAAATATGAATATAAACATTTTATGAACTTATTTTATCAACTGCTCTCCTTGAGTATCGATCTCGGGTTTCCCATGTGACAAACCATAGCGAGTCCTCTCCCCCACAGACTTGTCTTGATAACAATGGTAAAAACATACTTAAAAAACTCGACATTCAGCACTGTTATAGAACTTAACTTACGCATTTAAGTGGTCGGAGATCTTCTGCCACGCCATGTCTCTCGCCTTGGTTATTGCAAGTGCGTTGCAGAGTTCCAAAAGCAATTTCTGTTCTGATGCGCTGAAATAATCGGCTTGAATCTTCGACATGATCACGTTTTCGACAGTCACTTGTTCTGGGCTTCTTACGTCCCCCGTGCACTCACCTAGGCCAGGACTGGATAGGCCTGGCTGAAGTTAGCGCCGCTGAGGCACAGCTAAACTGCGTTAGTGGAACGACTTCAGGCTTTAGTCTAAGGTGACGCTTCTTCAGGCGAGGCTTAACCACTTAGGCGCCGCTATGTTTAGTGACGTTGATGGAATACCCCCCAGGTTATAGTTCTTGTAATAGCTTTGCATTTAATTTAGTGTTTGTCCTTTATATTTTACTTTTACGCCATTGTAATATATTTAGGCTCTAGTATAACTGTTAATATATCCATAACAGTAATTACTCACGGAGACCAACTTCAACTCAACTTGCTTGGTTTATTGCAACTCGCAGACTTCTCAAAACCAGAACATATCCGGGGACTTCAGAATATGACCGTTAGAACCATAATACCATTAGGTGGCAGTGTTAAGTCAACTATAGAACACCAGGGTAGCAGTACAGGGGGTCCTCGGGTTACGACGTAGATCCGTTCTTAAGACGCGTCGTAACCCGAATTTCGTCGTAAACCGGATTTTGCCTTTGATCTTCCAACCAAAGCACCAATAACCTTTTCATCTCAATAATTAGACCACTACGCTGCTTGGTTATCACTGCCGCTTTCATAGGAGCAGATCAGAGCCCACATCAGGTACTTCCGCCTACATTGGACACGCACACGAGGCTGTCTTCTTCTCGCTACAACCACAACAGAGCGTATTCTTCCGCCGTGCGCCGCACGCCGTTCGCGTTTGTTTACATCTCTTACCACGCTAAACCGCGTAAGACGGAATGACGCGTAATATATACATATTTTTTTTAATGGGGGCGCGTTCGTAACCACGAAACGTCGTAACCCGAGACCGTCGTAACCCGAGGACCCCCTGTATAGTATTATTACAGTATTATTATCAATATACTACACTCCTTCCCCTTAAACTATGAAGTTCCCACAAATTTTGATCTCATTACCTCTTGTTACTCACGCTTACTATGTTATGGTACTTTACTTTCAGAAGTTTAAACAACTCATTCCTGCATAACTCATTTTACCAAATAAAGAAACATTTACTCTGACAATTTACTTTCAGAGTTTAACTAAATTATTACTGCTATCACAATGCATCTAAACCATTTTGATCCTTACATCTTTTACTCTTAACTTTAGTGATAAAAGGAAAAATTCAATTTGTCAACTGGACAAAGTTTGTTTGGTCGAAAACGTTTCGCCGCTCATCCGAGAGGCTTCGTCAGTTCTGGTTAGAGTGCTGGTTAGACACTGCTTATATCTAGCTGCAGGGAGGAGCTCACTATACTGAAATTATTCTGAAACTATCTCAACTATTTGTTTTTGAGTTTCTCTATTTTGTTATACCAATTTCTCTGGCGTCTAATTTAGCATACCTATTCAACACCTAACGACTGTCTCCACGCCTCTTGCTCTGACCTGTCTGCCCTATTGTTTATTTTGTCTGTTTTGACTTCGGTTTGAGAATGGAATTATAAATGGGAGACAAGTTATGCTTGACTCCCCCATTTCTGTTTAAAGAAGGATTCTCTTTTTTTGACAAAATTCGTCTCTTTAACTCCCCTCTCAAACCAGTTCTTTTCCCTGGCTAAGATCTGAACCTCACTGTCCTCAAATGAATGGCCTGTGGCTTCTAGGTGAAGATGTATGACAGATGACGGTCCACTGAAACAATAGGGCAGACAGGTCAGGGCCAGAGGCGTGGAGACAGTCGTTAGGTGTTGAATAGGTATGCTAAACTAGAAGCCAGAGAAATTGGTATAACAAAAGAGAGAAACTCAAAAATAAATAGTTGAGATAGTTTCAGAATAATTTCAGTATAGTGAGCTCCTCCCTGCAGCTAGATATAAGCAGTGTCTAACCAGCACTCGAATCAGAACTGACGAAGCCTCTCGGATGAGCGGCGAAACGTTTTCGACCAAACAAACTTTGTTCAGTTGACAAATTGAATTTCTCCTTTTATCCTGGATTTTACCTGGACGACTGAGGGATTCTTCACACATCTTAACTTTAGTCTAACTCTTTTTCACATTTGTATCAACAGGACTCATTTTCACATTTTGAATAAACTGGAACTCTTTTTCACATTTGGGCAGGCTTGGGGAGTAACGGATTACATGGAACGGCGTTAAGTAAAAGGATACAAAAAAAAGGTAACTGTATTCCCCTACAGTTACAAAGAAAAAGACGTACTCAGATTACAGGTACATTTAGTGAAAATGGGGATTACTTAGCAGGATTACAATTTGAAAGCATTTTATGTTATTTCATTTTTTCATTTAAAGCCGGAGGTCATATGTAGGGAAAACAGAACGTACAGACTCGCGCCGCACGCCGTGCGCGCTCTGTGAAACAAACTTGCAGCGGCGCGCACTACGGACTAAACTTGCAGCGGGCATGGTTTCAAAAAACGCATTTAAAACGGGTGGAAATTTAGGGAGAATTTTATTTTTAAAGAAGACAAAGGGAACAGTGCAAATTGTGCCTTCCAGCGGTTAAACACCTGTCAATGTCCAAGGATTCTACTTCCAATCTCAAGAAACATTTACAGGTAAGATCGCTAATATTAACGCGTTGATACTGACAGGCCCTAAATGTCCTGTTTCAGTCATGTTATGTGTGAATATGAGTCATTTCTTTGTCTTGATTCATTGGTAGGAGCCAGTTTCGAGTTAGCTATCGACTAGCAAACTATTAGCAAGCTAGCTAACGTTTGGGTGACCATACGTCCTCTTTTGCCCGGACATGTCCTCTTTTCAGAGGCTGTCCGGCCGGAGTTTATAAAATCCTTCAAATGTCCGGGTTTTTGATTCCGTTGAAAACGCTCTGAGAGGCGGAGTTCGAGTCGAACCCCGGAACGTGTATTCATTCATTTACAAACAAGCGCGCCACGCTCCACGCTCCACGCTCCACGCTCCACGCTCCACGCTCCACGCTCCACACACACACACACACACACACACACACACACACACACACACACACACACACACACACACACACACACACACACACACACACACACACACACACACACACACACACACACACACACACACACACACACACACACACACACACACACACACACACGCACACACACACACACACACACACACACACACACACACACACACACACACACACACACACACGTTTTCGCCCGGGGCGTGACAAGTGGGAGGCAGAATGACCAAGGAGAGGAGGAAGGCAAGGAAGACTGAAGAAAGACTTGAGGCATTATTTGTATATTTTTTTTCATTAGCCATTAGACACATTATTTTGAAGAATGGGCTTACTGAACATTGAAGAATAGGCTAACTCTCTTTTTCTTTTTGTTTTTTCTTTTTTCTTAACTAAGGTGTAAGTGTCAGCCTTAAGATTGCTTATATTAATAAATATATTATTTATAAAGCAACTGTTTGTGAGTGTTTTGGGCTATTTTGTAGTATATCCAGGTAAAGTGTTCTTTTCTGGGGAATTCAGAAGCACAGTAAGCCCCCGACCCACGTAAAACCCTTAAAAATGGGGGAAAAAACTAAAATAAAATAAAAAATTCACGCGCGAGCTGAGAAGTGTGTCCTCTTTTCAGTGAAATACAATATGGTCACCCTAGCTAACGTTTGCGGTCACAAGTACAGTTTGTGCATTTGTAGAACGATATTACGATATTTAAACATTATCTAGGCAACATAGTCATGTTAACTGATCCATGAAGACCCTTTAGACAATTCCGAGCAAAGCTGTCGTTAGATGTAGGCCAGCACGCAAGCTGGACGAACATCCTGTCCAGCTGCGGAGATCGGGCAAGATGACTGTCCCGGTAAAACTAAAACTTTAACTGAAAATATAATTTGGTTGAAGTCATAGGTGTTTAGGTGTTTGGTTTAGTGAGTGACCTTGTTTACTAGAGACTTGGCTTATAGTGATAACAGTTGTTAAAGCTACACATGAACTGTATTTGTCCTCCTAAAAACTTTTAATTGTATTGTAATTTTCTTGTTTTCTTGTTGTTATAGGATATTTGGTGTTAAAGTAATCCAAAAGTAACTGAAAGTAATCAAGTTACATTACTTTAATATTATAGTACCGGATTACGTTACTGAATACATATTTTAAGGAGTAACTAGTAACTGTACCGGATTACATTTCTAAAGTAACCCTCCCAACCCTGCATTTGGGATACACTGGACCTCTTTTGTTTTTCTTGTTTTTGTTTTGTTTGTTTTTTTTTAGAACAAAAGTTCCTCAAGAGTGTTGATCACAAAGTTAGTCATTTAGGAGGCGCCCTCTCTCTCTGAGGGTACCTGCGCCCAACCACCAACCAGTCTGCATGTTCTCCCCGTGTCTGGGTGGGTTTCCTCCGGGCACTCCGGTTTCCCCCATCAACCCAAAACATGCACCATAGGTAAAATCCTCCAGCTGAGGTCCTGACCAAACCGAAGCAAGAAGATCATGGAGATGGTCCCCGGGCGCAGTAATGTGCTGCCCACTGCTCCTAATAACAGGAAGGGTTAAATGCAGAGAAGAATTTCTCCTGTGTGAGATCAGTAAAGTCACTTCTTCTTCTTCTTCTTCTTCACCTCAGGAGACATGGTTGCACGGTTGGCCAGTGCCATTTCTCTGTCACAGGCCCCTGAGCTTTAGCGTCTCTTTCGCATGTGCTCCAGGCAACAGTGTAGCTTCGGTTGAGTACAAGCTATCACCTTCTGCTCCAGGTGTGCCCCCCCCCCCCCCCCCGAGTCTGCATGAACTTCTACAGGGAAAATGACGGTGACGTCCAACTGGTCATTCTGGAACTCGAATGTCTCTGGACTGGATGGCCTGTTGTGCAGCAGATGTTCGATGTGGACTGAGCGTCAGCTCACTCCGTTCCACACCTGGTAGGTAACTGGTCCGAGTCTCTTTTCCACTATTCCCTTTGTCCACCTCTCCTTTCCTCCGTGGACATTTCGGGTGAGAACTGAGTCACCCTCTGACAGATGTCTCAGGTGGGAGGTGTTTCGATCATGGTAGTCTTTCTGTTTTTGCTGTTTGTCTTGTGCCACTCGAGTGAGATCTGGTTTCAGTAGGCTGAACCTGGTCCTGATCTGACACTTTAGGAACAGTTCATCTGGTGCGCATCCTGTAACACTGTGTGGTGTTATTCTGTAAGACATCAGGAAGTTTTCTAACCTGTGCTGTATTGTCATGGTGATGTTTCGTCTCTTCTCATTTAGCACTTGCTTCAGCAGTGATGTTTTCACAGTCTGGACTGCGCGCTCTGCAGCATAATTTTAAGATGGATGGGAGGCAGGCACCAATGTTTGCTTGATGCCATTGCTTTGCAGGAATGTCTGGTACTCCTGTGAGGTAAATTGAGGTAAATTGAGGACCGTTGTCAGAAACAGTCTCCTCAGGGAGACCGTATGAAGAGAAGATGTTTTGCAGCACCTCAATGATTTCGGCGGCTGAGGTTGTCACCATGGGAATTACCTCCAACCACTTTGAATGACTGTCAACTAGCACCAAGGAGTGGTGCTGATCTTTATCACAAAAAGTCAATATGTAGCCTTTGCCACTCTTGTTGTCCACTGCCAGCAGGTGCTGCTGCTGGTAGTTTTCTCACACTCTGACACGCATCACATTGTTGTACTGTGCGCTCAATATCACTGTCCAACTGTGGCCACCACAGGTAGCTCCAGGCCAAACTTTCATTCTGCACCCTCCAGGGTGCCCTTGGTGTAGGTCCTGCAGTATCCTATGTCTGTATGTAGGTGGAATGACAACATGACTTCCCCACAGAATGCATCCTTGCTCAACAGACAGTTCATTCCTTCTGCTGAAGTATGGTTTGAGTGTGTCATCCTTATTATGATTTAATTGAGTACACCTAGAAACGACCGTAGCTCTGTGATGTTTTTGGGCTGGGGAGCTTTGCTGATTGCAGCAACTTTTGTCTCAGTGGGGTGAAGTCCCTCTCGGTCTATCAGATGCCCAGGGTACTCTACCCTATCCTGCATGAAAGTGCATTTTGCTTGTTTCACTCTCACCCCATAGCTCTCCAGCCGGCTCAACACCTCCTCCAAGTTCCACAGATGGTCCTCTCTGGTTTTCCCCGTAACTTGGGTGTCATCCAGGAAGCAGGTCAAGTGTTCTAGACCGTGTAGGATCTGGTCCATCACGTTCTGGAATGTAGAAGGTGCACTTGACACTCCGTAAGACTATCTGTGATACACATATAAGCCCTTGTGCGTATTTATTGTCAAATATTTTTCTGAGTCTTTATCTAACTCAAGTTATTGGTAAGCATGTGACAAGTCCAATTTACTGAAAAGCGTGCCCCCAGTCAGGGTGCCGAACAGGTCTTCAGCATTCGGTAGTGGATATTTCTCATCCCACACTCTGATTTACGGTGACTGTGTAGTCTTCACAGATTCTAATTGACTTGTCTACTTTGGGTACGACAACTATTGGAGAAGACCACTGACTGCTGTCAATTTTAGAGATGATGCCAGCTTTCTCTAACCTGTCTAATTCTTTCTCGACAGCATCCTTTGGTGCGCATGGCACTGGTCTTGCCTTCCTGAAAACTGGTTTGGTGTCTTGCTTTACTGTGATGCTGGCCTTAAACTCGCATATGGTGCCAGGCTCCTCAGAAAACACTGCTTTGTGTCTCTGCAACACTGCCTCCACATCTGCATTGCTTTTGCCTCCTGCTGGTCTGTCACCTTTTATTATCACAAGAGGTAATTTACCACTCTGGTTTCCATGCTTTGCACTGACAGTCACTTGTCCCATCAAAGACTTGTAAATGGGAACCTGATGAACACCATGTATGGCAGGCAAACTGTTTACTGCAATACACCGCAATTCAACCACTGCACACGACAGGTCCTATACACAGTATAGTCAGCCAAAAGGCTCAGTTTTACCGGGGAAGTGACCACAAACAGGGGTGTAGTGGGCGTGGTACGCGGGGGTACGCCGTCCACCCACTTCTCCCGACGTGACATATAACAAAATAACAAATATAAAATATCCTACAACTTAAATGTCAAACACAGTACAGGTGTCAACTAGAGTTGGGCGGTATCCAAATTTTAATACCGTTAAACCGTCTCCACATTTTCCCGGGGTATACGGTATTACCGTTGCTAAGGCTAAAAAAACAAACAAACAAAAAAAACAAAACACTTCATAGCACTACCGTGGAGTCGCCTCGCCAAATGGCAGCTTGCACCTATACCGTTCAGAAACAGAAGCAAGCATTACATAGGCCTAATGATACTGAAAACATAACAAAACATGTACAAAATTAGTAACTTTTATTAACAAATGTTTAAAGTGCAAATACAGCAGCCAACCGACGGGACGAAATAACAAATTGTCTGTGGGCTAAATCTAACAAACCAACAGGAATCAAATAAATAAAATACTTGATCTTATCAAATAAGAAAATCTGAACAATAAATAACAAGACATAACTGAAAATGTGCATATATAACCCTGTCCTGAGAACGCAGTGGAAAATACTGCTCGTTTGTATATTTTTTAAAATCTATTAACATGAATCAAATAAATTAAACGTACAACTATACAACATCCAGAACCGTTTTCGTCCGTCAGAAAAAGCTACTCCTTATTGAAAATAAAAATATTAAGCTATTGAATGCAAAACCAGCATGTTCACTTTTTCCGGCTTGAGTAAGGCACGTTGTGGATTGACAACTTTGCCCGCGGTGCTGAAGACCCGTTCCGATGGAGAGCACAGGTATTTTCGGGCAACCCTCGTTCCACCAAAGAAGGGGGTCTTCATCTCCCAGAATAACAGCCTCGTGTGGAAGTTGCGTTTGTAATAAGAAACCCGAAAACTTCTCACACTCTCCCTTGTCATTTGGCCGAAATCCGAAATGCTGCCAAATTGCAGACGTTGTGTTTTACTTTGGGACCAACTCAGCGCGGTCTGTCATATTGTCTTGTTTTTCTCCTCCTCCTTCTGAGCGGTAATGTCACGTGACGACGCAACATCCAGGAACTTCATTGAACATTCATCTCTCCGATAGTAATATTAGTTTTAAACTGTAATAGTATTAAATTAACAAACACAACCACACATACATAAGTGCTGGACAAACACTCTTTATTTAGGCATTAAATTAATTATAGTTAATATTATATTAGGGCAAGATTTTTTTTTTTAAATGACTGTAATGAATCTGATACCGTTGCTATTTTTAGATACCGAAGTATACCGTATTACCGTATTACCGCCCAACCCTAGTGTCAACCTGCATAGGGTTGTGAGATATCTTGTGAGATTCAATTTTTACTTCAGTTTTAGCCCTGCACTAAAATGACAACTCAGCAGAAAAACATTGATTTTTATTTTCGGAAAGACGCCACCAGTATTCAGACACCCAAGCCAGAGACTTTGTGTGAGCAACCAGTCAGCGCCAACACCGAAGTTCTCACAGCCCGTGGTGATGCTGGCGCGGAGGTGGCTCACCGTTCGCGATTTGGACTGAAGACATGTGGAAGAGAAAGAAGGAGGCCTGTCCCTGGATCGATGATAAGGACGGGAAACTCAGCTGCAAGGTGTGCTCGTCCATGCGAGTTATGCTTAATAACGTTGGCCTGTGATTTTGAATAGCCTTACAAGCACAATATGACGACCCATAATTTTGGAGTAGTAAAACATTAAATGTAACATTAGTTCAACTGGTGATTTGTAAGGCGAATGTTTGGGTTATCTGAAGATTTAGTTCACACAAAACACCGTCTGCTCAAATGTGTTGTAGCCTATGATTGATGTTCTGTATGTGCTTATGAATGGCTTTAATGTTAAAGGAAAAGTAACGTTTTTTACAATCTGAGCCTTATTTCGGTAATAGAACAAGTTGTTTTACTCACCCATAGCACTTTGGTGTCATATGGAGCACTTCCGGAGATGTTTTAGATTTGCGATCTCCATAATGTGAGTTCTCGGGGCACATGTTTGCAGTCTCCAAATAACACAAACTTTAGCATTTTTCAAATCATAGAAGCTCGATGTCTTAGTCTACGATTTTGTTTGGTCAAAAGTGGTCTGTAATCCGAGATTTAGCCATAGTTTCGAGTAGATGAGGACGCCAGTGCGCATGTGCGGAGTGTGCTCTCAGCTCCCGGGACCCAAACATGAAACGCAAAGCTGTAAACTATGGATAAATCTCGGATTACAGGCCACTTTTGATTCAAACGAAATCGTAGACTAAGACATTGAGCTTCTATGATTTGAAAAGTGCTAAAGTTTGTGTTATTTGGGGGCACGGGGCATATTACATGCTCGGGGAATATATTATATGCCCCGAGGTATGGCTAGAAGTCGTGCTAGGCTAACGCAAATCTAAAACATCTCTGGAAGTGCTCCATATGACACCAAAGTGCTATGGGTGAGTAAAACAACTTGTTTTATTACTGAAATAAGGCTCAAATTGTAAAAAACTTTACTTTTCCTTTAATAGCATAATTCCGCATCATTTTTAAGTAAAAAAAACATCAAATATTACTGCTTTTTTACTGGGCCGGCGGCTTTATGTTTGTACTGAATGTCAGTTGTTTTTAATAAACAAACAGTCTATAGCCTATGACACCTGTGTGTATTTCAGCAAGTTGAGTATATGGCTTTTCTTTTGGGGGGGGGTAATTCACATCCATGACGTCACAAATCGCGTACACCCACTTAAAAAATCCCCACTACACCACTGACCACAAATAAAATAAACAAACAAAACAAACAAAGGAAAAATAAAGAGTTAGTCCGCCCTCTACAATCTAGTTCTACTTCAGGGCCACTAACTAGGATGGACTAACTCAAAAATAAACTAACCAAAACTAAATACAAAAGGACAAAAGGACAGCAGGTAGCAACACTGAATTAAAAAAACATAAGTACATGTAAATCATTATAAAACACTCACCCAACAATGACTATTACAACGCCTGGCGTGGGTGAGCACAGCGTGAGCCCAGCAAACGCTCCGAGTCCCACGGTGGCACCTCCTGCTGCACCAGCCTCTTCCCTTTTAAACCTCATTTGGCCAAAGGTGCTGCAGCGCCCTCATGAGGTACCACCTGTTACAATTATTTAATATGAGGAAAAAAATCTGATAAAATCTCCTACTATTTATCTATGTAGCTCACCACCACCGAGTGTGGACGGAATGAAGAATAAACTGTAAAGAGGCTATTTTTGTCAAAAAAGAGAATCCTTCTCTGAACAGAAATGGTGGAGTCGGACATAATTTGCATCCCATCTACAATTCCATTCTTAAGCGTAGATCAAGCAAACAGGGAAACAATAGGGCTAGCCAGGTCAGGGCCAGAGGTGTGAAAAACAGGCGTGTAGGGATGAATAGGGATCGTTAGCTAGACGCCAGAGAAACAAAAGACGGAAACCAATGAGATAGTTCCGGAAAGTGGTTAGCTAGGTAGCTCCTCCCTACAGCAAGATATAAGCAAGTGTCTTACCAGTATTCTTATTAGAGCTGACGAAGCCTCTCGGATGAGCGGCAAAACGTTTTCAACCAAACAAACTTTGTCCAGTTGACAAATTGAACTTCTCCTGTTATCAATAAACTGTAAAGCTCTTTGGGTGTCTTGAAAGGCACGATATAAATGCAATGATTAATGATTAATTAAGTAATTAATTGATTAATTTATTAACTGTACACTGCAGGACTGTAACACTTTATTTGTAATTGTGTTTTTATATGTGTTTATTGTGTATAATGTGGATGAATGAAATGGGAAATGGGAACCAGCCTCTCAAATCTGCAAAACGACTTTTCTGTATGGACCCATTTAGATTAAGCCTTTATTGGTCTCACACACAATGACACACGGGAGAAATTTGATTTCTGCATTTTGAGCAGCCATCTTTTTCATCTCTTGAACCCCTAACGTGTTTTTTCAGTGTATTCCAGTGTATAACACAGCGCCCCCTAGATCCTGAAGCAGTATTGCAGTTTTATACACATTTCTGATACACGCGCTGTGAAAACGGCGGCCTTTATTCTGATTGGTTGATTTTCGAGGGGCGGACCAGGGGGCGGGGATTATAGTACGACTGGAACTCAGTCTGCACATGCGCAGTTTCAAGTTCTTAAATACATCAGTGCGCATGCGCACTGGAACAACACAGAAGCATGACGATAATGGAGGATTAAAACATACAGGTAAGCACACAATAAACAAATATAGTAGCCTTTTATTTGTGCAGGTGTTTTTAACTTGATGGTTGTATTATATGACTTAGTAAGCTGCAGCTGATTAGAAATTCGTTTTTTATGTAATGGTAGTTAATATCAGCTAGCATTAGCTACATGACTTAGCATGTCGGAGAGTGTGAGAGCTACAGGCTCAGTTTGGACTGGGGGAGAGGAGAAACGGCATGATGCAGATAATTACAAATTCGTTTTCTTCATGCATTTAATGTCAATTAAGATGTCTAGGCCTGCTTTTTGAGAGTGCCATCATTTTTATAACCGGTGTTCGGTTTCTCTGTAGGGTGTTTTGTGTGCGCTGGTGTTGACATTTTTGCGCCACCCTCAGGCTGCATCAGGCCTATGCACGCCAAGATAAGATAAGACTTTATTGATCTCACACAGGAGAAATTTACTTGTCACAGTAGCTCCAGGCAGGGACAGTTTGAAACAAGAAAGAAAAAGTGCATGCAGGCAAGAATGGAATAAAATAAGTAATAATAAAAATAAGTAATAATAATAACAGTAATTAGGAGAGTATGGAGAAAAAAATTATATCGCACGTTTGGACTATATAGTGGAGTTATACAGTCTGATGAAATAAGTAATAATAATAACAGTAATTAGGAGAGTATGGAGAAAAAAATTATATCGCACGTTTGGACTATATAGTGGAGTTATACAGTCTGATGGCGATGGGGATGAAGGATCTGCGGTAGCGCTTCTCCTGCTCAGCTCCTCTACAGTCTGGTGCAGAGGATGAGTGGTGTCGTCCATGATGGACGTGAATTTGGCCAGCACCCTCCTCTCGGCCACCTCCTCTACAGAATCCAGAGGACAGCCCAGGACAGAGCTGGCCCTCCTGACCAGCTTATTAAGTCTCTTCCTGTCCCGCTCTGTGCTGCTCAGGGCCCAGCAGACGACAGCGTAGAGGCGAGCAGAGGCCACCACAGAGTCTTAAAAAGTCTTGAGCAGAGGCCTGCACACTCAAAAGTTCAAAGTTCAAAGTCAGCTTTATTGTCAATTCTGCCATATGTGTTCAACATACAGTGAATCGAAATTTCGTTTCTCTCTGGCCAGGTAGTGCAAAAAGACAGTGTACAAAATACAATATGAAGACAAAACACAACAAAAACTATCTAAGACAGAGATCTAAGTTAAAACTAAAGTCTACGGTCTAAAATCTTAAAACAGTGCAACATAATAAATAACAAATAACCTATACTATATACAGATTTCCAAAGTGTGCAGTGTGCATCAAAATGTGCAATGGAAGATACAGCAGTGAATTGGTCATGTGCAGTAGAATGTGCATTGGAGTTAAGATAAATAAAAATAAGTGTGCAACAGTAGTAATTCTAGTGCAACAGGAGTAAACAACAGTACTAAAAATTCCAGTAGTAAATGTGCAATAACAGTAGTAAACAGCAGTGCAACGGGGATAAAAATCAATAACAGGAGTAAACAACAGTACTAAGAATTCCAGTAGTAAATGTAAGTGTGCAATAACAGTAGTAAACAACAGTGCAACAGGAGTAAAATCCAGTAGTAAATGTAAATGTGCAACAGTGCAACAGTCGTCCTTAGCAGCAGTTTTTTAAAGTGTCTAGAGTGATATGTCTTTTATGGAATACAGGTTATGCCAATATGGGGGGTGGGGGTGATGGGTAAGGTGGGAGTTCGGGTGTGAGTTCAGCCTCCTGACAGCCTGGTGGATGAAGCTGTTTGAAAGCCTGGTGGAGTGGGCCCGGAGACTCCGGTACCTTCTCCCCGAGGGCAGGAGGCTGAACAGGCTATGTGCGGGGTGGCTCGGGTCACCCACAATGCTGGACGCTCTGCGGGTGAGCCGGGTGTTAAAAATGTCTAGGAGGGAGGGGAGAGAGACACCAGCGATCCTCCCAGCTGCATTCACTATGCGCTGCAGAGCTTTCCTGTTCTGTTCAGTGCAGCTCCCGTACCACACAGTGATGCAGCTGGTCAGGACGCTCTCAATGGTGCCTCGGTAGAAGGTGGTCATAATGGGTGGAGGGGCTCCAGCTCTCCTCAGTTTGCGGAGGAAATAGAGGCGCTTCTGAGCCCTCTTTGCCAGTGATACAGTATTCACTGTCCAGGAGAGGTCCTCACTGATGTGCACCCCCAGGAATTTGGTGCTGCTCACCCTCTCTACAGCAGCACCATTGATGGACAGTGGGGGGTGCTGGGTGGGGCCTCTCCGGAAGTCAATAACAATCTCCTTGGTCTTTTCAACATTAAGAAGGAGATTGTTATTGCTGCACCACTGGGTCAGAAGGCTCACCTCACTCCTGTAGTTTGTCTCATCGTTATTAGAGATGAGACCCACCACAGTCGTATCGTCCGCAAACTTCACTATGTGATTGGTGCTGAACGCTGGTGAGCAGTCGTGGGTCAGCAGAGTGAAGAGCATCGGACTGAGCACACAGCCCTGGGGGGCTCCTGTGCTCAGTCTAATGCAGCTTGAGGTGTTTCTGCCGACCCGCACTGCCTGTGGCCTCTCACTGAGGAAGTCCAGCAGCCAATTACAGAGTGAGGTCTGAAGCCCCAGGTGGTCTAGTTTAGTGATGAGCTGCTGTGGGATTATAGTGTTGAATGCTGAACTGAAATCTATGAACAGCATTCTCACATATGAGTCTTTATTGTCTAGGTGGGTGAGAGCCGGGTGAAGTGCAGAGATGTTTTATCATTTGTTTTATCATTTGTATCTGACGTACTGTTTCATTTGCAGATTCGACAAGGACAATACCGACTCCAATCAAACTTGTATCTGGTATGACTGCAATTAATAGAATAAATATAATAACTGATAGAATAATAGAACAAAGTAAACGAAGGCTTACAATTGCACATAAGCCTATAAGTTGTTTGGTGTCCTTTTAAGGAATATGATAAACAAGTTATAAAAATCTGAGTAAGAGGGTGTGTGGGCCTCGAACTCACGTCACCCATGAAGAAAATAAGTGCAGAGCAGCACGAACTCCAAAACCTGAACTTTATGATGTTAATGTGAACGTTTTGTTAGAACTATAACCTGAAGAGTCAGGCTAAAGGATCCAAACAAAGCAAGAACTTAAACAACAGTTTGTTTATGTTCAAAGCACTTCTGAACCAACTTTGCAACGCACATTTGAACTAACCATTGGGCAGACCGCCGGAAACAGCAGATCCGCACACTGGAAAAACAAATAGTGCAAATATGTCCGGAGAGTTTAGTGGTTTTGTTGAGGAGCGGCTGGTTGTGACTGCTGGGGACAGCTGTGTGCTGTTGGAGCGCACAATAGCGGACTACGAGGAGGAGCTGCGCCGCTCCAAACAGGAGAACCAGAGGATCCAACAGCTCTTGGACTCGGCTCTGAGGGCTCTGAGCCCGAGAGTCGTGCTCATCAGAGGAGGTAAGTGTTCTGGATCGTGTGGATCCTATTTTTAGCCTATGGGTGTTTAAAAAGTATGAAAACTGCAGATGATGTAGAAAAGAGCTCATTAGAAACATGCGCCATGGTGCTAACGGCAGAAGAACCTGTGACTCCAAATCACTTCAGATATTCACTCAAACATATTTACATATTTACCCTCAGCCTTACAGTAGAAGACTACAGACAAGTTCACAGAGTGTTCATGTCACAAGACTGCACGTGTATGTGTAAGTGTGTACTCTCTTATCTCCTGCAGCTGCCCAGCTCCCCCCTCTGAGTCCTGCTCCACACATTAAAGAAGAACATGGCGTCAAACAGGAGGAAGATCAGCTGCCAGTGTGAGTCTCAGACACTTTCAAACTGCAATTCTTTATTTTGTCATTCATTCTTGCTCATTTCTATTACTAATATTCAGACAAATATTGGGGGGCAGTAGCTCAGTTGGGGGAGCGTTTGTCTACTGAGCCAGGAGTTGGCGGTTTGTATCCCGTTCTCGACGGGTTGGCTGTGTGTGATCCCAGCTCCCACAAATGAGTGCTGCTGTTGTGTTCTTGGGCAAGAAACTTAAACACACCTCGCCCACAGTGTCTGCGGACACTGGCAGGCCCCATGACAGAAGTGCATCAAGGCTGATTGTAACATGGGCCGTCCTCCTGTGAACCCACCACCCGCGGGAGGATCCATGGGGCTGGTGCATTGTGTTCTGGGCAGCAGATCTGCTTGGACTGCTTCTCCCGCGACCCAAAAATGGAGAAGCGGAAGAAGATGGATGGATGGGTTTGAAATATACAGTCCTGCCCAGCAGTATTGGCACCCATGAAGTGCATAATGTTAAACATCTTCTGAACAATAGTGATCTAGTGACACAGCATTTTATAATACAAAAGAGCAAAATATCAACAACAGTAAAAAAATAAACAATGAGTTAAAAAAAAAAAAAAAAAGGTACAGCTTGCTGTATCAGTAGTATTGGCACCCTTTGCTTGAAACCTAATTTGACTCACCTATGGTAAATCACAAATGGAAATCACCTGTGACTAATTGTCTGTGCCCATGTGACATGAAATCAATCAATCAAACATTATTTCTATAGCACCTTCCAACAGCCAAAGCCGACCAAAGTGCTGTAACATTAAAAACAAGATAAAAACAATAACATACAAAAAGGTCAACAAAGCACATTAAAATACCAATTAAGATAAACCATTAAAATAAAGAAAGTGTCACAGGGCCACTAAATGTTAAAAGCCGTTCTAAATAAGTAGGTTTTAAGTTTGGCTTTGAACAGAGGCAGGTCAGTGATGGAGCGTAACTCAATGGGAAAAGAGTTCCAGAGTTTTGCACCGGCCTCTGCAAAAGAACGATCACCCCACTGTTTGCCCTGGAACCGGGGGATCTCCAGCAGATGTTGCCCAGCAGATCGTAGAGCTCTGCTGGGTTGGTGAGGGGTCAAAAGCTCACACAGGTAGGAAGGTGCAAGACGCCTGACAGCATTAAAGGTCCCATGGCATGAAATTCTCACTTTCTGAGGTTTTTGAATGTTAATGTGAGCTCCCCTACCCTGTTTAGGGCCCCCCTCATGGCGAAATGTGTAAACTGAGCATTTGCAATCCTTTTCTGCGTTTGGAAAAAACACAGCCCAAACAGGCGATTCTGAACAAGGAAACTATGTAACGTCCCACTGAAGCAAAAATGCAAATGCAGTTCCACCGCCCGCCTGTATTTCTACCCACACTCTCTGTAAATCACGCCCAGAGAGTTTGGACCGCAAACGAGCTACGCAATGCGAGATTCTGTTTTTTATTTGCCTGGAGGCACGTGAGAGTGTTTCCAGGCTCGGATGTCCTTTATCCGACCCTCCGAACCTCTGAAAGAAGAAGAAGAAGAAGAAGTGACTTTATTGATCTCACACAGGAGAAATTCTTCTCTGCATTTAACCCATCCAGTTATTAGGAGCAGTGGGCAGCACATTACTGCGCCCGGGGACCATCTCCATGATCATCTTGCTTCGGTTTGGTCAGGACCACAGCTGGAGGATTTTACCTATGGTGCATGTTTTGGGTTGACGGGGGAAACCGGAGTGCCCGGAGGAAACACACCCAGACACGGGGAGAACAGGCAAACTCCACACAGAAAGGCTCGGGCGATCCAAATCTTACGGCCATACCAACGTGCCACCCGGGGATCGAACCCGGAGCCTTCTTGCTGTGAAGCGTGAGTGCTAGCCACTCAGCTACCGAAACAGCAGTGGTTTAATTTTATTTTCTGTGGAAATGTGTTTTTTTTAATTGAAACGCCTGTCCTTTCTTCCTTCGCGCATAAAACGCGGAAGTGGAGCCAGTGCACCGCTAAAGAGGTGTCTTCTGAGTGCTTTGCGAATGTTATTGTGGTGTTAAATGATGTATTATTAATGTACCTACAATATGTATTATTATGTACCTTGAAATAATAAAAGATAAAAAAAAACAGGAAAGAGCTGAGAGTTTGGCCACGCCCCACCCGCTGCACTGGCCTATCTCTGTCCTCCTCATTTGCATTCAAGCAACAACGCCCATAATAAAGTGTCCCAGAGAGATATTTATGACTCTGACTGTGTTCATGGGTCTTTCTCATGCACTGAGTCTTGATTTTGAAGAAGGATTCATTTACAGTATTAGGGAACCATAAACGCCATATAAAAGCATCAAGAAGTACCATGTCACGGGATCTTTAAAAACAAACATCAAAATTTTAAAATTAATTCTGAACTGGACAGGGAGCCAGTGCAAGGAGTACAGGACAGGGGTGATGTGGTAGTTTTTCCGAGTGTTGGTAAGCAGGCGAGCTGCAGCATTTTGCACAAGCTGCAAACGGTGAAGACCAGCTGTTTCACTCTGTCCCTTTTTCACAATGGTGAAGACAGAAGAGCTGTCTGAAGAAACAAGGAATGCAATTATTTCCAAACACAAGAGGTTCAAATGATATAAAACCATATCCAAAGACCTTGGTATCCCTGTGTCAACAGTGTGTAATGTTATTAAGAAATATCTGAAGCATGGAACTGTCAAGAACTTCTCTGGGCATGGGGGTAAGACAAAAATCAATGATAGAAGTCTTTGAAGATTGGTGTAATTGGTGGAAAAATCACCTCATTTAACATCTACAGACCTGCAGGCCAACCTGGAACAGTCTTGGGTAACTGTTTCAAGATGACACCATACGGCGCACACACAACACAGCAGGACTACTTGGGCATAGGCCAAGGAAGACCCCATTTTTGAAACAAAGGCATAAAAGGGACCGCCTGAATTTTACGAAAGAGAACCTGGACCAGCCACAATCCTTCTGGGAAAATGTGATGTGGACAGATGAAACAAAAGTGGAGTTTTTTTGCGATTCTCACCAACAGTATGTTTACATGCGCTACAATGAACCTTTCAAGGAAAAGAACACCCTACCAACAGTTAAGCATGACGGAGGATCCATAATGCTGTGGGGCTGCTGTGCTGCATCTGGGACTGCAGGCCTTACCCATGTCACAGGTATTATGAAATCTGAAGGTTATCAACAGATTTTAGAGGAAAATGTCTTGCCCAGTGTAAGAAAGCGAAAGCGTTTGAGGCGAAGTTCTTGGGTACTCCAGCAAGACAGAGACCCCAAACACACATCCAAAAGCACACAGGAATGGTTAGAAAAGAAAAAAATTGACTGTTTTAAAATGGCCAGCAATGAGTCCTGATCTCAATCCAATTGAGAATTTTTGGGGGGAATTGAAATCTGCCATTGGGAGAAGGAATCCTCCAAATGTCCAGGAGCTGGAACGTATAACAAAGGAGGAGTGGGAGGAAATAGCACCTGAGAAATGCAAGAGGCTTATGGCTACAGGAAACATCTGGAGGCTGTCATCGCTGCCAAAGGGTGTGCAACTAAATACCAAGGAGGGGTGCCAATATTCCAGCATGTGCTGTTTTTCTGCTTTTTGTTTTCTTTGAAATTACAATGCCTATTTTTGGGGAAAAACAACTTTTCAGTTAGAAGAAGTGACATTATTGATCTCACAGAGGAGAAATTCTTCTCTGCATTTAACCCACCCTGTTATTAGGAGCAGTGGGCAGCACATTACTGCGCCCGGGGACCATCTCCATGATCTTCTTGCTTTGGCTTGGTCAGGACCTAAGCTGGAGGATTTTACCTGGTGCATGTTTTAGCCACTCAGCCACCGTGCCGCCTATTATGTCCATTTCCATTTTTTTCATGAGTAGTACACAGGTTGTGAATAAAATTAAGGGGTGCCAATAATGCTGGACAGGACCGTACAAATGTTTCTTATATTTTTCAGGTCTGTCCCAGAGTTTAGTGCTGTGAGCGTGAAGACAGAAGAGTCCTCACCGCTTCAACAAAGAGAGACTGAGCAGAGAGAGGACACACAGGGAGAGGACATCAGAGCAGAGACACATGTCGACTCAGAGACTGAGGGAGACACAGAGCACTCTTCTGACACTGACAGTGATGAAGACTGGAGAGCTCCACTCAGCTGTTCACCTGCACACAGGGACACAGGGGCTGATGGAGACCACCACAACCAAGTCCAGATCAGAGCCAGAAGCTCCACTGCACAAAACTCACGTCTGTCCCCCAAATACAAGTCTGCATCAGAGACCAGAGCCACTGTGGAGAATGGAGACGTGTCAGGAACTGGCGAAGGAGCTGAGAGCCGGAAACACAAGTGCTCTGTTTGTAAAGAGAGATTTGGATCTAAATATAAACTAGACAGGCACAGCAGAGTTCACACAGGAAAGGAATTCAGCTGTTCAGTCTGTAAGAAAGTGTTCGATCGTACATCTAATCTCAAAACACATATGAGGACACACACAGGGGAGAAACCATTCAGGTGTTCAATTTGTAAGAAAGTGTTTGCTGAGAGTTCTACTCTCAAAACACATATGAGGACACACACAGGGGAAAAACCATTCAAGTGTTCAGTTTGTAAGAAAGTGTTTGCTGTTAGTTCTACTCTCAAAACACATATGAGGACACACACAGGTGAAAAACCATTCAGATGTTCAGTTTGTAAGAAAGTGTTCGCCATTAGTTCTTCTCTCAAAACACATATGAGGACACACACAGGGGAGAAACCATTCAGATGTTCAGTTTGTAAGAAAGTGTTCGCTAGTAGTTTTAATCTCAAAACACATATGAGGACACACACAGGGGAGAAACCATTCAGATGTTCAGTTTGTAAGAAAGTGTTCACTAATGGTTCTAATCTCAAAACACATATGAGGACACACACAGGGGAGAAACCATTCAGATGTTCAGTTTGTAAGAAAGTGTTCGCTATTAGTTCTACTCTCAAAATACATATGAGGGCACACACACGGGAAAAACCATTCAGATGTTCAGTTTGTAAGAAAGTGTTCACTGTTGGTTATACTCTCAAAATACATATGAGGACACACACGGGGGAAAAACCATTCAGGTGTACAGTTTGTAAGAAAGCGTTTGCTGTTAGTTCTCATCTAAAAGCACATATGAAGACACACACAGGGGAGAAACCATTCAGATGCTCAGTCTGTAAGAAAGTGTTCGCTGATAGTTCTAATCTCAAAACACATATGAGGACACACACGGGAGAAACCATTCAAGTGTTAAGTTTGTAAGAAAGCGTTTGCCCAAATCGTTCATCTCAAAAGACATATGAGGACACACACAGGTGAAAAACCATTCAGATGTTCAGTTTGTAAGGAAGTGTTCGCTAATGGTTCTAATCTCAAAACACATATGAGGACACACACAGGGGAGAAACCATTCAGCTGTTCAGTTTGTAAGAAAGTGTTCGCTAATGGTTCTAATCTCAAAAAACATATGAGGACACACAGGGGAGAAACCATTCAGATGTTCAGTTTGTAAGAAAGTGTCCGCTGTTAGTTCTACTCTCAAAATACATATGAGGGCACACGGGAAAAACCATTCAGATGTTCAGTTTGTAAGAAAGTGTTCGCTGTTAGTTCTACTCTCAAAATGCATATGAGGGCACACACACGGGAAAAACCATTCAGATGTTCAGTTTGTAAGAAAGTGTTCGCTGTTAGTTCTACTCTCAAAATACATATGAGGGCACACGGGAAAAACCATTCAGATGTTCAGTTTGTAAGAAAGTGTTCGCTGTTAGTTCTACTCTCAAAATGCATATGAGGACACACACGGGGAAAAAACATTCAGGTGTACAGTTTGTAAGAAAGCGTTTGCTGTTAGTTCTCATCTCTAAGCACATATGAAGACACACACGGGAGAAACCATTCAGATGCTCAGTCTGTAAGAAAGTGTTCGCTGATAGTTCTAATCTCAAAACACATATGAGGACACACACAGGGGAGAAACCATTCAGCTGTTCAGTTTGTAAGAAAGCGTTCGCTCTTAGTTCTCATCTCAAAAGGCATAAGAGAACACACCATAGTCTGCATAAGGGATGCAAATTATCGGTTAATTCATTAACTGATAGTTGATTGACCTTATCGATCGATTAACGATTAACTGATAAGCGGCGTTTTTCACCTGAATTTTAGTGTTTCAACAGGGTCTTTAAGAATATAAGCTATAGTGACATAACACTGAGTCATAAATATATCATAGTATTATTATATTGTATATTCCTCAATTAATTATTCCTTAGTAAAAAGCAGACAAATGTATTGATGCTGAATAACAAAATACAGTAATCCCTCGCTCTATCCAATTTTTTTTTATTTTTATAGTGTAACATTGTGTTCTGTCCTGATTGGCTAAGAGACTAGACCAGGACTGAATGTGGATTGGACCAGGTCTGAACCAGGTCTGGACCTGGACTGGACCTGGACTGGACCTGGACTGGACCGGGACTCGACCGGGTCTAGACCTGGACTAGACCAGGATTAAACCAGGATTAAACCACCACGTGCCGCTGCTGGTTTCGCGCGCGAGCCGCGCCGAAACCAGCAGCAGCGGCACGCATTCCGGGTTCGATCTCGCCTCGCGGTACACCCGGGGCTGCTGAGCAGTGCCGTTGGCGCCTGCGGTCGGCTGTGAGTCGAGCTTGGCGCAGCGCGGTTGCCTTGTTTCGGGTGCGCGTGTCCGCGGTTAGTGGTTAATTACAATTAATGCATTTTGATCGACCAACGTCTTAAATCGACAATTAACCGTTAATCGATTAATTGTTGACATCCCTAGTCTGCATGTATAAATGGATAGGTCATAGATGGATGGACGAGGACATCGCAAACGCGTTCTTCCAGCTCCTACTGACCCTGGCTCCCATTGATTTCCATTGGAATATCGGGGCCTCTCTCTCTGAAACTGCTGCTGTGAGCCTCGTCATTTTGGTGTTTGACATTGGACATTTCTGGTGTGTTTGCCACTATTTTGTTGGTTAAAAAAAAATCCAATTCATAATATAAATTTATTGCAGTGTATGTTTTTGTACATTTATTGTCAATTTACATTTTGTTTTAGGGATAAATCTGCTGTTGTGTCAGTGGCATAAATTAGTTTCAGTCTTATAGTTTATTGTCCGTATTTTCTTCCAAAATATACTGTACTTTAAAATGTGTAAACCGGACAGGTTTAACATGTGTATAATCTGTATTACAAAATCACAATTGTTGAATTACTTTATTTTTTACTTCCTGTCCCACTTCATTCTATTTTTTATTTATACATGATATTATCTTAAGTTTGATTATAAAAAAATTATACATTGAATGTCTATAAACCTATTCAGTTCACTGGTGGTATCTTCTCTAGCTTTGTAGCTAAAATTCTGCATATTTACATTTGTTTTATACTTACGTTCATTAATGTGCATTGTCCCTATCAAATGAATAAATAGTGTCTACATTACCAAGAGTCTAAATAGTATTTGTTCACTACTGGACTTTCAATGATTTTAAACACATTTGTATCATGACATGTTCACCAGGACTCCAAATCACCATTAGGCCCTATTTCTGTTATATGTTACTTAAAAATATAAAGGTGCTGACTCAGCTGTAGGCTGTAGTCCAACTGCTCATCTGCACCCACTCACACATCCCGGGGCCCGACACGTGTCGATCACTTCAAATATCTCAGACTCACTAAACAACAGAGGTGGAACAAGTACTCCATTTTCTGAAGTAAAAGTAGAGATACTGGAGTAAAAAAACAAAAAAACAAACAAGTAACAGTAATAGTATCCCACATTTACTTAAGTGAAACTATTAAAATACTTGTGTAGAAGCCCTCAGTATCAGTCGTCCAGGTAGAATCCACGGCAAAAAGAAAAATTCAATTTGTCAACTGGGCAAAAGTTTATTTGGTCGAAAACGTTTCGCAGCTCATCCAAGCTGCTTCTTCAGTTCTGGTCAGACGCTGGTGGATACTACCTATATTTGCCTGAAGGGAGGAGCTAACTACCATGAAATTACTATGAAACTACCACACTTATTTGTTTCCAGTTTGTGTTAGGTGGGCCTGTTAGATCTGCAGTGGGAGTGGAGTGTGGGTCTTGTTAGCAGAACCATTCAGGGCTATAATGGTGTTTTTGTGTTTTCACACCTCTGGACCTGACCTGACCTTCACGGAGGAGCGCCGGTCTGGAGAGCAGGACAGTCCCAAGGGAACTCGCTGCTAGATACACGAGGGACGCGTCATGTGTCTGGCACCGCTGTTACTGGAGGATGCAGAACGATTACTGTTGGAATTTTGATGGCAGGACATCTGGATTGGCCTGGAGGATGTTTTTCTGACCCATCACTAATTGGAGCCAAGTGGATAAAAGAGCCCCAAGCCGCCGGAGGTCATTTTACACGATAGTGGGGCTGGGGCAGACTAGGGAGGACGAGTACAGAAGGGAAACACGGAATTGAACTGTAACATCCAATCTGTGGAATCCGTCTGGCACTGGATAAATGGATGTGGAACTGTGGGGAACAGCGGCTCAGTCTGCATTCATTATCATATGTGCCAGCGGGTGGATTGCGTGTCGCACTGTCCTGCTTGGTGGCATGAAGTTGGGGGCCTGGCAGAAACCAGGGTTCTGGCAAATTGTATGTTCACCTGGGTTCTAAAAATGTATCGATTATGTAAAATTTCCTGGTGTAATCAATTCGCCTGAAAATGTGATTCAACTGGACTTTGCTTTGTTTTGACTCTGCTTCTGCACAAACACGTCCAAGGTCACAGCTGTGGTCTTATCTCACACAGCACTCTACAAAACAAAACAAGACATTCCACATTCGGCTCACACTGTCCTGTTCATGTAAGACACTCTGTCCTCTCTATTTAGTAATGTCTGCCTCTGCTTCAGTTCCCAATCAATTATCGATTTTTCTGGACCAGGGGTCGGCAACCTTTACCACTCAAAGAGCCATTTGGACCTGTTTCACACAGTAAAGAAAACACTGGGAGCCACAAAACCCTTTTGAAATTTAAAATGAAATAACACTGCATATAACTTTTTTTTTTTTTTTTTTACCTTTGTGCCATAGAATTACATTTTGAAAATGAACGAAGTAAAATAAAATATATTTTAATTAAATACAGTGGTCCCTCGCTGTTTCGCTGATTTTTTAAATTTTTTATAGTGTATCAACACGCATTGTTTTCTGCATCCTGATTAGCTAAGGGACTGTAGACCTTTGCCGATTCGTCAGTCATTCTCCTCTGTACCGTGTCTCCTATATGGTACAGAATGCGTTTGCCGAATTTATTTAAATGTTTGATCACGAGCAGTGTGACTCTGAAGCAGTGACGGACTGAGCGGTCTGGCATTTGAGCACATGCCGTGCGTCTCACCTGGGGCCGGTCGCGCCGGTCATGCTCTGTCACGGATTTGACCACGATGAGCAGGTGCACGTGTCCATGCGCACGTTTCTCCGGGTGTTTAATGCGCATCGGGAAATAGCGGCAATGTTTCCGCAGGACGAACTGGTGGAACCTGGAGTCCAGGTGGTGGAACCAGTCCTGAGAGCGCACGGATGCTTTCTCACTACAACAAAACCCGCAACAGCACAGCGGCGCCAGGCACCTCGGTCAGAGGAACTGTGAAATACACGCATATTTATACACGCAATATAAAGCTGACTACTTCACTGATTTAGCCTATCGCGGGTTATTTCTACAACATAAACCCCGCGATAAATGAGGAACCAATGTACTGAGCCGCATCAGAGGGATCAAAGAGCCGCATGCGGCTCTGGAGCCACGGGTTGCCGACCCCTGTTCTGGACTGTTCCCCCTCCCACCTGTCCATTTGTCACCAGCGAAAAAAACGCTGTGTGTTTTCCAATTGTTGTTGTTGTAATATGTTTGTGAATATTGTCATTGATTGTGCTGCATCTTTTTTCCACTCTGTTGTAACCAAGTTGGCGCCACGAATGGTTGCCCTGGTGCTTCGGAGTGTCTGTCCACTCCAGGTATCGAAGCAAGTTCCTAATGTTGTGAATCTGTTCACTCACCTTCCTGATTCCTGATCCCTGCTGCTAGTCCTGCAACCATCCTGCCTGTGCCTGGAGCCAGCTCTAAAACTAAAGGACCTCCTGCTAGTAAGACAAAGAAGCATATTATAAAATATACTTCTACTGTATGTAATGTTGTGGAGAAACAAGTTACAAAAATGTTTCAAACAGTAAATCATGCTAAAGTTTTGTGGGAGCAAAAAACAAAGCCTAAAGGTCTCTTTGGAGGTCATATAAATATAAGAAGCTAAATCAGAGCAAATTGAACAGTTGTTGACAAATTCTAAATATAGATTTTTTTAGGCCAATCAGAGACTTGGTTAACCCCAACGTCACCCGCAGGGGTGTTTAATATCACAGGGTGTAATGTATATAGACAAGATAGAGTTCAGGGCAGGCAATTTATGTTAAAGACACTTTGCATAGGCATCAAATTGATATACAAAAAACCTCTCTGGAATGCGTTGGTGTTAAAATCACTCTGTCACCAGAAATGTCATTTTCTGTGATTACACTCTATAGACCACCCAATGCAAAAGATGTATTTTTTGACTAATTATCAGAAATACTCAAACAATTTAGTAGTAAAGAATTAATTTTAAAGGGAGATTTTAATAATTAATAATAATAATTCATAGCATTTATATAGCGCCTTTCATGACACCCAACGCGCTTTACAGCTCATTGTTCTTGCACTCCACACTTGGTGGTGGTAAGCTACTTTCTGTAGCCACGCAGAAACATACCAAAGTTCGAAAATTAATTTATAGAAATAAATTGGATGAATATTATCTCAGGAAAAAAATGTGAAGACATCTGTTAAAATGTGATGGAAAAAATAAATCCTTAATAGCATCATACACAAAAACAGTGTCAGCAAAAAAGCAAATAAAACCCACACTGCCATGGTTTAATGAATCAAGCTGACTACTGATGGAAAAAAAAGAGACTGCTCTAAAGAAGTTTTTGAAGTCATGTCTCACTACTGATCGGTTAATTTATAAAAAAAAAATGTAGAAATAAGGTTGTTTCACAACTTAGGACAGCAAAAGCAAAACATTTTCTAGATATAATTAAAGAAGCAAAAGGAAATAATAAAGTTTTGTGGAAAAATATAGAGAAACTTTCAGGTAAGACAAAAATCACAGAATCAGATCATAAAGTTAAAAACCAATGGAGAAGAACAACATGATAATTTGGTTGTGGCAGAAAATTTTTAAATTCTGTTTTACAATTAAATACAAATTTTATATACTCAAGAAAAATATAAATGCAACACTTTTGTTTTTGCTCCCATTTTTCCTGAGATGGACCCAAAGATCCAAAATTCACTCCAGATACACAACACTACCATTTCTCTCAAACATTGTTCACAAATCTGTCCAAATGTGTGACAGCGAGGACCTCTGCCCCGCCGAGACAATCCACCCCACCTCACAGGTGTGCCACATCAAGATGCCGATCCGACATCATGACCAGTGCACAGGTGCGCCCCAGACTGCCCACAATAAAAGGCCACCCCGAAATGTGCTTTTTTTTTTTTTTTGCTTTATTGGGGGTCTGGGGACTCAGAACCAGTCAGTATCTGGTGTGACCACCATTTGCCTCATGCAGTGCAACACATTTTCTTCGCATAGAGTTTATCAGATTGTCAATTGTGGCCTGTGGAATGTTGGTCCACTCCTCTTCAATGGCTGTGCGAAGTTGCTGGATATTAGTGGGAGCTGGTACATGCTGTCGTATACGCCGGTCAAGCACATCCCAAACATGCTCAATGGGTGACATGTCCGGTGAGTAGGCTGGCCATGCAAGAACTGGGACATTTTCAGCTTCCAAGAATTGTGTACAGATCCTTGCAACATGGGGCCGTGCATTATCTTGCTGAAACATGAGGTGATGTTCATGGATGTATGGCACAACAATGGGCCTCAGGATCTCATCACGGTATCTCTGTGCATTCAAAATGCCATCAATAAAATGCACCTGTGTTCTTCGTACATAACAGCCTTTGAAGAGGAGTGGACCAACATTCCACAGGCCACAATTGACAATCTGATAAACTCTATGCGAAGAAGATGTGTTGCACTGCATGAGGCAAATGGTGGTCACACCAGATACTGACTGGTTTTGAGTCCCCAGACCCCCAATAAAGCAAAACAAATGTACATTTCGGGGTGGCCTTTAATTGTGGGCAGTCTGGGGCGCACCTGTGCACTGGTCATGATGTCGGAACGGCATCTTGATGTGGCGCACCTGTGAGGTGGGGTGGATTGTCTCGGCGGGGCAGAGGTGCTCGCTGTCACACATTTGGATTTGTGAACAATGTTTGAGAGAAATGGTAGTGTTGTGTATCTGGAATGAATTTTAGATCTTTAAGTCCATCTCATGAAAAATGGGAGCAAAAACAAAAGTGTTGCATTTATATTTTTGTTGAGTGTATATTTGGATTCACCACTGACATTACCAGCCATATCGGAAGAAGCTTCACCGCCCACACCTCCACCCACACCTCCGCCTACACCGGAAGACGAGAACGGGGGTCAGACTCCAGGAGATGACCAGATTGATGGCTGGGCAACAACATTCATAAAAATTGTAAAAGAGGCAGTACTTCACCTGCTCAACGTCGCACTGCTCAGGTACAGGGAAGAGCAATGTTATGGCTGTCTGACATGTCACCCTAGTCAGATACAACATCAGTGCCTGGAGGAGATTCCCGATGACTTCTACCAAGACAACTTTTACAAGGTGATGGAAAAAACTATACACTCCAAAATTTATACCTGCCATTCAGTACGCTTTGTCTCTGAACATTCAGGCCGCTGAGGAAAAAGTCCGAATTACTGCGGAGACTCTTTTGCTGGAGTTGAAATCAGGAGGATTGGCATATCTCCGTCTGTGTGAAGCCGTGAACGGAAACGGGGAACTCGATTACAATCATCTGAGGCGTATGACAATGTATTGGGCGGACGTTTGAAAAAATGGGCAGCTGCTGGAGAAAAATCCTCGATTATTTATCTTTGTATATATCAATTTTTTTTTTGAAAATTGCTAGCTATTGGGGAAAACTCGAGAGACAAATTATAATTTCACAGTTAATCAAACTTATGCTTCATGCTATCGAAAAAAAAAAAGTTCCATCAGACCCGGACATTGAGGTACAGTGGTACCTCACCTTACGAAATTAATTCGTTCCAGAAGTGGTTTCGTAACGTGAAAAATTCGTAAGTTGAGTAGCTATTTCAATGGAAAAAGCCTGATCCGTTCCAAGGTTGTTGTTTTTTAGAGTGTAACATTTTTTTATAGTGTAACGTTGTGTTCTGCGTCCTGACAGGCTAAGAGACTAGACCAGGACTAAAAGAACGTGGAATAAACCAGGTCTAGACCAGAACTAAACCTGGATTGGACCTGTTATTATTATAACATGGTAGTGCCGTTGGATGAGTGCGTTGCTCGTGTCTGCGCTCCTTGCCAGCCCCGCGGGGCGGGGCGAGCTCTGCTTCTATCCAGTGTTGCCAACTTAGCGCTTTGTCGCTATTTTTAGCTACTTTCTGGACCCCCCTAGCGAGAAAATTAGACAAAAGCGACTAGCGACAAATCTAGCAACTTTTTTTGGTGATCAGAGGCTCCAAGATCGCGGGAGGGGGAAAAAATAATTGCGCCGTTTTCTCTCTTTCCCCGTTCAGAGAAAGAGACAGAGAGGGGCAGTGGAAGAGAGACACAGGCAGAGAGAGGCGGGGGCGGAGTTGAGAACAGCGTGGACTGTCGCTTCACTCACAGGCAGACAGACACACTCACCAGTCTCTCCTCTGCTCCCTCCCATCTCGTCAGATCGCCTTGGAGTCTGGTCATTCCTCTGCCATAGGCTCTGATTCTCAATAAGTGTATGCCTATGCGCTCTGATTTGTTTTCTTTTTGGCGACACAAAGTCACAAGTAGCACTGCTTAAAAAGCTAGTTGTACAACACAGAAAAGTTTTTTAAAAAGCTAGTTCTTTAGCACCAAAAAAAATAAAAAATAAAATAAAAAGCTATAGTATAGCACAAAAAAATAAAAAAGCTCTCACGTTTGGATTGGACCGCTCGCTCGTCTAGCTACTTTTAGCTACTTCTGGGCGGGCCAATAGCTACTTCTGATGCTGGGGAGTTGGCAGCACTGCTTCTATCCAGGGCTCTCAACTTTCGAGCGGGGTCGTGCGTGTGACTGCGTAATTTCCGGGGGGAGGGGTTGCGAGTGACTAATTTTTTTCTGCGAGTGGTGGGAGGGTGGGGGACGAATGGCGCTGAAACCGCGTGGTGCCTGAGCCGATTTCTGGGCACAGAAGCGCTACGCTTGAATTGCATAACTAGATTTCAGCGTGAGAAATACCATGTGTTGCGTGTGAACACGTCAAATTGCGTGTGTCACACTCTCAATGCGTGAGACTTGAGAGCCCTGTTCTATCTGACCTCCAGAGCCGGGAGGCTAACACTATGAGCTAACAGGCCGAGAAAGGAGCTCTATCGGCAGGCAAGACCGCGGGGTCTCGCTCGGGGTGGGCTCTGGTTCTATGTGACTTCCAGAGCCGTGGGGCTGAGACTGTGAGCTGTGAGCTGCGCGGGCGGGCCGAGCCGTGCGTGCTCGCGGCCCCGAGGAAGAGGCACGGCCCGGGTGCCACGGCTCTCCATCCCGCAGCCACGGTGTAGCGCGGCCTTGCGCCGTATGGACGTTTTGATCCTTCGATGTCGGCTCTTCCTATCATTGTGAAGCAGAATTCACCAAGTGTTGGATTGTTCACTCACTAATTGAACGTGAGCGGGGTTTAGACCGTCGTGAGACAGATGAGTTTTACCACACTGATCATGTTTTGTTGTGTCTCTGCTTCCATCGCACGTTCGGCGAGCCGTGCCCCCCCCAACACATTCCATTGAAAATCTATGAAAGTTCGAGTGTTCAAACGAGAGAGAAATGCGAGAGAAACTCCAGTCTGAGAAAAGTGTAGAATGCGTGTGGTGAGGCATTTACAGCCGTAAAACATGTAGAACAATTGCAAAATACAAAGTTGTCCTACCTCGTTGACCTCTCCCACCGCGGGCCACCTCTGGAACCTAACCCCGTGTGTGTTGATAAAGTGTATTTACGTTTCGGGGCGTGCATCTGAGCGCGCATTAATTTAATTTTTGAGATTTGTTGTTTTTAAAGTGCTTTATAAATAAAGTTGGATTGGATTGGATTGGAGATTTCGCGTTTTGTAACTTGAAATTTCATTCGTATCTAGAGACCAAAATTTGAAGTGAAGGCCTTTCGTAACTTGAAAATTTTGTAAGGCGAGGTACCACTGTATTTGAAAAAATCAGCAAATGCTCCATTGATATGCTATGGGGAATTTTGATATGCTACACAGCGAATATGAGCAAAGAATACTTTAAAGAAATTTTAAAAGAAATGACCAGAGATAAAGTGAACCCCTCTCATCTGCTCACATTTTACGCGTTGTTTGTTGATGTTGCTAGTACGCTTATACAAAATGACCATTCTATAAATATCCTTGTCGAGCTAAAAGAATTACAGTGAACCCTCGTTTATCGCGGGGGTTAGGTTCCAGAAATAGCCCGCAATCAGTGAAATCCGCTGATTGCGGATATTTTACAATTATTCTACATGTTTTAAGGCTGAAAACGCTTCACCAGACACATTATACACCTTTCTGAGACTGGTATTAACATTTTCTCACATTTTTCTCTTGTTTAAACACTCAAACTTTTGTAGATTTTCATTAAAATATATTAATAGTGGGGGGGGGGGCACGTGACACGTGCGCGCGGACACGTGCGCGCGGACACGTGTGTTTGTTTTGGTACCACATATCCATGCCATGTGCGAAAGTCGAGTGGAAAGCGACCTGGATATCATTTTGGGCAAGACTCAAGCCACTGCTAACAGTGCCGAACTGCTAACAGACGCCTCTGAGCACCAGTCCTCACCACAAGACCAGGTAAGACCAACCTGCGCTCACAAGAGTTGGTTGCATTTCACCCCGGCTCCAAAATCAGACCGCTATCAATGCGTCGCCAATACTCCACAGCTCTCTGGGACGGGGTCGGGTTCGTCCTCTCGGCGTGACGGGGAAGAGCCACTGTCTCTTCTGTGCGCGCGAGTGTCCTCCCCCCGCTGCGGCTCCCTCGAATGCGGCTCTCCCCGCTGCGGCTCCCCCGGCCCGTCCATGTTGATTCTTGGCTCTTCCATGGTCCGGCTCGCACTCTCTTCCATGGCTCGTGCAAGTAAACAAAGGCCACACCTCCTGTCACCCAGGCGCTCTCGTGAAGGAAATCAGAGACTCTGTCCCTACCATCCCTGGTCTAGACCTGGTTTAGTCCTGGTTTAGACCTGGTTTAGTCCTGGTTTAGACCTGCTTTAGACCTGGTTTAGTCCTGGTCTAGTCTCTTAGCTAATCAGGGCGCAGGACAGAATGTTACACTGTAAAAAAAAAGTTACACTATAAAAAAAATGGAAAAAAAAAAAAAAAATAATGGAAAAAAAAATCTGCGAAACAGCGAGGCCGCGAACAGTGAACCGCGATACAGCGAGGGTTCACTGTACACGAATACATGTACAATGTCCTAGATCATTCTGTTTTAGCACAGACTTTATTGATGATAAAATACTAGATGTTTTCTAAATAAATGAATAAAATGAATAAATATCTTGTCTTTTTTTCTTCTTCATGAAAAAATTTTCTTGACAAAACACGAAACCAACGCTAGACAAAACAACTTCCAAACTGTCCGTATAAACCTTGTTCCTCCGCCTAAACAGGAAGTCACCAAAATAAAAGAGCAATCTCCATGTTTTTTCTGCCTAAACAGGTAGTCACCAAAATAAAAGAGCAATCTCCACGTTTTTCCGCCTAAACAGGAAGTCACCAAAATAAAAGAGCAATCGCCACGTTTTTCCGCCTAAACAGGAAGTCACCAAAATAAAAGAGCAATCTCCACGTTTTTCCGCCTAAACAGAAGGTCACCAAAATAAAAGAGCAATCTCCACGTTTTTTCCGCCCAAAACAGGAAGTCACCAAAATAAAAGAGCAATCTCCACGGTTGACAAATTTTATTATTTTTTTAGAGTTCGCATTACAGTGAACTCTCGTTTATCGCGGGGGTTAGGTTCCAGAAATAGCCCGCAATCAGTGAAATCCGCGAAGTAGGACAATTTTATATTTTACAATTATTCTACATGTTTTAAGGCTGAAAACGCTTCACCAGACACATTATACACCTTTCTGAGACTGGTATTAACATTTTCTCACATTTTTCTCTTGTTTAAACACTCAAACTTTTGTAGATTTTCATTAAAATATATTAATAGTGGGGGGCACGTGACACGCGGACACGTGCGCGCGGACACGTGTGCGCGGACACGTGCGCGCGGACACGTGTGTTTGTTTTGGTACCACATATCCATGCCATGTGCGAAAGTCAAGTGGAAAGCGACCTGGATATAATTTTGGGCAAGACTCAAGCCAATGCTAACAGTGCCGAACCGCTAACAGACGCCTCTGAGCACCAGTCCTCACCACAAGACCAGGTAAGACCAACCTGCGCTCACAAGAGTTGGTTGCATTTCACCCCGGCTCCAAAATCAGACCGCTATCAATGCGTCGCCAATACTCCACAGCTCTCTAGGACGGGGTCGGGTTCGTCCTCTCGGCGTGACGGGGAAGAGCCACTTTCGCCTCTGTGCGCGCGAGTGTCCTCCCCCCGCTGCGGGCTCCCTCGAATGCGGCTTTCCCCGCTGCGGCTCCCCCGGCCCGTCCATGTTGATTCTTGGCTCTTCCATGGTCCGGCTCGCACTCTCTTCCATGGCTCGTGCAAGTAAACAAAGGCCACACCTCCTGTCACCCAGGCGCTCTCGTGAAGGAAATCAGAGACTCTGTCCCTGGTCTAGACCTGGTTTAGTCCTGGTTTAGACCTGGTTTAGTCCTGGTTTAGACCTGCTTTAGACCTGGTTTAGTCCTGGTCTAGTCTCTTAGCTAATCAGGGCGCAGGACAGAATGTTACACTGTAAAAAAAAAGTTACACTATAAAAAAAATTGAAAAAAAAAAAAAAAAAATTGGAAAAAAAAATCCGCGAAACAGCGAGGCCGCGAACAGTGAACCGCGATACAGCGAGGGTTCACTGTACATAGAGTCATAACATTTTTTACAAAAAAAAAAAAAAAAAGTTCGCTGTACATACAGTAGGTAGAACAATATTCATATCATCACAGTTTTTTTTTTTTTTACATATACAGATACAAGATAGTCCAAGTTTAATAACCGAAAGGCAGAGTTGTACCGTCTTAATAACCGAATGGCAGAGTTGTACCGTCAGAAAAAAAGACGTCGCTTATCGTACACAACCCTGAGATTTTTGCTAAATGATATGTTTTTCAGAACAAACCCCTTTTTATAACGTCTGATACTGTGCTGTGGGACATTGATCCCTCCTCCTTCACGTGATTGGAGATAGCCCTCCACCAGCTCTCTGACGCTGTCAAAATTGACATGTTCGCAGCTTTCTCTGGTCTGCGTGATGCCTTTTATACGCATTACAACTTTTTTCTGATTTCTTGTTTGGTAAGCGTAACTTTCAGGCCCGGCAGCTACAAACCCCTGTATACTATCTCCATCGAGTTTGTCGGTCAGATCGCCCAGAAAATGGCCGGTCGGAAGAATAGACTGACCTTCTTTTACCACATAGATTAAGCTATCTGTGTCGATGTAGAGAACCCTATCTTGCAGCTGTTCCAAATAAGAGTACATTTTCAGACGGGCGTGTGCTGTGGTGAATGCGGCTATGAAAATATTACTTTGCTTAGAAGGGGGAAAATGCCTGCCAGAATATTTCCACCTGATTAAAGCCATGTCGCTGTCAATAATATCAAAGTAGTCTATTTGATATTTACCTGAAAACAGATAGTTAAAAAATTCTTCAGGATCCGAGACTATGTTGGTTTTAAGAAGATCATCCTTCTGAGCAAATTTGCCCCAGAGACTGTTGAGACACAATTTTGCTACCTGTCTTTTTACGGGATTAGCAGCTATTTTGTCCGCATCTAACAGAATGCCCTGATGTTTCTGATAGTCTCTGATGTACTTTTCCCTGCTGTCTTGATCAGTAGCGTCAGGCGGATAACCGGAAGCTTCCTGCTTGCCTTTCAGAAAGGTGTGTATATATTCTGTAAAGACAGAGTCGCTGCTCTCGGGAAAATGCCACACCTCCATAATTTTTGATTTTTGGCTTTGTTAAATTCGGGAGTGACCCAGACACCCGTCAAAGCTCTAGCAGAATCATAATGTTCACAGGGGCCCTCTTGATTATTGGTTTCAGCGCATGTGCGACAGAGAGGAAAAAGCAATTTGCCTGCTAAACTTTTATAAGGCAACACGGGGAAAAAGAGACGCCTAGGTGGTATCACTGTAGCGCTAATTAAACCGTAGTAGCTGCGGGGGTCATCAAAATCTTTGTATATTATGGTAGGATGACCGAGTGGGTAACGCGCTGTGCAATTGATATAAGGGTAGAGACTTGTCACATCAACGTACAATATGTTTTCGTCAGACCCAGCAGTGTGCCTCAGCTTTAATGCGCTAGTTCGACCGCCATATAGGGCTTTACGCGGGCAAAGTGGCTCAGGTGCATTAAATACACGAATGAAATGTTTAACATCTGCGCATGATTTTTCATTTCATCCCAGTCATGTTCACGCATGATTATAACGCGAATCCCATGCTCATTCTGTAATGCCTCCACTCTCTCCTCGCTGTCTGCATGCAGTTGACCGTAGCTAATACGCCTTAAGGGACATGTCTCTGTCGGCTTAAAACAGCGCACGCACCCGTGGTAAAAACAACCGTGAAATTCAAATGCGGTTTTTACACCGGCGATCTCGGCATAACTGTCTACGAAAAAAGGACCGATCTGGTTTTCCCCCATGTTCAGAGCGTGTTGGATAAAGATTTTTTGTTTTTGCATCACAAATTCCAACCATTGAATTGATGCGTTTGAGAAACTTTTATATTGCTCTTTGTAGTTTAAAGGGCATGGAACAGCAAGCGTTTTAGGTTTCAAAAAATTTGAGCGAAAAACGCGCATGCATGCACCTGCTATAGTGATTGATGAAAAAGGATCGGAGCCCGTTTCGCTCATGAAATTTTCCCTAAATTTAATGCAACCCTCGGCGAGAATGTTTACGTCATTTTTACAATAACGCACGGCTTCCTCTCTAAAGTTTAAAGTCCCTTGACAGACCTTACCATACCAAGTGTCAAAATTCTCGCGCTCGCTCACCGACATGTTTTCTATTCCGTAATATGAAGGATCAGGGTATCGACCTACATAGTCTAGATTGTTTTTTGAGCTGAACTTGTGGGGAAAATACCCCTTAGCGCTGTCTGTAAAACCCAGAGCCTTTGGCATAGGGCCTAAAAAAAATAAATCTAAGTTTCCGGTTGCCGACCGACCCTGTTGATTTGCATGCGACCCAAATTATTTTATTGGACTTAATAAAATAAAATAAATTTGATACTGAAATTAATTTTACAAGCTTCGGTTAAAAAAGAAAGAAAGAAAACTAATAGCCTACTGTATTTTTCGATTTCCGCGAGACTACAATCGACGTCATTCACCACGCCTGAGCTGCACATTCACCACGCCAGAGCGCACAGCTCGGAGCGCGGCCCGAAGGGGGCTCAGACTGCAGTCAAGGAGGTGCACACTTGCTCAGCCCCGACTGCAGTCCGCGGACTGCTTAACGACTGCGGTCTTCGGACCGCGTGTGTTAACTGAGCATGGGACAAAAAAGAAGTGGGACAGCAGTCGTCGCGCTGGTGTTCTGTCGAAATGTGACGCACATGCCCTTCGGGCCACGCTCCGAGCCGCGCGCTCTGGGAATTGAGACACGACTTCTAATGGCAAAGAAACATGTCTGCGGCGCCACTTGCCCACAAAAATAACAGCAAAAGACTGCGCGAAATAGTTCCCCTCCTATGATAAAAGGAGAAATTCAATTTGTCAACTGGACAAAGTTTGTTTGGTTGAAAACGTTTCGCCGCTCATCCGAGAGGCTTCGTCAGCTCTGTCAGAGCTTCGTCAGGGCTTCGTCAGAGCTGACGAAGCCTCTCGGATGAGGGGCGAAACGTTTTCAACCAAACAAACTTTGTCCAGTTGACAAATTGAACTTCTCCTTTTATCATGGATTCTACCTGGACGACTGAGGGACTTTTCACGCTTCACTCACTCTCACAGTTCCCCTCCTAGTAGTAATTTATTTTCGATGTTGGTAAGGTTGTTTTAGGACCATATCTGTGATCTCTGTGTCTTTGTATTATTCTTTGTCAGTAATAACTCAGTATTCAAAATATTACTCAATTTTAATTACAAAAAGCGAAAATCGCAACTATTTATCGCTACTTTCACTTCCTCCCGCAACAAAATCGCAACAAAAACCTTAAAAGCACCGCAACTTTTTGGAAAAGCTCTTGGAAATTCAGGGATTTTAGCCTGCAACAATCACAAAAAATGCCCGCGAAATCCTGGGGGGTCTGGGAAAGGAGAAATGACTGTTTTGAACACACAAACACACAGTTTTATGTGGGGTTGTGTCCCATTTGCTTTTACATACATACAACAGCTGTTTGCTTGCAACAGTACAGTAGCTAACCTACATCAGCATTAGGTTTGTTGACTCATGCCCAGGAGGAAACTATTTAACTGTACCTTTTTCAATATATCTCTTGTTCTTACTGTACTGTACTGTGCTTGTTCTTCTTCTTCCAGTAGGCCTCTGTTGGCCTGTAATGGGACATGTTTAGAATGGTGAATGACAAATTGAATTTCTTCTTTTATAATGGTGAATGAGTGTTGTCAAGAAGTCTGTGTTGTCACCACAATTTCTACAGAACAGATTTTTGTTCTCACTATACCCCCCTGCACAAACTGTGTAGAGTTCTACTGTTAGGCCTAAAGCATATCTGTATGTTAAGTATACTGTACATATCATTGTTAAGATTATGCAGTGCCAGTTTTAAGTTGACCAATGTCAACACCGTGTTAAATAAATGTAGTATTCAAAATAGTTTACTGCTTCTAAATTGAATGACTGCCATCTGAAAGAAGAACATAAAAAACAATACAAAATCAGCATGTATTTTTGTAACATTGTAAGATATATTCTACATGTACTCTGGTACAGTCAACGACCTGGTTTCGCATGGCATGTTGGAGCTTCGTTCGACTATACTTAAGTATAGAATATGCCCTTAGCATTGAGATAGCTTTGGGAAATTATGCCAATGTCAATTATAGTTTTTATTGAAATAGTACTGCTGTGGAAGGAAATAAAATAAAATAAAATTTCAAAATGTCCATATTCCCACAGGAAAAAAAATAAAAAATAAAAATAAAATAAATTCCCTACCTACCCATGTCTAGAACTGTCAACAAATCGGAAACCAACATTTATTTTTTTTAGGCCTAGTGCTAAGACGCATCGGCAGGAATGATAGAGAATCTATAAATCTAAATCCGTAATCTGGATCTTCAAATGATAGAATTTTGCTACCATTCATCAGAATTTGTTGCGGTGATGCGCCCTCTCTAAGCATACCTCTAAAAACAAGGTAACCATCAAATCCTCTTGCATTGTGTGCTATAAATACGCTACACTTTTATCTAAAGCTCCTAAAATGTAAAAGAAATTTTTTAACGCAATCAATGCCGTAAAAAGTCTGATGTACACCTTTTACTGTTTTTATATGCACTAAAAATGGCATGTGTTCCCCATTATCATTGGTAAAGGTTTCAAAATCATAAAATATCAAATTTGGATAAAAGTTATCGCGCGGTAGGGGAAGGATATAGCACAGATGTTTGGCGTTTTGCTGTAATTTCTCCCCACAGATGTTGCATTTTGGTACGATACAGCTATGCGTAGCTTTACCAGTTGTCATATTGATGCAGTAGTAAAAGTTTGCATTTTTTTACTTGGTCGCATAAACTGAACGCCTGTAGTCTGGTTAACACCTGACCATATCACAAGTGAGATATGGGTCTGGGAGCTCGCTTCGAAAAATCCCGTAGCGGAGGTGTGGTTAGCGATTGCCAACGGACGTTTATTGGGCGTTATGAATGTCTATCATTGAGCGTATACGTAAGTCCATAGCCAATCATGTCAGTTGTCAGTTCAAACTACAAGCTTCCGTTTGTCACGTAGTACGCGTCACCGTCTTGCAGCCCCTCCCCGCTCTCTGATTGGGGCCCTAAATCTGGGACTCTCGCTTGGACGAGCTGCCAGGCCGCCTTCCAGTTCGAAACGAACGGAAGCGGCCTGGGAATTCCCAGGCTAGAACGCCTGACTATTTTTAACAACTTTGTGCCGGTCAAAACATCGCACATTTCGACATTTTCTGCCACATTCTGGACACTCTACGAGTAGCAGCAGGGGTCGTTACACACTGCGCAGTAACCTTCACAAAAATGCGCGTATGGATGTTTGGACGGCTTGTAACAGTGAAGGCAAACAAAGTCTGAACCCAGAAAGGCTTTCAAATTTTTTATACCGTAGTAATGGTTTTGTAGTAAAAAAAAGAAACAGAGGTCTGGATCTGTCTGAGAATTTGGTCTCAAAATGTGATAGGGGTTTACCGTGAGATGTTTTATAAAAAAACACAATTTTACGACCTAGAATATTTTCAAATTTCTCTACGTCGCTAAAAGTGACAGGGGTCTGGTCACATAAACCGGCCTGTCTCTGTAGGTCCCTCCCTAGGGTGTAGCATTGTCCGTAAATAAGATCGGGGTACATGAGGTGTGCTAGACTGATGGCAAAGCATAATGCATTGTTTTGGTTAGGCACTAGAAAAAGGTGTCGCTTTTTTTTCTGATGATTTCAGCGTCGAGGGTTTTATCAAGCTTGCGTTTTGCACCCCCTCTGGGGTTCTGCACCACCTGCGCTATTATTTCGATATTGTCATCAGACACAATTTCGCCATTCGATTGTACAATATTGTCAAGTAATTCTGTGAAAGTTGGAAAACTATTTCCGCATTGCTCATCAGCGCTAACCACCGCATGGGCCCTCGCATTTTCACCTATAATTTCGAGCTGTATTAAGTCATTTCGTCTAGCCTGCGATCTCACCTCCTCGGTGAAATCTTGAATAACGCCTATTACGTCTTGATAAAATTTAGCGATATCTGACACATCCCCGCGCCTAGGGGTAGTGAATGAGCGTCTCAATCTTATAGTGTTGAAACGGTTGTGCTCTCTACCGCCACCATGCTGTTGCACAGGGGCTTCTCTGTCATGGGAGGGAGAGAGAGCTGGAGGAGGATTTAGACGATGAAGGGCCGCTTCTGTATCGAGTAATGGATCACTCGCATTATGGAGCTGTATAGCATTTTCAATGTCAATTAATGGGTCATGGGGCTGTTCAAAATTTGTGTTTTCGTCTAAGTTTTTCGTCTAAGTTTATCGTGTAATTGGTCTACAGCTATCTGAATATGTGGTGGTACTTGATCCTCAAAATCTAATTCTTGTTCCATATCTATAAAATAAATAAATAAATAAAATAAAATAAAAACTCACCATTCAAACATTATTTTTCACACAATGCCAAAAATGACGAAATCAGCAAATGTCCGTATTCACACAGCGTCAGGAATGCTTTGTACTTTTCCCCGATGTCTTGATCAGTAGCTTCAGTCGTGTTTAGATTTTGGCCGCTTTCTGTAAAACAAAGATTTTAACGATTAAAAAATCTGCTCTAAATGTTGGTGTCAATGCGGGAATATAATTTCTTACATACCGTTAAACAGTCTCTTTGTGACATCTCTGAAATTGTGTCTCTGAATCCAACGCTTTGCAGGATTCCTCTTCAGGGCAGACGGTTCATGGAAAAGCGCACGTGCGGGGGATGTGAAGGGGTGCCGCAACGCCCTCCTCTTTGCGGATGATTTTTCGGCAGGTAGCGACGAAACGGCTGTCGCCAGACTTCTAGCCTTACTCCGGGCGGGTGTTGCTCCGGAAGGACCGGGGGCATGCGAGGATGGGTTTATGCTCGGTGCTGAGGAATAAAAGCGGATTTATTGATATTTTACATTTAGATTCACATGATTGTGCCTATACAGTGTAGAAATGTTTTTTTTTTTTTTTTTTTTAAAGGGACAGTGTGTAAGATTTTTACCCGTTAATTACTGAAATTGAAGATACCCATTCAAAAATACAGGGGGTCCTCGGGTTACGACGGTCTCGGTTTACGACGTTTCGTGGTTACAAACGCGCCCCCATTAAAAAAATATATATATATATTACGCGTCATTCCGTCTTACGCGGCGCGCGGCGCACGGCGGAAGAATACACTCTGTTGTGGTTGTAGGGAGAAGAAGACAGCCTCGTGTGTGTGCCCAATGTGGGCGGAAGTACCTGATGTGGGCTGTGATCTGCTCCTATGAAAGCGGCAGTGATAACCAACCAGCGTAGTGGTCTAATTATTAAGATGGAAAGGTTATTGGTGCTTTGGTTGGAAGATCAAAGGCAAAATCCGACTTACGACGAAATTCGGGTTACGACGCATCTTAAGAACGGATCAACGTCGTAACCCAAGGACCTCCTGTACATTGTTTTCCAAGCCTTTTCACTTCCATCATGAAATCAAAGTATTCTTTTGGACTTAGATATAGTCACATAAAAGGGGGATCTTCCCCATGCAGAGGCAGCCATTTTGAATACGAGAGCCGCAGAAGGACATTTGGGCTCCGCCTTCGCCTTCGGCAAGGCTTGTGGTTTTGGGTAAACAACACAAGCATGCTGCCGGATCAGACGTCGTAATGGATCTAACACGTGTTTTGGACTAAATTGTTTTACTGGATTTTATTCACTGGATCCTTACGGACAAATTGAGAGCAAGTTTATGAATAAAATATTAACCAAAAAAAGTTATAACTCGACAGGTGAATGCGGCAATGGTACTGTCCATTAGGGGCCGACACCACGGAGGTAGGAGGCGTCCAGGCCCAGAGGAGCGACAAACTCCGCCGGGGAACGATAGCTCCAGAGGGGATGACCCAATCCCACAGGGGAGGCCCGCGGGGAACTCAAAAGCCTGAAAAAAAGGTAAATTTAAGACCCAACAGGGAGATTTAATAAATGGGCACAGCCCCGTGCACTCAGCGAGGAGACGCTCCGCTCGGAACAAGAGGGGGGGGGGGGGGGATGCAGGACACACCTGCTCTGCCTAAGCCTGCCGGAGCGACGCATGATAAGGGAACTCAGAACGAGTACATTCTAGGAATGAAATCCCGGTTTATTACTCACCCAATACAGTTTGTACACGCACCCGCCAGGGACAGCCCGCACACAGACACAGCCTACAGAAGTAGCGGTTTAGACCCAGTGTAACCAGTTTTATGAATGAATACGTCTCCACTCACCAATAAGGCAGGACGGAGCTACTCACTACTGTTGTACTATTTTCATACATGTCCTGCACCAACCTAACATACTTCTCTGCCACTCCTGACTTCCTCATACAAAACCACAATTCCTCCCTTGGTACCCTGTCATAGGCCTTTTCTAAATCTACAAAAACACAATGTAGCTCCTTCTGACCTTCTCTGTACTTCTCCATCAGAATCCTCAAGGCAAATATTGCGTCTGTGGTGCTCTTTCTGGGCGTGAAACCAAACTGTTGTTCACTAATCTCAACTTCCTTCCTCAACCTCGCCTCAACTACTCTCTCCCAAATCTTCATTGTATGACTCATTAACTTGATGACTCATTTGGTGATGTGCAAAGTTGCTACAACTTTGCACATCACCCTTCTTATAAATTGGCACCAGAACACTTTTCCTCCACTCATCTGGCATCTTATCACTCGCTAAAATTTCATTAAACAATCTAGTCAGGAAATTTACTGCCACTTCTCCTAAGCACTTCCATACCTCTACTGGTATGCCATCAGGACCCACTGCCTTTCCACTCTTCATCCTCATTAGGGCCTTTCTAACTTCATCCTTTCTAATCTGATCTACCTCTTTCCTGATAGTGTCTAGCTCCTCATTTCTATGCTCCCTTTCATTTTCCTCATTTAACAACTCCTCAAAGTATTCCTTCCATCTACTCAACACACTTTCCTCACTGGTGACTACATTTCCATCTTTGTCCTTAATCAACCTCACCTGCTGTACATCCTTACCAGCTTGATTTCTCTGTCTTGCCAATCTATACAACTCCTTTTCTCCTTCCTCTATGTCTAACCTATCATAAAACTCCTCATATGCCTTTTGTTTGGCCTTTGCCACTTCCCTCTTTACCTCCTTTGCCCTCTCTCTGTACTCTAGTCTATTCTCTTCTGTCCTCTCACTGTCCCATCTCTTCTTTGCTAACCTCTTCCTCTGGACACTCTCCTGAACCTCATCGTTCCACCACCATGTCTCTTTGTCTTCTTTTCTCTGCCCAGAAGACATACCTAGAACCTTCCTACCTGTCTCCTTAATCACCCTAGCCGTAGTCTCCCAATCGTCTGGGAACTCCTCAACAGGGCCCAGGATGGCCCTCACTTCCTTCCTGAAGTCCTCACAACATTCCTCTTTCCTTAACTTCCACCACTTGATTTTCTTCTCTGTCTTGACTCTCTTCATCTTTCTCATCTCCATCGTCATCTTACACACTACCATCCTGTGCTGTTTGGCTACACACTCACCTGCCACCACTTTACAGTCCCTAATCTCCCTCAGATTACCTCTTCTACACAGGATATAATCTACCTGTGTGGACCTACCTCCACTCTTGTAGGTCACCCTGTGTTCCTCTCTCTTTTGGAAATAGGTGTTTACCACTGCCATTTCCATTCTCTTTGCAAAGTCTACCACTGCCTGTCTTTCCAAGTTTCTATCCTTAACACCAAACCTGCCCATCACTTCCTCATCACCTCTGTTCCCTTCACCTACATGACCATTAAAGTCTGCTCCAATCACAACTCTCTCTCCTCTGGGGATGCTCTCTACCACCACATCAAGTTCATTCCAGAACTTCTCTTTTTCTACTAACTCACAGCCCACCTGTGGGGCATAACCGCTGACAACATTCATCATCACCCCTTCTATTTCTACCCTCACACACATCAACCTGTCTGACACTCGTTTCGCCTCCACCACATTTTTTGCATGTTCTTCCTTGAGGATCACCCCTACTCCATTTCTCTTTCCATCCAAGCTATGATAAAAAGTTTGTAACCTCCTCCAATGTTTCTAGCCTTGCTGCCCTTCCACCTGGTCTCCTGCACACATAGAACGTCTACTTTTCTTCTCTCCATCATATCAGCTAATTCTCTACCTTTTCCTGTCATTGTACCTACATTCAACGATCCCAACTTCAGACTGACACTTCTAACCTTCCTCTTTTCTCTTCTTCCCTGAATCAATCTCCCTCCTCTTCTTCTTTGTCTTCGCCCAACAGTAGCCCAATTTCCAACAATACCCTGTGGGTCAACAGCACTGCTGGCGGTCGTTGTTAACCCGGGCCTCGACCGATCCGGTATGGAAATGGTTTTGTTGACTCGCATCATTGATTTGGCCAAAGTTTTACGCCGGATGCCCTTCCTGACGCAACCCTCACCATTTATCCGGACTTGGGACCGGCACTAAAGAACACTAGCCTGTGTTCCCTAAAGAACACTAGCTTGTGCTCCCCAGTGGTTGGTTTGTCTGTAGGCAGGTAAGCACACATAATAAACAAAATATAGTAGCCTTTTATTTGTGCATGTGTTAGTGCACAAAGTTACTTGAGTTAGTTGAGTTGAGTTAGTTACTTGATGGTTGTATTATATGACTTAGTAAGCTGCAGCTGATTAGAAATTCGTTTTTATGTAATGGTAGTTAATATCAGCTAGCATTAGCTACAGGACTTAGCATGTCGGAGAGTGTGAGAGCTACAGGCTCAGTTTGGACTGGGGGAGAGGAGAAACGGCATGATGCTGATTATTACAAATTCGTTTTCTTTATGCATTTAATGTCAGTTAAGATGTCTTGGCCTGCTTTTTGAGAGGGCCATAATTTTTATAACCGGTGTTCCGGTTCTCTGTTGGGTGTTTTGTGTTCGCTGGTGTTTACATTTTTGCGCCACCGTCAGGCTGCATCAGGCCTATGCACGCCAAGATGTTTTATCATTTGTATCTGATGTACTGTTTCATTTGCAAATTCGACAAGAACAATGCCGACTCCAATCAAACTTATATCTGGTATGACTGCGATTACTACGTTGGCTTCAGAATAAAGTAAATGAAGACTTACAATTGCAGATACGCCTATAAGTTGTTTAGTGTCCTTTAAGGACTACGATAAACAGGTTATAAAAATCTGACTAAGAGGGCGTGTGGGCCTCGAACTCACGTCACCTGTGAAGAAAATAAGTGCAGAGCAGCGCAAGCTCTAAAACCTGAAAAAACTTGATTTATGACATTAATGTGAATGTTTTGTTAGAACTATAACCTGAAGAGTCAGGCTAAAAGATCCAAACAAGAACTGAAACAACAGTTTGTTTATGTTCAAAACACTTCTGAACCAACTTAACAGCGCACATTTGAACTAACCGTTGGGCAGAACGCAGGAAACGGAAACAGCAGAGCCATACACTGGAAAAACAAATAGGGCAAATATGTCCAGAGAGTTTAGTGGTTTTGTAGAGGAGCGGCTGGGTGCGACTGATGGGGACATCCGTGCGCTGTTGGAGAGCACAATAGCGGACTACGAGGAGGAGCTGCGCCACTCCAAACAGGAGAACCAGAGGATCCAACGGCTCTTGGACTCGGCTCTGAGGGCTCTGAGCCCGAGAGTCATGCTCGTCAGAGGGGGTAAGTCTTGTGGATCATATGGATCCTATTTTTAGCCTGTATGTGTTAAAAAAGTATGAAAACTGCAGATGATGTAGAAAAGAGCGGTTCACTGTTCGCGGCCTCGCTGTTTTGCGGATTTTTTTTCTTTTCTTTTTTTTCTTTTATAGTGTAACATTTTTTTAATAGTGTAACATTGTGTTCTGCGTCCTGATTGGCTAAGAGACTGTAGACCCAGGACTAAATGTGGACTAAACCAGGACTGGACCAGGTCTAGACCTGGACTAAACTGGGACTAGACCAGGTCTAAACCAGGATTAAACCACCACGTGCTGTTCTTGGCTGGTTTAGTGCGGTTGGTTTGTGGCTCGGGCTGAGAGGACGCGGTCCAGGCGCAGGGTGTTAAAAATGTATGAAAACTGCAGATGATGTAGAAAAGAGCTCATTAGAAACATGTGCCATGGCGCTAATGGCAGAAGAACCTGTGACTCCAAATCACTTCAGATATTCACTCAAACATATTTACAAGTTCATGGACAGAAAAGACACCCCCTCAGCCTTACAGTAGAAGACTACAGACAAGTTCACAGAGTGTTCATGTCACAAGACTGCACATGTATGTGTAAGTGTGTACTCTCTTATCTCCTGCAGCTGCCCAGCTCCCCTCTCTGAGTCCTGCTCCACACATTAAAGAAGAACACAGCATCAAACAGGAGGAAGATCAGCTGCAAGTGTGAGTCTCAGACACTTTCAAACTGCAATTCTTTATTTTGTCATTCATTCATTCTTTTTTTTTTTTGGAACTTCTTTTTATTTTCCGTTATTATGCACAGTCAAACATTGCATCACATTTACAGTATAAAATGGAACAGATCAGTATATCCACAGGTATAAAGTCTTTGGAGAGTTCTCAGTTTCTTGGTTGCTGGTCCTATACGTCACGGATTTAAAGGAGAATTAACCTTTTTTACAATCTGAGCCTGATTTCGGTAATAAAACAAGTTGTTTTACTCACCCATAGCACTTTGGTGTCATATGGAGCACTTCCGGAGATGTTTTAGATTTGCGTTAGCCTAGCGCGAGTTCTAGCCGTAGCTCGGGGCATATAATATATTCCCCGAGCATGTAATATATGCCCCGTGCGGTCTCCAAATAACAGACTTTAGCACTTTTCAAATCATAGAAGCTCGATGTCTTAGTCTATGCTTTTGTTTGGTCAAAAGTGGCCTGTAATCCGAGATTTAGCCATAGTTTACAGCTTTGTGTTTCATGTTTGGGTCCAGGGAGCTGAGAGCAAAATAAACTGTGACTCCGCACATGCGCACTGGCGTCCTCATCTACTCGAAACTATCCTCCATCTGCTTTTGAGCATAGTAGTCTTTTAAATTTGAGTCTAGGTCGTTTACTTTGCCATATAAACTTTGATAACCATTTATCTATTGTATTGAAGGTGGAATTTGGTATGTATATTGGTAGTGATTGAAAAAGAGAGTAATCTAGGTAAAACATTCATTCTTATTGTCTCTACATGCCCCACAAGAGAGAGCGGTCGAATTTCCCATCTTGAAAGGTCATCTTTAACTTGACCCATCAGTTTCCCACAATTAAGTTTAAATAGCTTTGTTAAATCAGTTGTTATTGTGATACCCAAGTATCTAAAGCTCTGGGACCAACGACATTGAAATTGACCTGATAACTGAGTGGGCCAATTTCCATTTTGACATCATTGCCTCTGATTTTGATTGATTGATCTTATAGCCAGAGAGAGTTGTCCATATGTTTTTAATGTATTCATTAGTAAATGGAGGTGGTCGGGTCACTTATATAGGCCAATAAGTTGTCTGCATAGAGTGATATCTTGTGTTCTTTATTATTTTTTATCTCTAATGCCCTTAATGTCTATATTTTGTCATATGGAAGCTGCCAACGGTTCAGTATTTATCGCAAAGAGCAGGGGACATCACCCCTCTCTGTATGTCAAAAAACTCTGAGCAGCAGCCATTGACCCTGACATGTGCCTTTGGATTTTTATAAATAACACCCATCCAATCTATGAATTTTGAATGGAATCCCATCACAGATAATGTTTTGTTTAAAAATGTCCAATTTACAGTATCAAATGCTTTTTGTGCATCAAAGCTAATTAGCATAGATGTCTTCCTTTGTTTCTTAGCACAAGTAATGATGTTTAGGGTTCTTCTGATGTTATTTGCCCCCTGTCTGTTGGGTATAAACCCTGTTTGGTCCACGTTGATCAGATTTGAAATATGATTTTGAATTCTATGTGCTAGAATATTGGTTAAAAGTTTTTGATCATTGCAAATCAGACTAATAGGCCTATATCCCTCGCAAAATGTTGGGTCCTTTCCATCTTTATGAATCACTGATATTATTGTCTGTGACCATGTTTCATGAGGGTTATCTTGAGATAAAGAATATCTAAACACCCTTGTTAGTATTGGTGTTAAATCATCTACAAAGCATTTATAGAATTCCCCTGGCAGGCCGTCCACACCTGGAGATTTGTTGTTTTTCAGCATTTTAATGGCAACTCTTATTTCTTTTTCAGTGATTGCTGATATAATTTGTTCTGATGCCTCTAGTGGTAATGATGGAATGTCTAAGCCAGCAAAAATATCTCTATATGGTCTGGTGTTGGATGTGGTTTCATTTCTTTATATAAGTTCTTATAGAATGAAGCAAAGGCATTGGCTACATCCTTAGGGTGAGACACCTTAGAGACAGTACGATCAGCCTGAGCTTTACGTAGTTGAGACGCTAGAAGGCGATAGCTCTATTCCCTGATTCATAGTGTTTTTGTTTGGAAAATCTTAAGGCTCCCTCTGCTTTCTAAGACAAAAACTTATCTAAGGATTTTCTTGCTTCTTTAAGCTCTGATAAAATATTACTTGATCCTGTGTTCCTGTGTTGTATTTCCAATTGTTTTATTTTATTTTCTTGTATTAATTGTTCTTCCTGTTGTTGTCTCTTTAGCCTTGATGATATTTGGATAAATTTCCCTCTAATGACGGCTTTTGCTCCCTCCCATAGGATGACCGGATTGACCTCGCCGTTGTCATTTATATCAAAATATTCTTTTAAGTGTTGTCTTATTTCTTTTACATTCTCTGCATTATTCAGTAGTGACACATTTAGTCTCCAATATTTGAAAGAGGAATGAGAACCAAGATTTATTTTCATTATCACAGGAGCATGATCGCTTAAGGTTATTGGACAATCTATAACTTTATATAAATCTTGTTGGGGGAGGCAAAAAAAAATCAATTCTAGAGTAGCTATTATGTACATTAGAGAAAAAGCTAAAGGCTTTTCTCTTTGGGTTCTTGACTCTCCATGGGTCTTTAAAGGTCCAGTGTGTAGGATTTGTGGCGCATAGGTGGATGGTGGCTATTGCAATTCCTGTTCTAGCTACGGCAGACCTTGAGGGTCACCCGAGGGCGCACCGGGCGCACCGTAACGCGAACAGCTCGCATACCCGCGCACGAACCGTGCGCACGCGTGAAGCGCACCCGGCGCTGTGCGAGCACTTGCCGTCAACTACTGTATAAATAAAATGCGGTCCCGTTCACCCGTTTTTTTTTTTCTTTCCGCATGAGAGCACACATTCCCGATCATGTACCATGACAATCTACACATCAAATGAAACTTTACAGTCTCATCTTTTTGACTATGCAATTCATTTCCCGGCACAACAATCACTCCCCGAGCACATGGGGCTTTTATACGGAAAAGCACAAAACGAGGTTTGTTACTTTGCTTACCTTTGAAGGCTCTGGACAGGTCAAACTTCAGTATTTCACCATAAACTTGGTCTCAATCTGTCCATAAGGATCCAGCGAATAAAATCCAGTAAAACAATTTAGTCCAAAACACGTGTTAGATCCATTACGACGTGTGATCCGGCAACATTCTTGTCGTTGTTTATCCAAACGCGGACTATCTCGTTGTGTGAAAACCATGAGCCCTTGCCGAAGGCGAAGGCGGAGCCCAAATGTCCTTCTGCGGCTCTCGTAATCAAAATGGCTGCCTCTATATGGAGACGATCCCCCTTTTATGCAGGTATATCTAAGTCCAACAGAATACTTAGATTTCATGATGGAAGTGAAAAGGCTTGGAAAACAATGTATTTTTGAATGGGTATCTTCAATTTCTGTAATTAACGGGTAAAAATCTTACACACTGTCCCTTTAAGTCCAAGTTCAAATAACATGTTATTTAAAGTCTGTCTTTTTATTCTGTGTCCCCTTTTGTGCTGGTATCTTGTCTAATCTCCCATTTTGAACAGCATTAAAATCTATTTATTTATTTATTTACTTGTTTATTTGAAGGACAATGTGCAGGTACATTAAAAAGATGGCTGCACCAGATTTAGCAGAATGCTAATTTCCATCTGTAAAATCTCCGCCCATTATTAATAATCCGTTTGAATTATCTGCAACAATAGTGGCGATTTCTTTAAAAAAAAGCAGAGTCATATTTGTTAGGGGAATATAAGTTCAGAATGGATATCTCGGATCCTCCCACTGTTCTGATACCATAATGTACCTTCCCATTTTATCCTTCACCACCTCAGTACAAAAGGACAGTGTTTTACTAATTAAGATGGCAACTCCTCTCTTTTTACCATTTGAAGCACTATACACCAAATTTACCCAGTCCCTTCTCAATTTCATGTGCTCACTCTCTGTTAAGTGTGTTTCCTGTAGCAGCGCAGTTGAGCATTGCATCTTTTTAACCTGAGACCATATTTTTTTCCTTTTGATAGGATGATTCAGTCCATGGACATTATAGGCTGCCAAAGTTAGTTTATCCATGTAGATATGTAAACCCCTTCGATTTGAATATCAAAGTCAGTTTCCCAAATGTATACCTGTATCTGTAAAACATATATGACTGCATAGAAAAAGTTACATTCACATCCAACTTGAAAAATGAACAGAGATTCGGAACAACGAATCTGACTTCCCACAACTTGACTGATTTAAAGAACATATCAGTCTCAATGTGAACGGAGAGTTGTGACCGTCTCTCCGCGGATGTACACAAAGTGTTATTGCAAATAGGCAGGCACCTGCCTTTGCTAAAGCCTTCCATAAAAGAAGTTAAAAAAAAAGGTATACAGAGGAGGAAAAAACAAAATTAAACTCTCTGAAAACTCCTCCCCTACATTTAACTCAAATTAATTAACAGTAGTTAGCCAAAACTCTCTTTTAAGCAATGCACTAAATCGTGCCATTATATTTTGTTACTCATAGTTCACCGTTATATTATGTTACTCATTGGTCGTCTCATAAAAAACTCTTCAGGTCCGCGTTGGTCATCAATGAGCTCACCTTGTTTACCCTGGATGCTTGCGCCCAGCTGTTTTAAGAGTTCGGTGTGTAGCTTTTCCCGTTCATCAAACTAGATGTGGATGCTCAAATCTTCGAGTACTGTGGAAGCGTCTGCGAGGGTCGAGAAGGTATTTACTCCCGAATCAAGATGAATTTTCAACTTTGCGGGGTAGGGCGACTGTGCTTTTATATTCTTCTCTTTAAGTAGTTTTATCACGTCTCTGACTTCCTTGCATTTCTTCTGTATTTCTGTTGTATAATCCTGATCAAAAAAGATCTTGTGTCCTTCGTGTGTTACCCCGCTTTTGTGCCTCCATGCCTGTTGAATGGCCATTTCTTTTGTAGATGTGTTTGACAAGAGATTGGGATCCACGTAAGGTAAGTAGTAACACGTTTATTATAGAGCCCTTCCACACACAGTTATCTCCGCCTCGTGTAGCTGACAACTCCCAAGATCCTTGGCGGTAACGCCCACGTCACGTCACCCATCGTATACGTTGCCAGGGGCAACTACCAATACATATTCTACATCCCCCTTCTCAATAAAGTATAAGCAACAACGGAGGGTGACCGTGTGTCAGATGGAAAAACAAGCGCGAGTGCTACAACTAAGGGAAGGCACAGCAGAAGAAGTTAAGAATGTGGGGATGACATATTCAAGTACATTAACAACTTCATTAACACACAGTTTACTTAATGTGAATAAGGAATATAAACGTAAGAACCTTTGTGATTTATCAACTTAACTTGCATATGATAAACCTCATATCAAACCTGCATCAACACAATGATATTGTATAGTGACATTTTGTATAGTGCACCATCGTCTTTTTTTTTTTTTTTTTTTTTTTTTGTGTGTGTGTGTGTTTGTCCGACAGGGCAGCGATCCGCCTACACCCTTTTTGTGTTGTAGTACACAGAAGAAGAAGAGGAGAATGTTTAGGTGGTGTAGTCTTTGTAGAGGGCGTTGGGCCTCGACACCCTTCCTGAGCGGGTGATGACCATGCCCTCCTGGACTGGGGCCGCCTCAGGCTGGGCGGCTGCAGGCTGTAGATGCGCCGGTTGGTCTTGAGAGGAGCTGGGCAGGAGGCGGGCTGGAGTGGTGCTGGATGGAAGACTTGGTGTGCGAGGGTTGTAGGTCTCCGCAGTGAGTAGCAGATGACGTCTGTTCCTTGTGTAGACGGCATCGCCGACCTGGACCTGGTAACTGTTGGGTTGTGCTGCAGCTCCTGTGACCACCGCGAGGCGATCGTATCCCCTGGTTGTCTGCATTCTGACCGTGCTCCCCTTTTTCAGTGGTGTTAGGCGTTTGGCTGACTTGTCGTAGTGGGCCTTGCGTTGACGCCTTGCATGAGTGAGGGCAGCTTGCACCTGTGTTTGCACCCTGGGAACATACATTGCCCTGGTCATGGGAATGAGGGTCTTTGTGCGCCGTGAGAGCAGACGCTGTGCTGGCGAGGGCAGCCCGTCCCTTGGTGTGTTTCGAATGTTGAGCAGGGCCACATGGATATCTGTGCTGTCACGTGCACATTTCTCCAGCAGGTGTTTGGCTGAACGAACGGCCCTTTCAGCTAACCCGTTTGACTGCGGGTAGTGAGGGCTGCTAGTAATGTGACTAAAGTCCCATGTTTGGGCGAATTCCTGGAATTCCCTGCTCGTGAAGTATGCAGCATTGTCTGTCATGAGCTGTTGGGGTGCGCCGTGTAGCGAAATGCCGTTTCAACCTGGATATAATGGTTGCACTGGTTGTATTGGGGAGCTGGTCGATTTCATACCAACCAGAGTACGAGTCAACAAGCACCATGTGTTCTTTTCCCTCCCACTCGAACACATCAGCTGCTGTGAGGGCCCATGGTAAGTCGGGTACGTCATGTAGTTGCAGAGGCTCTCTTTTCTGGTGAGGACGGAGTGCATTACATGGGGCACATTTGGAGAGCTCATTGTCTATGTCCTGGTTGATTGATGGCCAAAACATGGTTTCTCTGGCCCTTCGTTTTGTTGCCTCGGGCCCCGGGTGACCTTGATGCAGCTGTTTGAGGTAGTAGTGTTGCAACGAGTGGGGGATGATGAAGCGTTGACCGCGAAGCAGCAGGCCGTCGTCTGTCGTGAGCTCGTCTCTCATGCTATAGAACGGTTGGAGATCACGGGGTAGTGTCTTTGATGAGTCTGGCCAGCCTGCTGTGATGACGTCAGCCAGCCGGCGGCATGTGGAGTCTGACAGTGTTTCCCGTCTCAGTTCCTCCAGTCTCCTTGAGGACAGCACTTCCACTGTCATGACGTCATACTCCTCCGCGCTGTCGGTGTGGTCAGTGGCTGGCAGATGTGCACGTGAGAGGGTGTCAGCAACGTATAGTTCTTTGCCCCTTTTGTAGATGACCTGGAGGTTGTAACGTTGCAACTTCAGCATCATTCTCTGGAGGCGAGCGGAGGCAGAGTGGAGAGGCTTCCGCAGTATGGTGATGAGGGGCTGGTGGTCTGTTTCCACTGTCACAGGACGGCCATAGATGTAGTCATGAAATTTTTGACAGGCATAGACGAGGGCCAGGAGCTCCTTTTCTATTTGGGCGTAGCGCCCCTCCGTCTCTGTGAGAGCTCTGGAGGCAAACGCTATCGGTTGGCTGTTCTGGAGGCAGACGGCGCCTAGGCCGTGTTGAGAAGCATCAGCGGACAGCACCACTGGCTGGTGTACATCGAAGTACTGAAGGACTGGAGGACTGGTGAGAAGATCCTTGAGTTTGTTGAAGGCCGCTGTGTGATGTTCCTGCCAGACCCAGTCAACATCTTGGAGGAGGAGCTGACGCAGGGGTGCTGTGATTTCGCTGTAACCTGGGATGAACTTCGAGAGGTAATTTGTCATGCCGAGGAATCTCTGTACCCCGTGCTTGTCCTCTGGGGGAGGCATCTGTCGAACTGCAACTGTCTTGGCAGGATCCGGTTTGATTCCCTGGTCGGTGAGCAGGTGCCCCACGTATGAGACAGCAGACACTCTGAAGCGGCACTTGTCTGGGTTAAGCTTGAGATTGACTGCACGCACCCTGTCCATAACCTGATGTAGGCGTGCGTCATGCTCCTCTGTAGTGCTGCCCCAGACCAGGATGTCATCGACAACGATCGCACATGGCTGCCCTTCAAAGAGTTGTTCCATGCACCTCTGAAACACCTCGCTCCCCGTCGATATTCCATAGGGCATTCGGAGGTACGCATACCGGCCCACTGGTGTCATGAATGTGGTAAGTTTGGATGACTCACTGCTGAGTGGGACCTGCCAGAATCCACATTTCGCGTCCAGAATGCTGAACACCTTGGCGCCAGGCATGTCGGCTATCACCTGTTCAACTGTTTTCATGGGATGGTGGGGCCTAAGGAGTGCTTTGTTGAGATGGACTGGATCCAGGCACAGCCGGATGCTCCCATCCTTCTTGCAGGCAGCCACCATCGCAGACACCCATTCTGTGGGTTCATGGACTGGCTGAATTATTTGCAGCTCCGTCATTCTGTTGAGCTCCTGAATGACCCGGTCTCTCATTGCCAACGGTACTCGCCTGGGAGCACAGATCGTGGGGTGCACTGTGTCGTCCAGACGCATGTTGTACACCACTGGAAGCTTGCCAACAGTGCTGTTGTCAAACAAGTCTCTGTATTGCGTCAGCTCTGGCGCCCCTGTTGGAGTGCATGCACGTTTGGTCCCAGTTTTACATACCCCAGCTTAACACTATCAACGAGCCCCAGAAGTGGTTTCACATCACTGTCCACTACATGAAAATGTAATGTCCCACATGTTAGATGCACAGTAGCCCGGCCCATAGTTTTAATTACCTGTCCTCCGTAGGCCACGAGGTTGATTATGCGGCTATGGTCGATGGGTACCTTGGGGTCAATGTAGTCAAGCATGGCCTTGGAGATCACATTACAGCGAGCTCCCGTATCAATCTTCACTTTAAGTTGTTTGCCAGTAGTGGAGGACGACAGCATGGTGAATATCTCGCCCTTTTCTGTAGCTGTTTCTACGCTTTCACAATAGAAAGGTTCGTCTGGGTCATGTACAGGTTCTGCGTCCAGTTCGCTTATTCGGTGCGTGTATCCTCCTCTGCGTGGGGTGTGGGGTGGTCTGCTCGGCTGCAGTGCCCGCTGCGCATTCGGTTTGCGCTCCCGCTCGATCTACAGCATTTGGAAAAGTGGTTCCATTTTCCACAGGAGTTACAGCGTTTATTGAAAGCTGGGCAGCTACTGCGATTAGGCGGGTGTTGCCCATTACAGTTTGTACACATGTTAAATTGCACTGCACACACGTCTCCTGCTCCTTTCACGTCCTTGTTGTCTATGTCTTTTTTAAGTTCCTTGTTGCCCCACTCTGACTGTTCGTGTAGCACACACATTTCAATTGCTGTGTTAAGCGTCAGCGTCTTTTCTCTTAGTAGTTGGGCTCGGATGGTGTCGTCGCGGACGCCACACACCAATCTATCTCTTATCAGTTCATCGTGTAACAGCCCGAACTCACATTTCTTAGCTAGGGCCTTTAGCGTGCTTACATACGACTGTATTGGCTGGTGTGGTCTCTGGTTTGTGGTATTGAATGCGTGCCTGTCCATAATGACGTTTTTAACAGGAAGACAAATTTCATCAAATTTCTTTACCAGTATGTCAGGATCCTCCCGATCTTCATCAGCTGCGAAAGTGAATGTCTCGTATTTATCCAGCGCATCGGGACCGGCGAGGTTGAGAAGTGTGTAGGCTTTCACCTTCTTGCTAGACGATGTTAGCCCCGCGATGCTGTACACTCGCCATTCCCGCTTGAACTTCTCCCAGTTATTTGCAATGTTATCGTCAAAGACGAGTGGGTCAATTCGACGAAGATTCTGCGCCATGTTGAGTAGAGGCTGACGTCTGACACCATGTAGATGTGTTTGACAAGAGATTGGGATCCACGTAAGGTAAGTAGTAACACGTTTATTATAGAGCCCTTCCACACACAGTTATCTCCGCCTCGTGTAGCTGACAACTCCCAAGATCCTTGGCGGTAACGCCCACGTCACGTCACCCATCGTATACGTTGCCAGGGGCAACTACCAATACATATTCTACATCTTTGACTCTGTAGTCCCAGAACCTGACAATAATAGATCTTGGTGGGCCTGAGTCTTTAGGTTTCATGGTTAGGGAGCGGTGCGCCCTCACTATGTTCAAGTTTAAGTCTTCCGGCAAAGACAGTGAGGCACTGATGAGGCCGGTTATGAAACCGAGCATGTCGTCCTTTTCCTCACCTTCCTGTATTCCGTAAATCCGGACATTGTTCCGTCTTGCTCTGGATTCTAGGTCTTCACACTTAGCAATTAGGTTGGCATCTCGCTGTAGTAGATAACGGAGGGCTCCTTTGTGTCTCTTTGTAATATCTTCTGTATCACACACTCTCTGCTCCGCATCCGTCATTCGTCGCTCCAGTTGTGTTGTTCTTTCAATAATTTCGTTCAGCGTGATTTCCACTCTAACTAAAGCGTCTTTGGTTTCTTTAGAGGCCTCTGCATGCTCTTCTCATGTGCGTAACTCTTCCAGCACACTCGCCATGTTGTCTCGTTCAAGATATGTGTCGTTCTGATTTTGTCTGCTGTTCTTGTTCTTGTTGTTGTTGTTTTGTTAGTTTTTTTCGTTTTTCTGCGTCCTTTCGGGAGGCATCCATCACGTTTCCTTCTTGTGAGCAATCTGTCCCTCAAGGAATTCAGGTGTTCAGTTTGTAAGAAAGTGTTCGCTCGTAGTTCTCATCTCAAAACCCATATGAGGACACACACAGGGGAGAAACCGTTCAGATGTTCAGTTTGTAAGAAAGTGTTTGCACATAAGGATAATTTTGTAATACATAAGAGGACACACACAGGGGAGAAACCATTCAAATGTTCAGTTTGTAAGAAACGGTTCGCTGTTAGTTCTACTCTCATAAGACATAAAAGGACACACACAGGGGAAAAACCATTTAGTTCAGTTTGTAGGAAAGTGTTCGCTGTTACTTCTCAGCTAAGTTTGTAAGGAAGTGTTTGCTGTAAATTATAATCTCATACGACATAAGAGAACACACCATAGTCTGCATATATAAATGGATAGGTCATAGATGGATGAGGACATCGCTAATGCGTTCTTCCAGCTCCTGACCCATTGATGTCCATTGGAATATCGGGGCCCCTCTCTCTGTAACTGCTGCTGTGAGCCTCGTCATTTTGGTGTTTGACATTGGACATTTCTGGTGTTTTTTTCAACTATTTTGTTTGTTAAAACAATCCAATTCATAATATAAATTTATTGCAGTGTGCGTTTTTGTACAATTGTCCATTTACAGTTTGTTTTAGGGATAAACCTGCTGTTGTGTCAGTGGCATAAATCAGTTTCAGTCTTATCGTTTATTGTCTGTATTTTCTTCAAAAATATATTGTACTTTAAAATGTGTAAACTGGACAGGCTTTAACATGTGTATATTCTGTATTACAAAATCACATTTGTTGAATTACTTTATTTTTTACTTCCTGTCCCAAGTCTACTTCATTCTATTTTTTTTTATTTATACATGATATTATCTTAGTTTGATTATAAATAAATGATACATTGAACATCTATAAACCTAATCAGTTCACTGATGGTATCTTCCCTAGTGTCAACATTACCAAGTGCAAAAACAAACAACACAAAAATATAGTCCATGTCAAGTTAAGAGTCTAAATAATGTTTGTTCACTACTGGACTTTCAACGATTTTAAACACATTTGTATCATGACATGTTCACCAGGACTTCAAATCACCATTAGGCCCTATTTCTATTATATGTTACTTAAAAAAATTAAATAAAGGTTTATCCATGGGTGCTGACTCAGCTGTACTCTGTAGTCCAACTGCTCATCTGGACCCACTCACACATCCCGGGGCGATCACTTCAGATATCTCAGACTCACTAAACAACAGAGGTGGAACAAGTACTCCATTTTCTGAAGTAAAAGTAGAGATACTGGAGTAAAAAAACAAACCAAAACAAACAAGTAACAGTAAAAGTATCCCACATTTACTTAAGTGAAAGTATTAAAGTACTTGTGTAGAATCCCTCAGTCGTCCAGGTAGAATCCACAGCAAAAGGAAAAATTCAATTTGTCAACTGGACAAAAGTTTATTTGGTCGAATATGTTTCGCAGCTCATCCAAGTTGTTTTATCACCGAAATAAGGTCCAGATTGTAAAAACGTTACTTTTCCTTTAAGGCTAACTCTGGAGGCACTGGAGGAGCTGCTTATATGGATTATAAACCATTATTACTGTTTTGTGTGTTTTCTGTCTGTTTTTTAAATGTTCTATATCGACCATTGGAGTCTGAAATAAAGTTTAATTGATTCACTGAAGTTACAAGTCAGATCTGTGGATAGGTGGACCTGTTCTGAGCAAGAATGTATGTTTTTTCAATGTATTTTCCTTGCAATAAAACACCTGCAACTGAAATATAAACTAATATAAACTAACATACGTTTAATGTCATACTGTGGAACATTGTAATAAAGATGAGACAAACAGGTGTCTGAGCCCTCGTGCTGTAATAACCACACTGTTGCTTATGCAGTAGATGTAGGTATTTAGTAGGTCATTTATTGATGTATTTGTTTGTTTAAATCTTTAACCCTAGATGTGCAGTTTGTGGTGTTTGTCTCCATCTGCTGAGCACTTGGAGGTACTGCACTGTGTGTGTGTGTGTTTTGTTTGAAAGTCCAGTTGAACCCCTAACCTGTTTTTTCAGTGTATTCCAGTGTATAACACAGCGCCCTCTAGATCCTGAAGCAGTATTGCAGTTTTATACACATTTCTGATACACGCGCTGTGAAAACGGCGGCCTTTATTCTGATTGGTTGATTTTCTATGGGCGGAACAGGGGCTTACAGCGCGATCGGAACTCAGTCTGCACATCCGCAGCCTTTTATTTCTGCACGTGTTTTTTACTTGATGGTTGTATTATATGACTTGGTAAGCTGCAGTTGATTAGAAATTCGTTTTTATGTAATGGTAGTTAATATGAGCTAGCATTAGCTACAGGACTTAGCATGTCGGAGAGTGTGAGAGCTACAGGCTCAGTTTGGACTGGGGGAGAGGAGAAACGGCATGATGCAGATTATTACAAATTCGTTTTCTTCGTGCATTTAATGTCAGTTAAGATGTCTTGGCCTGCTTTTTGAGAGTGCCATAATTTTTTATAACCGGTGTTCCGGTTCTCTGTTGGGTGTTTTGTGTTCGCTGATGCTTACATTTTTGCGCCACCCTCAGGCTGCATCAGGCCTATGCACGCCAAGATGTTTTATCATTTGTATCTGATGTACTGTTTCATATCTGGTATGACTGCGATTACTACGTTGGCTTCAGAATAAAGTAAATGAAGACTTACAATTGCACATACGCCTATAAGTTGTTTGGTGTCCTTTAAGGACTACAATAAACAGGTTATAAAAATCTGACTAAGAAGGTGTGTGGGCCTCGAACTCGCGTCACCCGTGAAGAAAATAAGTGCGACGCAGCGCGAGCTCTAAAACCTGAAAACACTTCATTTATGACATTAATGTGAATGTTTTGTTAGAACTATAACCTGAAGAGTCAGGCTAAAAGATCCAAACAAAACAAGAACTGAAACAACAGTTTGTTTATGTTCAAAACACTTCTGAACCAACTTAACAACGCACATTTGAACGCAGGAAACGGAACAGGAAACGGAAACAGCAGAGCCATACACTGGCAAAACAAAGGGCAAATATGTCCAGAGAGTTTAATGGTTTTGTAGAGGAGCGGCTGGGTGCGACTGCTGGGGACATCCGTGCGCTGTTGGAGCGCACAATAGCGGACTACGAGGAGGAGCTGCGCCGCTCCAAACAGGGGAACCAGAGGATCCAACGGCTCTTGGACTCGGCTCTGAGGGCTCTGAGCCCGAGAGTCGTGCTCGTCAGAGGGGGTAAGTCTCGTGGATCGTATGGATCCTATTTTTAGCCTATGGGTGTTAAAAAAGTATGAAAACTGCAGATGATGTAGAAAAGAGCTCATTAGAAACATGCGCCATGGCGCTAACGGCAGAAGAACCTGTGACTCCAAATCACTTCAGATATTTACTTCAGATATAACATATTTACAAGTTCATGGACAGAAAAGACACCCCCTCAGTCTTACAGTAGAAGACTACAGACAAGTTCACAGAGTGTTCATGTCACAAGACTGCACTTGTCAGACCCCCCAGGATTTCGCGGGCATTTTTTGTGATTGTTGCGGGCTAAAATGCCTGAATTTGCGGGAGCTTTTCCAAAAAGTTGCGGTGCTTTTAAGGATTTGTTGCGGGAGGAAGTGAAAGTTGCGATAAATAGTTGCGATTTTCGCTTTTTGTAATTAAAATTGAATAATATTTTGAATACTGAGTTATTACTGACAAAGAATAATACAAAGACACAGAGATCACAGATATGGTCCTAAAACAACCTTACCAACATCGAAAATAAATGACTACTAGGAGGGGAACTGTTTCGCGCGGTCTTTTGCTGTTATTTTAGTGGGCAAATGGCGCCGCAAACATGTTTCTTTGCCATTAGAAGCCGTGTCCCAATTCCCAGAGCGGCTCGGAGCGTGGCCCGAAGGGCATGTGCGTCACACATTTCGACAGTACACCGGCGCGACGACTGCTGTCCCACTTTTTTTGTCCCATGTGCAGTTAACACGCGGTCCGAAGACCGCAGTCGTTAAGCGGTCCGCGGACTGCAGTCGGGGCTGAGCAAGTGTGCACCTCCTTGACTGCAGTCTGAGCCCCCTTCGGGCCGCGCTCCGAGCTGTGCGCTCTGGGAACTGGGACACGGCCGCAGTTTTGTTTCGTCACACGGAAGTAAAGCAGAAAACTCAACTCAAACCTTTTAGCCACCGAGAATATGAGGTTGGGTACTATGGCTCGCAGATTTGTGACGCGCAAAGAGGAGGCTGTGGTGACAGATACGCTGAGATCCAGATATGCGTTTTGTGCATTTATTACAAAAAGAGCGCACACAGCTATGACAGCGCAGCAGGATGAAATGGAACTCATGAAAACCAGCAGGATGAACAGATTAACGTGAAAGATGAATGAATGGTTTGCGTTCAACAAAAAATACGGCTACACCCCAACCCTGATGTTATGATATGTGTAATTCTTCCAACTGTGTCATAACACATGTCAAGTCAATCTTCGCCAGACATGGCATTCCACATACAGTAATGAGTGACAATGGACCATGCTTCAATAGCAAAGAGTGGCAAGACTTTGCAAAGGTCTATGATTTCAAACACGTCACATCTAGCCCACTATACGCACAGTCTAATGGCAAAGCAGAGAAAGGTGTCCATATTCTCAAGCAACTCCTGAAGAAAGCTTCAGATAGTGATGCAGATCCTTACCTGGCTCTACTGAGTTACAGAGCATCACCACTGGAATGCGGGTTCTCACCTGCTGAGCTGCTCATGAGAAGAAAGCTCCGAACAACACTTCCAAGCTGCTCAAAGGAAAAGAACCACCTAAAGCTGGAACAAAAGTTGAAACAACAGAAAATGAAACAAAAGGCTTTCTATGACAGAACAGCAAAGCACCTTCCACCACTATCCAGTGAGGACTCAGTCAGAATTGAAAGTCCTGAAGGATGGACGACGAAAGCCACTGTTCTTCAAGAGGTAGCTCCACAATCCTATACCGTGAGAACTACAGAAGGACAGATCATCAGACGAAATCGGCGCAGTCTACTGAAGACACCAGAGACTGTTCAAGACCAAGGGCTCAGCGAACCACAAACTGAGTCTGCGTCCAACGATACACATATCACACACTGCAACACAGACACACACACTGAAAGTCTAACCAACACATTTATTCCAGGTGAAACGGTGACAAGAAGATCCGCAAGAACAATCAAAAAACCTGAGAGACTTGACCTGTAAAAAAAAAAAAAAAAAGTTTGTTATATGTTATGTGTTATGGTTACATTAATACTTAACTTTAGTCACAGTAATATAACATTGTGATTTATCTACATAAATTAGTTAAATTGAGAAATGAGTTGCAGCTACTATTATTAAGTTGAGTTATGCAAGTTAAGGGAATGTTGTCTGAGGTAGAAATGGTTAAAAGAAAGCTGACACATGTAATGCATTTAAATTGCTGAATATTTACTTCAAAGAAAGGGGATGTTATGATATGTGTAATTCTACCACAAGGTGTCAGTAGAGGTCTTCTGTAATGAATGTGCAGTCGGGTATATAGAGCAGAACTAGTGGAGACACGAGGGAGTAAAATGCATGTAAATATGTTCGGTTTACAATAAATGTTGAAATGTGAAACAACATTATTTTATTTTCTAAAAACAAAGAACAAAACACCTGACTCTCTCCTCTGTGTGACAGGTGAGCACGCGCTTTTACACGCACACACTTCCGTACGTGCACACACCCACACTCACGTGACCCACCGCCTCTGCCGCACACACACACACACAAACGCACCGTGCACCTCATCTCAGTTATGTCTCCTACACAGAAGGAAGTTGGTCGGCGTTCAATACGTCCCCGATGATTGGTCAAAATTAGTAAAAAATTGCGGAAAAGTTGCGGTGATTGGTCAAAATTGCAACACCGCCCTGAATTCGCGGAGATTGGCTGAAGTTCCGTTGAAGTTGCAAATCGCAACATCGCGAATTCCTGGAGGGTCTGACTTGTATGTGTAAGTGTGTACTCTCTTATCTCCTGCAGCTGCCCAGCTCCCCTCTCTGAGTCCTGTTCCACACATTAAAGAAGAACACAGCATCAAACAGGAGGAAGATCAGCTGCAAGTGTGAGTCTCAGACACTTTCAAACTGCAATTCTTTATTTTGTCATTCATTCATTCTTTGGAACTTCTTTTTATTTTCCGTTATCATGCACAGTCATACAATGCATCACATTTACAGTATAAAATGGAACAGATAGGTATATCCACAGGTATAAAGTCTTTGGAGAGTTCTCAGTTTCTTGGTTGCTGGTCCTATACGTCACGGATTTAAAGGAGAATTAACGTTTTTTACAATCTGAGCCTTATTTCGGTAATAAAACAAATTGTTTTACTCACCCATAGCACTTTAGTGTCATATGGAGCACTTCCGGAGATGTTTTAGATTTGCGTTAGCCTAGCGCGAGTTCTAGCCGTAGCTCGGGGCATAGCATATATTCCCCGAGCATGTAATATATGCCCCGTGCGGTCTCCAAATAACACAAACTTTAGCACTTTTCAAATCATAGAAGCCCGATGTCTTAGTCTACGCTTTCGTTTGGTCAAAAGTGGCCTGTAATCCGAGATTTAGCCATAGTTTACAGCTTTGCGTTTCATGTTTGGGTCCTGGGAGCTGAGAGCAAAATAAACTGTGACTCCGCACATGCGCACTGGCGTCCTCATCTACCCGAAACTATGGCTAAATCTCGGATTACAGGCCACTTTTGACCAAACGAAATCGTAGACTAAGACATCAAGCTTGTATGATTTGAAAAGTGCTAAAGTTTGTGTTATTTGGAGACCGCACGGGGCATATTACATGCTCGGGGAATATATTATATGCCCCGAGCTACAGCTAGAAGTCGCGCTAGGCTAACGCAAATCTTAAACATCTCCGGAAGTGCTCCATATGACACCAAAGTGCTATGGGTGAGTAAAACAACTTGTTTTGTTACTGAAATAAGGCTCAGATTGTAAAAAAAACCCTTAATTCTCCTTTAAGTGGGAGCAAAATAAGAACATCTACCATAATTCACAGATTATTGTTTTAGTACAGTGCACTATGTCAAAAAAGAGGTTGGAATTTGATGTTAATTTTGATTTATTTTTTTTGCAGAAATTGCTTGTACAGATGTTAAATAACAAGATTTTGTTTGTCTTCAAATTTTCATCCTCCATCTTTGTCCTTTTTTCATGCATTGTTTGAGGGGTCTCCTGCCATGCAAAACGATTTGTGATTTTTTGGCTTTTCTTTCAATTTAATCATAACTATTCCACTTTTTTGAGCATAAAGTGCCAAAAACACTTGAAGGGTACCAAATCTTGGATAATGTCATAAGTTTCCACATTTTTAGGAATTTTAAACGATGAACAGTCCCCCTTTGTAGCAGGCGAATATTAGCCTAGCCATTTCTAGTGCTTATTTAGGAAGATTTTTTTCCTAAAGACAAATTTTTCCTAAAGACTCTTAATTTTGTCAATTTGGGTGTGATGAAAAGTTACACAAAAAAGTAAAAGTTCTTATGGTATCACAAAACAGCCAAAGCCCTATACAGGGGGTCCTCGGGTTACGACGGTCTCGGGTTACGACGTTTCGTGGTTACGAACGCGCCCCCATTAAAAAAAATATGTATATATTACGTGTCATTCCGTCTTACACGGTTTAGCGTGGTAAGATATGTAAACAAACGCACGCGGCGCGCGGCGCACGGCGCAAGAATACGCTCTGTTGTGGTTGTAGGGAGAAGAAGACAGCCTCATGTGCGTGTCCAATGTGGGCGGAAGTACCTGATGTGGGCTCTGATCTGCTCCTATGAAAGCGGCAGTGATAACCAAGCAGCGTAGTGGTCTAATTATTGAGATGGAAAGGTTATTGGTGCTTTGGTTGGAAGATCAAAGGCAAAATCCGGTTTACGACGAAATTCGGGTTACGACGCGTCTTAAGAACGGATCAACGTCGTAACTCGAGGACTCCCTGTACTTAAACTCAATGAATCGTGAAAAGTTTTATTGGCCCAAACTTTTCTCAACTTCTTTGCTTTGATTCACAATTGCCCCCTTCTCCCCTTTCAACTCTGCTTGCCTCATGGGACTAAAGCTTCAGCAATTATTTTTTGCTGTTACTTTGGCCTTATTTAAGTTGCTGCAGAAGGTGGAGCCAAACAGTGCCGTGGTATACTCTGCAGCAGAATTACTCATGTGAAATAGCATTGTTCCACATACTCAGTCATTTTACACTTTTTTACAGCTAGTCATTCCAAATTATTAGTAGTCAAAGCGGTACCTAATTTTTATGTACTATAGATTTTTTTAAACTGTGTTTTTAAAATACGCTGTTTTCATATTTTCTGTATTTGTGACTGATAGTTTCAACGACCTTTGATATTTCTGTGTTTCTGAGGATGTTGTATCTGTACTCTGTATAGTTTAGTAGCTAGTTATAAAGTTATACATTCTTAGTTTGTTCATAGTGTTTAGGTTTGAAAGCACTCAGAGGAATTTTATTTCCATATTGGTGTTTATACATTTTACTGTACTTATAAAGAGTACCGTCTTTGATTTAAAAGTGCCATCAGTGTTTTTATATAATGTCTTGGTTGTTTGTTTGAAAGTAGGCATGGCTAAGAAGGCTGATTCATTTGTGAAACACAATTGAATAAGACTGATAAGAACTCAAAGTTCACCATTTTCCCAAATTCTGAAGTTACAGTTAGCAATATATTAGCCTATGCTAAGAAAATAACTGCCTGTGGTGACAGCCGTTTAGCTACTGTTAGCGGTAAAGAACAGGGTTCATGTGTTGGGTTTCATTGGACTTGTTACCGAAGCTTGGTAAACAAAACCAACTTGCAAAGACTGGAAGAGTCGTACCACAGTTTGGACAAATCTACTCCAAAAAGACGAAGGCCCTTTCCTCTTTAGCTGAAACTGAAGCCGGGCCATCTCGAACAAAACGAAAAAGCACATTATATGACATTATATGTTTGTGGATATCCTAAATGGGCTGTCAACAAAACCAAGAGAGACAAGGACAATAAACAAGACAACAGAGAATCCGAACCCAGGAGGAAAGGGGTAGCGATTCCGTACCTGGCCGGCGTTTCGGAAAAACTACAGAGGATTTTCAGACAATATGAAATTCCAGTTTATTTCAAACCCACAAACCCTTAAAGACAAAAACTGGTCCACCCAAAGGACAGAACACCGAGCCACAAACAAAGCAATGTGGTCTACTCCATTCAGTGTAGTGAGGATTGCGGTGAGCGCTACATTGGGGAAACAAAACAGCCACTTCACAAGAGGATGTACCAACACAGGCGGGCGTGCCAGAGTGGACCGGCTTCTGCGGTACATCTTCACCTAGAAGCCACGGGCCATTCTTTTGAGGACAGTGAGGTTCAGATCTTAGCCAGGGAAAAGAACTGGTTTGAGAGGGGAGTTAAAGAGGCTATTTTTGTCAAAAAAGAGAATCCGTCATTAAACAGAAATGGGGGAGTGAGACATAACTTGTCTCCCATTTATAATGCGATTCTTAGACCAGTCAAACAGAGCCAGGGCAGAGGGGTGGAGAGGGTCGTTAGACGTTGAATAGGGGGTCGAAACCAGCCGTCAGAGTAATTTGAAAAACAAAGAGACAGATTAGGGGGGATCGTTTTCAGAGCTTTTGTCATTGTAGGACGCGCCTCCCGGCAGCTAGATATAAGCAGGGTCTAACCAGTACAATAACCAGAGCTGACGAAGCCTCTCGGATGAGCGGCGAAACGTTTTCAACCAAACAAACTTTGTCCAGTTGACAAATTGAACTTCTCCTTTGATCATTATATGACAAACTAAATGTGTCTTCTCCCAGGCTGATCAAAAGGATAGCCAACATCTACACAATGTTTAAATCGTGTCAATGAGCAGAAGGATTATTCAGATCCTAGAAAATTCAACCAACCCCATCTCCGCTGCTTGTCTGTGCAGCTGGTAAAGACGTCAAGTGAAATTTTGCAGGTGCAATACCAGTGGAAATGAAAGCGCATGACCACGAGGAAGCAAACACACTGACACTTGCATTGTGCTGATGCTGCGTCATTGTGCTCGTGCTCGTGCTCCTTGTTTGTATCTACAGTTTCCTGCCACCTTGTCAATTGCTGTTGCATGCTGGGAAGGGCTGTGCAGCTTGCATAATCGACATTGGTGAAACTGTAAAAGATCTAGGAACAAGTCGTGCAAAAGCCCTCCCAGCATTCCCTGCCCTCACAGGAGCTGATTGAGGAGGCAAGTTTGCAGGAATAAGCAAACAGAGGTGGACAAAGCTGTTCATTGTTGACAGCCTGCAGGCGTTGGGTTCAAACTTCTCCCTGTCAGGAGAAGTGCTGAAGAACCTGGAGAATTTTGTGTGCATGGCATAGCATAGGAGCAAAGCAAGCTTCGTCTTTGAAAGACCTCTGCTGGGAACTGTTTCGAAAAGGAAAAGAAGGTGAAAAGCTTCCACCATCACCAGCTGCATTTCTTCCACATGTTCACAGGACAAACTATTTGACCTACATATGGAAGTCATGCACTAAAGCAAAGCTTAATTTGTCTTCTCCAGTTGATCATGGATGGTATCTGGAAGGAGATGTGTTCTTACCAGTTTACTGCTTAAATGACACAGAACCAGAAGAGCTCTTAGTGTTTGTCAAATGTGGCTGCAATAAGACTTAGTGTGAAAAAAAACTGTTCCTGCACTCGAGATGGACTGCCATGCACCCCAGCCTGCACTTGCGTAGACTGTCAAAACCAAGAAGTGTTTAAAAATGATGGGATTGACAGTAAAGAAAGTGAGGGAGATGAGTGAGAAGAGTTTCATTCAATCTTTCCTGTGTTTGATTTTTAATGGTTTTATACGTTGAAATGAAATGTTAACAATGTAAATAATTTTGTTCAGAAAATGAAGGGTTAAAATTTGAAGACATTTAATTTCTATTTCTATCTTTGTTAATGACTTAAAGAATTAAAAAAAAAGAATTTTAGATCTTTAAGTCCATCTCATGAAAAATGGGTTTTTGCTCCCATTTTTCCTGAGATGGACCCAAAGATCCAAAATTCACTCCAGATACACAACACTACCATTTCTCTCAAACATTGTTCACAAATCTGTCCAAATGTGTGACAGCGAGCACCTCTGCCCCGCCGAGACAATCCACCCCACCTCACAGGTGTGCCACATCAAGATGCCGATCCGACATCATGACAGTGCACAGGTGTGCCTTAGACTGCCCACAATAAAAGGCCACCCCGAAATGTGCATTTTTTTTTTTTTTGCTTTATTGGGGGTCTGGGGACTCAGAACCAGTCAGTATCTGGTGTGACCACCATTTGCCTCATGCAGTGCAACACATCTTCTTCGCATAGAGTTGATCAGATTGTCAGTTGTGGCCTGTGGAATGTTGGTCCACTCCTCTTCAAAGGCTGTTATGGACGAAGAACACAGGTGCATTTTATTGATGGCATTTTGAATGCACAGAGATACCGTGATGAGATCCTGAGGCCCATTGTTGTGCCATACATCCATGAACATCACCTCATGTTTCAGCAAGATAATGCACGGCCCCATGTTGCAAGGACTCTGTACACGATTCTTGGAAGCTGAAAATGTCCCAGTTCTTGCATGGCCAGCCTACTCACCGGACATGTCACCCATTGAGCATGTTTGGGAAGTGCTTGACCGCGTGTACCAGCTTGCTTGACAGCGTGTACCAGCTCCCACTAATATCCAGCAACTTCGCACAGCCATTGAAGAGGAGTGGACCAACATTCCACAGGCCACAATTGACAATCTGATAAACTCTATGCGAAGATGTGTTGCACTGCATGAGGCGAATGGTGGCTTTTTAATGTTATATCCTGTTATTGTGGATTATTAAGATAAATGGATATAAGGTGTATTTTGAAAGAAACCACTAAGAACCGTACAGAACTGAAAACCGTGACCCTTAAACCGTGATACGAAACGAACCGTGAATTTTGTGAACCGTGCCACCCCTAATATATATACACACATAAAAATAATAGTAATAGATAAATAAAACTAAAATACAAAAAAAAAAACCAATATGTAATGTACCAATGAAATGGAGAGACAATCATAGATCCTAATGACTATATTAAATGAAAATGTAGAGCAACTCTAGTCCATTTATTTATAAAAGTATCCGTTTTTAGTTGTAATAATGCAGTCAGGTACTCCATTGTATTCTCTCTTGCCAGTGTGTTATTGTTGGGGGGGTGTGGTTGTAGCCATGATGCCGTAATAACTTTATTAGCAATCAAAAGAAGTATTCGCAATATGTCTGTACAAGTATTTTCTTCAAAATTGTCCGGAAGTCCCCCTAGTATGAAGTATGGTGGTTCTAGTGGTATGTCTATTGATAAACATTTCTTAATTTCTTTTTGTACATTTTGCCAGTATTCTGAAAGTATTGGGGAGTCCCAAAATATATGTGTGTGATCCCCAACCATACCGCATCCTCTCCAGCATTGTACTGAGGTATTACTCCATTTTGATGTACTCTGTGGGGTCCTACCTCATTCTAATCTTCCATTCAAACTCTTTCCAATTAGAGCTACTGGTTAATATATGTCCACGTCTGCATGCATCTACCCATTGTTTATCTGACATGATAGCATTCATTTCTAGCTCCCATTTTTCTTTGATGTCCATGTTATTGTCTTTCAAGTCTTATAAATATGAGATATGAGCTTTATTTTAATTGTGCCCTTAATAATTGAAATAAAAAAAATGTTTTAAGTTAGATGCTGGATTACATAGGCTTTCCTATTCTTGATGTTTGTGTAAATGTTGTATTTATAAGTATCTAAAAAAAAATCATGCTGTGATAATTCAAATTTGTTTCGGAGTTCTTCAAATGATTTAATGGTGTGTCCCTCAAACAACTGATCCAGAACCACCAGACCTGCCTCTTCCCATCTTTTAGAGCCCCCATCAAGACCAGCTGGCAGAAAGTATATGTTGTTTGCTATCCTCATTGCTCTAGACATTGTCATAGGAAGGTATAGTTTTTTCCTCACAACTGACCATACTCTTAAGAGTATTTTTTATCCAGATGTTATCTATTCCCCACCCCTCCCCACCCCCCACTCCATTCAGGAATGGAGTTGAGTCTAGAGGAATGTCTGGACAGTCGCCTTGTTCCTCCATCTGCTTTTGAGCATAGTAGTCTTTTACTTTGGTCGTTTAGGTTGTTTACTTTGCCATATAAACTTTGATAACCATTTATCTATTGTATTGAAGGTGGAATTTGGTATGTATATTGGTAGTGATTGAAAAAGAGAGTAATCTAGGTAAAACATTCATTCTTATTGTCTCTACATGCCCCACAAGAGAGTGCGGTCGAATTTCCCATCTTGAAAGGTCATCTTTAATTTGGCCCATCAGTTTCCCACAATTAAGTTTAAATAGCTTTGTTAAATCAGTTGTTATTGTGATACCCAAGTATCTAAAGCTCTGGGACCAACAGCATTGAAATTTACCAGATAACTGAGTGGGCCAATTTCCATTTTGACATCATTGCCTCTGATTTTGATTGATTGATCTTATAGCCAGAGAGAGTTGTCCATATGTTTTTAATGTATTCATTAGTGAAGAAATGGAGGTGGTCAGGTCACTTGTATAGGCCAATAAGTCGTCTGCATAGAGTGACAAAAACTTATCTAAGGATTTTCTTGCTTCTTTAAGCTCTGATAAAATATTACTTGATCCTGTGTTCCTGTGTTGTATTTCCAATTGTTTTATTTTATTTTTATTTTATTTTCTAGTATTAATTATTCTTCCTGTTGTTGTCTCTTTAGCCTTGATGATATTTGGATAAATTTCCCTCTAATGACGGCTTTTGCTCCCTCCCATAGGATGACCGGATTGACCTCGCTGTTGTCATTTATATCAAAATATTCTTTTAAGTGTTGTCTTATTTCTTTTGCTATCTCTGCATTATTCAGTAGTGACACATTTAGTCTCCAATATTTGAAAGAGGAATGAGAACCAAGATTTATTTTCATTATCACAGGAGCATGATCACTTAAAGGCACAGTGTGTAAGATTATTACCTGTTAATTACTGAAATTGAAGATACCCATTCAAAAATACAGTGTTTTCCAAGCTTTTTCACTTCCATCATGAAATCAAAGTATTCTGTTGGACTTAGATATACCTGCATAAAAGGGGGATCTTCCCCATGTAGAGGCAGCCATTTTGATTACGAGACATTTGGGCTCCGCCTTTGCCTTTTCTTTATACAGTAGTTGTCAACGGGATCGTGGTTTTCACACAACGAGATAGTACGCGTTTGGATAAACAACGACAAGCATGTTGCCGGATCACACTTACTCCACACATACATCGCAGGAGCAAGCACCTTAATCTAAGAGGAAAAGAAGGACATAGTACCTACCGCGGCTGGGGCTTTGTTGCAGCGCGGGCCCGCATCCCGGGTTCAGACCGACCTCCGCCCTCTGCGGCCCGCTTCCCGATTCTCCCCACCCACGCACAGCGCCGGGTGCGCTTCACGCGTGCACGCGGTTCGTGCGCGGCTGCCGGTGAAACCCACCTCCGGGTACGCCAACCTCTCCGCGTAACGGCGCGCCCGGGTGACCCTCGAGGTCTGCCGTAGCTAGAACAGGAATTGCAATACCCACCATCCACCAATGCACCACCAATCCTACACACTGTCCGTTTAAGGTTATTGGTTCTATATGACAATCTATAACTTTATATATTCTCAACAAAAATATAAACGCAACACTTTTGTTTTTGCTCCCATTTTTCCTGAGATGGACCCAAAGATCCAAAATTCACTCCAGATACACAACACTACCATTTCTCTCAAACATTGTTCACAAATCTGTCCAAATGTGTGACAGCGAGCACCTCTGCCCCGCCGAGACAATCCACCCCACCTCACAGGTGCGCCACATCAAGATGCCGATCCGACATCATGACCAGTGCACAGGTGCGCCCCAGACTGCCCACAATAAAAGGCCACCCCGAAATGTGCATTTTTTTTGCTTTATTGGGGGTCTGGGGACTCAGAACCAGTCAGTATCTGGTGTGACCACCATTTGCCTCATGCAGTGCAACACATCTTCTTCGCATAGAGTTAATCAGATTGTTAATTGTGGCCTGTGGAATGTTGGTCCACTCCTCTTCAATGGCTGTGTGAAGTTGCTGGATATTAGTGGGACCTGGTACATGCTGTCGTATACGCCGGTCAAGCACATCCCAAACATGCTCAATGGGTGACATGTCCGGTGAGTAGGCTGGCCATGCAAGAACTGGGACATTTTCAGCTTCCAAGAATTGTGTACAGATCCTTGCAACAGGGGGCCGTGCATTATCTTGCTGAAACATGAGGTGATGTTCATGGATGTATGGCACAACAATGGGCCTCAGGATCTCATCACGGTATCTCTGTGCATTCAAAATGCCATCAGTAAAATGCACCTGTGTTCTTCGTCCATAACAGCCTTTGAAGAGGAGTGGACCAACATTCCACAGGCCACAATTGACAATCTGATAAACTCTATGCGAAGAAGATGTGTTGTACTGCATGAGGCAAATGGTGGTCACACCAGATACTGACTGGTTCTGAGTCCTCAGACCCCCAATAAAGCAAAAAAAAAAAATGCACATTTCGGGGTGGCCTTTTATTGTGGGCAGTCTGGGGCACACCTGTGCACTGGTCATGATGTCGGATCGGCATCTTGATGTGGCGCACCTGTGAGGTGGGGTGGATTGTCTCGGCGGGGCAGAGGTGCTCGCTGTCACACATTTGGACAGATTTGTGAACAATGTTTGAGAGAAATGGTAGTGTTGTGTATCTGGAGTGAATTTTGGATCTTTGGGTCCATCTCAGGAAAAATGGGAGCAAAAACAAAAGTGTTGCATTTATATTTTTGTTGAGTGTAAATCTTGTTGGGGGAGGCAAAAAAATCAATTCTAGAGTAGCTATTATGTACATTAGAGAAAAAGCAAAAGGCTTTTCCGTTTGGGTTCTTGGCTCTCCATGGGTCTTTAAGTCCAAGTTCAAATAACATGTTATTTAAAGTTTGTCTTTTTATTCTGTGTCCCCTTTTGTGCTGGTATCTTGTCTAATCTCCCATTTTGAACAGCATTAAAATCTCTGCCCATTATTAATAATCCCTTTGAATTATCTGCAACAATAGTGGCGATTTCTTTAAAAAAAAAATCAGAGTCATATTCGTTAGGGGCATACAAGTTCAGAATGGATATCTCGGATCCTCCCACTGTCCTGATACCATAACATACCTTCCCATTTTATCCTTCACCACCTCAGTACAAAAGGACAGTCTTTTACTAATTAAGACGGCAACTCCTCTCTTTTTACCATTTGAAGCACTATACACCAAATTTAGCCAGTCCCTTCTCAATTTCATGTGCTCACTCTCTGTTAAAGGGATATGCCACCCCCAGGTCAAATTTGGGCATCTCCCCACAGTCCAGAGACTAAAACAAGTGATGAAAAGCGTTTTCCTGCTCACCCAGCCATTGTCCGAGTCTGTCGCCACTGACCGCCGCGCGAGCTGCTGCTCCTCCGCCTTAGACTTAGGATTAATTTGCTCGATGCTTTTCCTAATTACTTTCTGTGTAGTGCGCATTCATATCGAGTGCAAATAAATGTGCAAATCAACACGGAGAGCTTGCCTTGGTCATTTTGGGTGGGAACTATTTTTCAGTGCGGAAGAACATGGCCGAATCACGCACCACGTTGTGCAACAGGGGAACTCCCTTCCCGGTGCGTAACTGGGATTCCCCTGGCAGCGTGCTGCGTGATTCGGCCATGTCCTTCCGCACTGAAAAATAGTTCCCACCCAAAATGACCAAGGCAAGCTCTCCGTGTTGATTTGCACATTTATTTGCACTCGATATGAATGCGCACTACACAGAAAGTAATTGGGAAAAGCATCGAGCAAATTAATTCCTTTTGGCCGAAATCTTTCTCTGGCGACGTTAGCCTCCAGTCTAAGGCGGAGGAGCAGCAGCTCGCGCGGCGGTCAGTGGCGACAGACTCGGACAATGGCTGGGTGAACAGGAAAACGCTTTCCATCACTTATTTTAGTCTCTGGACTGTGGGGAGATGCCCAAATTTGACCTGGGGGTGGCATATCCCTTTAAGTGTGTTTCCTGTAGAAGCGCAATTGAGAATTGCACCTTTTTAACCTGAGACCATATTTTTTTCCCTTTTGATAGGATGATTCAGTCCATGGACATTATAGGCTGCCAAAGTTAGTTTATCCACGTAGATATGTAAACCCCTTCGATTTGAATATCAAAGTCAGTTTCCCAAATGTATACCTGTATCTGTAAAACATATATGACTGCATAGAAAAAGTTAAATTCACATCCAACTTGAAAAATGAACAGAGATTCGGAACAACAAATCTGACTTCCCACAACTTGACAGATTTAAAGAACACATCAGTCTCAATGTGAACGGAGAGTTCTGACCGTCTCTCCGCGGATGTACACAAAGTGTTATTGCAAATAGGCAGGCACCTGCCTTTGCTAAAGCCTCCCATAAAAGAAGTTAAAAAAAAAAAGGTACACAGGAGGAAAACCCCCCCCAAGGAGAACATTTAACTCAAATTAATGAACAGTAGTTAGCCAAAACTCTCTTTTAAGCAATGCACTAAATCGTGCCATTATATTTTGTTACTCACAGTTCACCGTTATATTATGTTACTCATTGGTCGTCTCATAAAAAACTCTTCAGGTCCGCGTTGGTCATCGATGAGCTCGCCTTGTTTACCCTGGATGCTTGCGCCCAGCTGTTTTAAGAGTTCGGTGTGTAGCTTTTCCCGTTCATCAAACTAGATGTGGATGCTCAAATCTTCGAGTACTGTGAAAGCGTCTGCGAGGGTCGAGAAGGTATTTACTCCCAAATCCAGATGAATTTTCAACTTTGCGGGGTAGGGCGACTGCTTTTATATTCATCTCTTTAAGTAGTTTTATCACGTCTCTGATTTCCTTGCGTTTCTTCTGTATTTCTGTTGTATAATCCTGATCAAAAAAGATCTTGTGTCCTTCGTGTGTTACCCCGCTTTTGTGCCTCCATGCCTGTTGAATGACCATTTCTTTGACTCTGTAGTCCCAGAACCTGACAATAATAGATCTTGGTGGGCCTGAGTCTTTAGGTTTCATGGTTAGGGAGCGGTGCGCCCTCACTATGTTCAAGTTTAAGTCTTCCGGCAAAGACAGTGAGGCACGGATGAGGCCAGTTATGAAACCGAGCATGTCGTCCTTTTCCTCACCTTCCTTTATTCCGTAAATCCGGACATTGTTCCGTCTTGCCCTGGATTCTAGGTCTTCACACTTAGCAGTTAGGTTGGCATCTCGCTGTAGTAGATATTGGAGGGCTCTTTTGTGTCTCTTTGTAATATCTTCCGTATCACACACTCTCTGTTCCGCATCCGTCATTTGTCGCTCCAGTTGTGTTGTTCTTTCAATAATTTCGTTCATCGTAATTTCCACTCTAACTAAAGCGTCTTTGGTTTCTTTAGAGGCCTCTGCATGCTCTTCTCAATGTGCGTAACTCTTCCAGCACACTCGCCATGTTGTCTCGTTCAAGATATGTGTCGTTCTGATTTTGTCTGCTGTTCTTGTTGTTGTTTTTTGTTTTTTGTTTTTTTTCTGCGTCCTTTCAGGAGGCATCCATCACGTTTCCTTCTTGTGAGCAGTATAGGTGATATTTATTGTCATTTTAAAGAGCTTGGCTAATTATTTTTAAGTTCTCCTGGGGAGCGAAAGAATCAGGCTGCTGTCTCCGCCATGGCGTCACCGGAAATCCATCATTCAGTCATTCTTATTAATTTCTATTACAAATATTCAGATTGGGTTTGAAATATACAAATGTCTCTTATATTTTTCAGGTCTGTCCCAGAGTTTAGTGCTGTGAGCGTGAAGACAGAAGAGTCCTCACTGCTTCAACAAAGAGAGACTGAGCAGAGAGAGGACACACAGGGAGAGGACATCAGAGCAGAGACACATGTCCACTCTGACACTGAGGGAGACACAGAGCACTCTTCTGACACTGACAGTGATGAAGACTGGAGAGCTCCACTCAGCTGTTCACCTGCACACAGGGACACAGGGGCTGATGGAGACCACCACAACCAAGTCCAGATCAGAGCCAGAAGCTCCACTGCACAAAACTCATGTCTGTCCCCCAAATACAAGACTGCACCAGAGACCAGAGCCACTGTGGAGAATGGAGATGTGTCAGGAACTGTCGAAGGAGCAGAGAGCATGAAACACAAGTGCTCTGTTTGTAAAGAGAGATTTGGGTCTAAATATAAACTAGGCAGACACAGGAGAGTTCACACAGGAGAGGAATTCAGGTGTTCAGTTTGTAAGAAAGTGTACGCTGACAGTTTTACTCTCAAAACGCATATGAGGACACACACAGGGGAGAAACCGTTCAGCTGTTCAGTTTGTAAGAAAGCGTTCGCTCATAGTTCTGCTCTCAAAAGACATATGAGGACACACACAGGGGAGAAACCTTTCAGCTGTACAGTTTGTAAGAAAGCCTTCGCTCATAGTTCTACTCTCAAAAGACATATGAGGACACACACAGGGGAAAAACCATTCAGGTGTTCAGTTTGTAGGAAAGTGTTCGCTGTTACTTCTCACCTAAAAGCACATATGAGGACACACACAGGGGAGAAACCATTCAGCTGTACAGTTTGTAAGAAAGCGTTTGCCCGTAAGGATAATTTTGTAATACATAAGAGGACACACATAGGGGAGAAACCATTCAGCTGTACAGTTTGTAAGAAAGCGTTTGCCCATAAGGATCATTTTGTAATACATAAGAGGACACACACAGGGGAGAAACCATTCAGATGCTCGGTCTGTAAGAAAGTGTTCCCTGATGGTTTTGCTCTCAAAACACATATGAGGACACACACAGGGGAGAAACCATTCAGATGTTCAGTTTGTAAGATAGCGTTTGCCCAAAAGAGTAATCTCAAAAAACATAAGAGGACACACACAGGGGAGAAACCATTCAGATGTTCAGTTTGTAAGAAAGCATTTGCCCAAAAGAGTAATCTCAAAAGGCATAAGATAACACACCATAGACTGCAGATATAAATGGACAGGTCATAAATGGATGGATGAGGACATCGCTAATGCGTTCTTCCGGCTCCTGACCCACTGATTTCCATTGGAATATCGGGGCCCCTCTCTCTGTAACTTTCGCTGTGAGTCTCGTCATTTTGGTGTTTGACATTGGACATTTCTGGTGGGTTTCCCCCCCCCCCACTATTTTGTTTGTTAAAACAATCCAATTCATAATATAAATTTTATTGCAGTGTGTGTTTTTGTACAATTGTCCATTTACAGTTTGTTTTAGGGATAAATCTGCTGTTGTGTCAGTGGCATAAATCAGTTTCAGTCTTATCGTTTATTGTCTGTATTTTCTTCAAAAATATACTGTACTTTAAAATGTGTAAACTGGACAGGTTTAACGTCTATAATCTGTATTACAAAATCACATTTGTTGAATTACCGTATTTTTTACTTCCTGTCCCAAGTCTACTTCATTCTGTTTTTTTTAGTTATACATGATATTATCTTAGTTTGATTATAAATAAATTATACATTGAACGTCTATAAACCTAATCAGTTCCCTAGTGTCAACATTACCAAGTGCAAAAACAAACAACACAAAAATATAGTCCATGTCATGTTAAGAGTCTAAATAACATTTGTACTACTGGACTTTCAATTATTTTAAACACATTTGTATCATGACATGTTCACCAGGACTGCCAATCACCATTAGGCCCTATTTCGATTATATGTTATTTAAAAAAAAAAAAAAAAAAAAAGGTTTATCCATGGGTGCTGACTCAGCTGTAGTCTGTAGTCCAACTGCTCATCTGCACCCACTCACACATCCCAGGCCCCGACACGTCGATCACTTCAAATATCTCAGACTCACTAAACAACAGAGGTGGAACAAGTACTCCATTTTCTGAAGTAAAAGTAGAGATACTGGAGTAAAAAAACAAACGAGTAACGGTAATAGTATCCCACATTTACTTAAGTGAAAGTATTAAAGCACTTGTGTAGAATCCCTCAGTCCAGGTAGAATCCACTGCGAAAAGGAAAATTTCAATTTGTCAACTGGACAAAAGTTTATTTGGTTGAATACGTTTCGCAGCTCATCCAAGCTGCTTCTTCAGTTCTGGTAAGGTGCTGGTGGACACTGCCTATATTTGCCTGAAGGGGGAGCTAACTACAATGAAATTATTTTTTTTTTCAAGATTCAAGATTGTTTATTTGTCATATGCAGAGTCAACACAAGGTCAACAATGCAATGAAATGCTTAGGATCAGAGGAACCGTTGACCCGTTAAGATAGTCAAGAAGTATTAATAGCATGCAGTAATAGTACATGGTAAAAAAAAGTGTTGCAAAAGTGCAGGGGAAGAAGTAAACAATATGGAAATGAAATGGAAATGGAATGGAAACCTTTATTTGTCATTGTTAACAATGAGATGAGATTGAAATGGACGGGTCCATGGACCTTAAAGCAGCCAAAATGGGGGCGCTAACATCCTGCCTCTCTTCTCAGCGATACAAGAACATAAACAGAATAGAAAATGCAGATACAATCACAGTAGTCACAAACACATATGACGTAATACAGTGGAACAGTAAACACAGGTCTTTTTTTGCTTGGAAATACAATTACGGGAGGGGGGGGTGGAAAACAGAGAAATATATTATTGACAAACTGAGGCGGCAGACTATGTGAGAGGGGTGAGTGTTTTTATAAATACATGTTATCGTGACGTAGCCAATTTATGTTGTTCTTTTGATATCATGTGCTGTGACCTTGGAGTGTCCAGTGCAAGAGCCATAGTCAAAACACAGCAGCCCTGCCATTGTAGATTCCCAGGAGAATTAATTAAACCAGGGGAGAATGCACATAATCGATACACTTTAGAACTCAGATGAAAGGGCAATTGGTCCGAGAACTGGTTCTACCCAACTTCATGTCACCAAGCTGGGCCATTGAGACTCTCCAGTCCTCTCCTCCTGGCGCGTAGATGACTGTGGACTGAGCCGCTTGTTTTGCACAGTTCCACAACCATATTCGTGATGGCATCCGGGCATCATTCGGGTATCCACAGATTGGAGATGGTACAGTTCCTCAATCTGTGTCTCCTTCTGATGCAGACCTTCCCTGGTCTTCAGTGGCTCCACTGTGGTGTAAAATGACAGCCGACAGCTCAGGGGCGCTTTGTTCGCTGCAGGCATTCCAATTCTCCGATGGATCAGAAAACATCCCCCAGGCCAATTCAGATGTCCTGCCATCAAAAATCAAAATAGTAAATAAATCAAATAAAATCAAACAATATTTATAAAGCGCTTTTCATACAAAATTGTAGCACAAAGCGCCTTACAGTGGTCAAGGATTAGAAGATTGACCTTTATTGATCTCGCACAGGAGGAGTTGTTTCTATATTTCACCCGGAGACCATCCCCATAATTTGTTTTGTTATTTAGGCTTGGTCAGGCCCTAAGTTGGAGGATTTTACCTATGGCGCATGTTTGGGAAATGGTTCCGATCGGCTCTCCCAAACCCACATTTCTTCATGAAAAAAGCCAATTGCGTTGGGACCAGCTTCAATTCCATAATTTAGAATTCGAAAATCTACTCCAACAGGAGAAATATGGACAAAAACAAGAGAAAAGCACGCAGACACAGAGCAGTAGATAAGGGAGCAAGAAAACAAGCAGCCGCCTTCCAGCAAGGACTGAGAAATGAGAAAATGTAATAAAAATACAAAGTGCAATGTACAAAGGTACAGGTAGGATTAAATAAGGTGTAAGTAGAGTATACTTACACAGATTGCACATAATATGGTGTAGTAGAAGTATTGCATGTGGGTTATTACACAGGTAACAGTAGCATTGACAGTGAGGTATGAAACTACCGCACTTATTTGTTTACAGTTTCTGTTAGTTTGGTGGGCCTATTAGATCTGCAGTGGAAGTGGAGTGTGGGTCTTGTTTGCAGAACCATTCAGGACCATAATGGTGTTTTCACACCTCTGGACCTGACCTGCTGCCCCATTGTTTTCTTTGTTTGTTTTGATTTAGGTTTGAGCATAAAGACAAATGTTTTTTTTTTTTTCTTTTCTTTTGGGACGAAAATAGCCTCTTTAACTCCCCTCTCAAACCAATTCTTTTCTCTGGCCAAAATCTGTACCTCACTGTCCTCAAAGGCGTGGCCCGTGGCTTTTAGGTGGAGATGTACGGCAGATGATGGTCCACTCGGGTATGCCCATCTGTGTTGGTACATCCTCTTGTGAAGTGGCTGTTTTGTTTCTCCAATGTAGCGCTCACTGCAGTCTTCACTACACTGAATGGAGTAGACCACATTGCTTTGTTTGAGGTTCAGTGTTTTGTCCTTTGGGTGGACCAGTTTTTGTCTTTAAGTGTTTGTGGGTTTCAAATAAACTGGGATTTCATGTTGTCTGAAAATCCTCTGTAATTTTTCAGAAACGCCGGCCAGGTAAGGAATGGTTACACCCTTCCTCCTGGGTTCTGATTCTCTGTTGTCTTGACAAACAGAGAGCACTTTTCCGCACATGTAGTTCTTCTTTCTCCTTTCCCTCTGTGCTTGTAGGAACCACTTGGGCCCTGTGTTTCTAATGTCCGAATAACTCCCAGTTTGTGCTGCAGTGGGTGGTGTGAATCAAAAAGCAGGTTTTGGTCGGTGTGTGTGGGCTTCCTGAAGATCTCTACTTGGAGTCTCCGGTCTTCTTCTGTTGTTACGGCCCAATATAAGAAAGCCAATGAGTTGTCCTTGGCATCTTCAAGCCCAACCAGTTGGAAAGATTTTGCTGGGTGAGAAATCTTTCCAACCAGGTACTCACTCAGACAGAGAAAGAAGTACTTTCCAAAGGACTGAATTTCTCTGTAACCCCTAACCACATCCCCATGGTGGACTACATCACAGCAGCAGAAACCGCCATTAGGAGCAACAAGCTTACAGAGACAGAAGCTGGAGACACTGCTGACAATGGACTCCTAAAAATACTAATTTTACTGGATTTAAGTGCAGCCTTTGACACAGTCACTCACACCACCCACATTGACAGACTTATCTCTATTGGCATCTCAAACACACCTCTCCACTGGTTCATTTCATATCTTTCCTCCCACTCTCAGTACATCCAACTTGGTTCATACTCCTCCCAGCACTACCCTCTTTCCTCAGGTGTCCCCCAAGGTTCAGTCCTTGGCCCCCTCCTATTCATTATCTACCTCCTTCCCCTTGGTCACATTTTCAGAAAACATAACATACACTTCCACTGCGTGAAAAGTCCCTCAGTCGTCCAGGTAGAATCCATGATCAAAGGAGAAGTTCAATTTGTCAACTGGACAAAGTTTGTTTGGTTGAAAACGTTTCGCCGCTCATCCGAGAGGCTTCGTCAGCTCTGGTTATTGTACTGGTTAGACCCTGCTTATATCTAGCTGCCGGGAGGCGTGTCTGACAATGACAAAAGCTCTGCAAACGATCCCCCTAATCTGTCTCTTTGTTTTTCAAATTACTCTGACGGCTGTTTCGACCCCCTATTCAACGTCTAACGACCCTCTCCACCCCTCTGCCCTGGCTCTGTTTGACTGGTCTAAGAATCCCATTATAAATGGGAGACAGGTTATATCTCACTCCCCCATTTCTGTTTAATGACGGATTCTCTTTTTTGACAAAAATAGCCTCTTTAACTCCCCTCTCAAACCAGTTCTTTTCCCTGGCTAAGATCTGAACCTCACTGTCCTCAAAAGAATGGCCCGTGGCTTCTAGGTGAAGATGTACCGCAGAAGCCGGTCCACTCTGGCACGCCCGTCTGCGTTGGTACATCCTCTTGTGAAGTGGCTGTTTTGTTTCCCCAATGTAGCGCTCACTGCAGTCTTCAGTACACTGAATGGAGTAGACCACATTGCTTTGTTTGTGGCTCGGTGTTCTGTCCTTTGGGTGGACCAGTTTTTGTCTTAAAGTGTTTGTGGGTTTGAAATAAACTGGAATTTCATATTGTCTGAAAATCCTCTGTAGTTTTTCCGAAACGCCGGCCAGGTACGGAATCGCTACCCCTTTCCTCCTGGGTTCGGATTCTCTGTTGTCTTGTTTATTGTCCTTGTCTCTCTTGGTTTTGTTGACAGCCCATTTAGGATATCCACAAACAGAGAGGGCTTCCTGCACATGTGCAGGAAGTTGCAGGAGTTGCACAGTGATCTTGTTTTAGTAATTCGTAGGTTGCGGCGTCACTGAGTAGGCTGTTCACCTTAGCCTCATAATCAGCTGAGTTCAGGATCACTGTGCATCTCCCTTTGTCAGCTGGCAGGATGTTGATACTGAGGTCCTTCTCTAGGTACAGATCTTGGCCAGTGAAAAGAACTGGTTTGAGAGGGGTTTGAAAAACAAAGAGACAGATTAGGGGGGATCGTTTTCAGAGCTTTTTCAGTGTAGGGAGCGCCTCCCGGCAGCTAGATATAAGCAGTGTCTAACCAGTACAATAACCAGAGCTGACGAAGCCTCTCGGATGAGTGGCGAAACGTTTTCAACCAAATTGAACTTCTCCTTTGATCACGTTTTCAACCAAACAAACTTTGTCCAGTTGACAAATTGACCTTCTCCTTTTATCATGGATTCTACCTGGACGACTGAGGGACTTTTCACGCATTTTGAGAGGGGAGTTAACGAGGCTAACTCTGGAGGCACTGGAGGAGCTGCTTATATGGATTATAAACCATTATTTCTGTTTTGTGTGTTTTCTGTCTGTTTTTTAAATGTTCTATATGGACCCACTGGAGTCTGAAATAAAGCTTAATTGATTCATTGAAGTTACAGGTCAGATCTGTTGGTAGGTGGACCTGCTCTGAGCAAGAATGCATGTTTTTTCAATGTATTTTCCTTGCAATAAAACACCTGCAATTGAAATATAAACTAATATAAAGTAATATACGTTTAATGCCATACTGTGGAACATTGTAGTAAAGATGAGACATGAGACAAACAGGTAGGTCTGAGCCCTTGTGCTGTAATAACCACACTGTTGCTTATGCAGTGGATGTAGGTATTTAGTAGGTCATTTATTGATGTACAGTGAACCCTCGTTTATCGCGGGGGAGGGTTAGGTTCCAGAAATAGCCCGCAATCAGTGAAATCCACGAAGTAGGACAATTTTATATTTTACAAATATTCTACATGTTTTAAGGCTTAAAACGCTTCACCAGACACATTATACACCTTTCTAAGACTGGTATTAACATTTTTCTCTTGTTTAAACACTCAAACTTTTGTAGATTTTCATTAAAATATATTAATAGTGGGGGGGGGGGGGCACATGACACGCGGACACGTGCCCGCGGACACGTGTGCGCGGACACGTGCGCGCGGACACGTGTGTTTGTTTTGGTACCACATATCCATGCCATGTGCGAAAGTCGAGTGGAAAGCGACCTGGATATCATTTTGGGCAAGACTCAAGCCAATGCTAACAGTGCCAAACCGCTAACAGACGCCTCTGAGCACCAGTCCTCACCACAAGACCAGGTAAGACCAACCTGCGCTCACAAGAGTTGGTTGCATTTCACCCCGGCTCCAAAATCAGACCGCTATCAATGCATCGCCAACACTCCACAGCTCTCTAGGACGGGGTCGGGTTCGTCCTCTCGGCGTGACGGGGAAGAGCCACTGTCTCCTCTGTGCGCGCGAGTGTCCTCCCCCCGCTGCGGGCTCCCTCGAATGCGGCTCTCCCCGCTGCGGCTCCCCCGGACGCCGCGCGGCCAGGCGCCAGGCCCGTCCATGTTGATTCTTGGCTCTTCCATGGTCCGGCTCGCACTCAGTCTCTTCCATGGCTCGTGCAAGTAAACAAAGGCCACACCTGTCACCCAGGCGCTCTCGTGAAGGACATCTGAGACTCTGTCCCTACCACCCTGCGTGACCATCCCTGGTCTAGACCTGGTTTAGTCCTGGTTTAGACCTGGTTTAGTCCTGGTTTAGACCTGCTTTAGACCTGGTTTAGTCCTGGTCTAGTCTCTTAGCTAATCAGGGTGCAGGACAGAATGTTACACTGTAAAAAAAAGTTACACTATAAAAAAAATTGAAAAAATAAAATAAAATAAAAAATTTGAAAAAAAAAATCTGCGAAACAGCGAGGCCGCGAACAGTGAACCGCGATACAGCGAGGGTTCACTGTATACGGTATTTGTTTAAATCTTTAACCCTAGATGTGCAGTTTGTGGTGTTTGTCTCCATCTGCTGAACACTTGGAGGTACTGCACTGTGTGTGTGTGTGTGTGTTTTGTTTAAAAGTCCAGTTGAACCCCTAACCTGTTTTTTCAGTGTATTCCAGTGTATAACACAGCGCCCTCTAGATCCTGAAGCAGTATTGCAGTTTTATACACATTCTGATTGGTTGATTTTCGAGGGGCGGAACAGTGGGCGGGCTTACAGCGCGACCGGAACTCAGTCTGCACATGCGCACTTTCAACAGTTGTTAAAGACATCAGTGCGCATGCGCACTGGAGCAACACAACCACAGCGATAATGGAGGATTAAAAACATACAGGTAAGCACACATAACAAACAAATATAGTAGCCTTTTATTTATGCAGGTGTTTTTTACTTGATGGTTGTATTATATGACTTAAGCTGCAGCTGATTAAAGATTCGTTTTTTATGCAATGGTAGTTAATATGAGCTAGCATTAGCTACAGGACTTAGCATGTCGGAGAGTGTGAGAGCTACAGGCTCAGTTTGGACTGGGGGAGAGGAGAAACTGCATGATGCAGATAATTACAAATTCGTTTTCTTTATGCATTTAATGTCAGTTAAGATGTCTTGGCCTGCTTTTTGAGAGTGCCATAATTTCTATAACCGGTGTTCCGGTTCTCTGTTGGGTGTTTTGTGTTCGCTGGTGTTTACATTTTTGCGCCACCCTCAGGCTGCATCAGGCCTATGCACGCCAAGATGTTTTATCATTTGTATCTGATGTACTGTTTCATTTGCAGATTCGACAAGAACAATGCCGACTCCAATCAATCCGGTATGACTGCGATTAATACGTTGGCTTCAGAATAAAGTAAAGGAAGGCTTACAATTGCACATACGCCTATAAGTTGTTTGGTGTCCTTTAAGGACGATGATAAACAGGTTATAAAAATCTGAGTAAGAGGGTGCGTGGGCCTTGAACTCACGTCAACAATGTGAACGTTTTGTTAGAACTATAACCTGACGAGTCAGACTAAAAGATCCAAACAAAACAACAGTCAAAACAACAGTTTGTTTATGTTCAAAGCACTTCTGAACCAACTTTGCAATGCACATTTGAACTAACCGTTGGGCAGAACGCAGGAAACGGAAACAGCAGATGTGCACACTGGAAAAACAAATAGTGCAAATATGTCCGGAGAGTTTAGTGGTTTTGTAGAGGAGCGGCTGGGTGCGGCTGCTGGGGACAGCCGTGCGCTTTTGGAGCGCACAATAGCGGACTACGAGGAGGAGCTGCGCCGCTCCAAACAGGAGAACCAGAGGATCCAACGGCTCTTGGACTCGGCTCTGAGGGCTCTGAGCCCGAGAGTCGTGCTCATCAGAGGGGGTAAGTCTTCTGGATTGTATGGATCCTATTTTTAGCCTATGGGTGTTCAAAAAAAAGTATGAAAACTGCAGATGATGTAGAAAAGAGCTCATTAGAAACATGCGCCATGGTGCTAACGGCAGAAGAACCTGTGACTCCAAATCACTTCAGATATTCACTCGAACATATTTACAGACAGAAAAGACACCCCCTCAGCCTCACAGTAGAAGACTACAGACAAGTTCACAGTGTTCATCTCACAAGACTGCACGTGTATGTGTAAGTGTGTACTCTCTTATCTCCTGCAGCTGCCCAGCTCCCCTCTCTGAGTCCTGCTCCACACATTAAAGAAGAACACAGCATCAAACAGGAGGAAGATCAGCTGCAAGTGTGAGTCTCGGACACTTTCAAACTGCAATACAGTGGTCCCTCGCTCTATCGCGGTTCACTGTTCGTGGCCTTGCTGTTTCACAGATTTTTTTATATTTTTATATATTTTTAAATATTTTTTATCAGCTGCAAGTGTGAGTCTCAGACACTTTCAAACTGCAATACAGTGGTCCCTCGCTCTATCGCGGTTCACTGTTCGCGGCCTTGCTGTTTCGCAGATTTTTAAAATATTTTTTATAGTGTAACATTTTTTTAATAGTGTAACATTGTGTTCTGCGTCCTGATTGGCTAACAGACTGTAGACCAAGGACTAAATGTGGACTAAATCAGGTCTAGACCAGAACTAAACCAGGTCTAGACCAGAACTAAACCAGGTCTAAACCGGTCTAAACCTGGACTGGTCCTGGAATAAACCAGGACTGGACCAGGTCTATACCTGGACTAAACCAGGACTAGACCAGGTCTAAACCAGGATTAAACCACCACGTGCCGCTATTTGCTGTTTCGTGCGGCTGGTTTGTGGCTCGGGCTGAGAGGACGCGGTCCGGGCGCCCGATCTCGTGCTCGCAGCCCCGGTGTACGTGTGGCCTCGCGCCGGTCATGCTGCTCTGTCATGGATTTGACCATGATGAGGGGTGCACATGTTGCGCGCTTCTCCAAGGGGTTGGTGCGCGTCACGTCCCGGGACGTGGCAGTGCCATTGAATGAGCGCGGTGCGCCCTTCTCGTCCCTCTGCGCTCACACTGTGTTTGAATGAGAAGCAGTCTGAGCCGCACCGGGCTCCAATGCACGAGGAGCGGAGACATGAGGCACTAGATCCGTAGGAAGTCCAGGTTTAAAACAGGTCTAAACCAGGACTAGACCAGGTCACAACCAGGATTGCCCCCCCCCCCCCCTTCCCCCCCCACGCTTCACTATTAATACATTTTGTTGAAAATCTACTAAAGTGTGAGTGCTTAAAGGTCCCATGGCATGAAATTTTCACTTTCTGAGGTTTTTGAACGTTAATGTGAGCTCCCCTACCCTGTTTAGGGCCCCCCCCCCCCTGATTAAAAGTTGTGAAATGTCTAAACTGAGCATTTGCGATCCTTTTCTGCGTTACAAAAAATCGGAGCTCAAACGGGCGATTTTGAACAAGGCACAAGGCTTATTGACGTCAGATCGAAAAAAGAAATGCAAATGCAGTTCCACCACCGTCTGTCTGTACTCAGCGTCTCTGTAAATCACGCCCAGAGAGTTTGGACTGCGAATGCGCTAGGCAATGCGAAATGCGTTTTTTTATTTGCCTGGAGGCACGTCCGAGTGTTTCTAGGCTCGGAAGTCCTTTATCTGAGCCTCTGGACCTTTGAACAGCAGTGGTTTAATTTTATTTTATGTGGAAATGTGTTTATTTTTCAATGGAACGCTTCAAATCTCTTCCCCCCGTGCAAAAACAAGGAAATGGATCAGCTGAGGGCTGACAGCGGAGAGCGGAGAGTTTGGCCACGCCCCCACCCTCTACTATTGGCCAGCTCTTTTCTCCTCATTTGCATTCAAGCAACAACGCCCATTATGGAATGTTCCAGAGAGGAAAAAAAATACTCTTTCTCATCTTATCTCTGTTTCTCATGCACTGAGTGTTGATTTTGAAGAATGATTCATTTACAGTATTAGGGAACCATTAAGGAGCCATATAAAAGCATCAAGAAGTACCATGTCATGGGATCTTTAAACAAGAGAGAAATGTGAGAAAATGTTAATTCCAGTCTGAGAAAAGTATAGAATGTGTGTGGTGAGGTGTTTCCAGCCTTAAAACATGCATAATAATTGTAAAATATAAAGTTGTCCTACTTCGCAGATTTCACGTATTGCGGGTTATTTCTGGAACCTAACCCCCGCGATAAACAAGGGATTACTGTACTTTATTTTGTCATTCATTCATTAATTCTTATTCGTTTCTATTACAAATATTCAGATTGAGTTTGAAATATACAAATGTCTCTTATATTTTTCAGGTCTGTCCCAGAGTTTAGTGCTGTGAGCGTGAAGACAGAAGAGTCCTCACCGCTTCAACAAAGAGAGACTGCGCAGAGAGAGGACACACAGGGAGAGGACATCAGAGCAGAGACACATGTCCACTCAGAGACTGAGGGAGACACAGAGCGCTCTTCTGACACTGACAGTGATGAAGACCGGAGACCTCCACTCAGCTGTTCACCTGCACGCAGGGACACAGGGGCTGATGGAGACCACCACAACCAAGTCCAGATCAGAGCCAGAAGCTCCACTGCACAAAACTCCCGTCTGTCCCCCACATACAAGTCTGCACCAGAGACCAGACCCACTGTGGAGAATGGAGATGTGTCAAGAACTGGCAAAGGAGCTGAGAGCAGGAAACACAAGTGCTCTGTTCGTAAAGAGAGATTTGAGTCTAAATATAAACTAGACAGACTCAGGAGAGTTCACACAGGAAAGGAATTCAGGTGTTCAGTCTGTAAGAAAGTGTTCGGTCTTAGATCTAATCTCAAAATACATATGAGGACACACACAGGGGAGAAACCATTCAGCTGTCCAGTTTGTAGGAAAGTGTTCGCTCATAGTTCTCATCTAAAAACACACAAGAGGACACACACAGGGGAGAAACCATTCAGTTGTTCAGACTGTAAGAAAGTGTTCACTGATAGTTCTACTCTCCAAACGCATATGAGGACACACACTGGGGAGAAACCATTTAGTTGTTCAGTTTGTAACAAAGCATTTGCTCAGAAGGGTAATCTTGATACACATATGAGGACACACACAGGGGAAAAACCATTCAGGTGTTCAGTTTGTCAGAAAATGTTCACCGTTAGTTCTAATCTCAAAACACATATGAGGACACACACTGGGGAGAAACCATTTAGTTGTTCATTTTGTAACAAAGCATTTGCCTTAAAGGGTCAGCTTGATACACATGAGAGGACACACACAGGGGAGAAACCATTCACCTGTTCAATTTGTAAGAAAATGTTCACTGATAGTTATAATCTCAAAACGCATATGAGGACACACACAGGGGAGAAACCATTCAGGTGTTCAGTTTGTAAGAAAGTGTTCGCTGATAGTTCTCATCTAAAAACACATATGAGGACACACACAGGGGAGAAACCATTCAGGTGTGCAGTCTGTAAGAAAGTTTTTGCTCTTAGTTTTACTCTCAAAACACATATGAGGACACACACAGGGGAGAAACCATACAGCTGTTCAGTCTGTAAGAAAGTTTTCGCTGTTAGTTTTACTCTCAAAACACATATGAGGACACACACAGGGGAGAAACCATACAGCTGTTCAGTTTGTAAGAAAGTGTTCGTTGATAGTTCTAATCTCAAAACCCATATGAGGACACACACAGGGGAGAAACCATTCAGGTGTTCAGTTTGTAAGAAAGTGTTCACTCAATGTTCTCATCTCAGAAAACATAAGAGGACACAGCATTGACTGCATATATAAATGGATAGGTCATGGATGGATGAGGACATCGCTAACGCGTTCTTCCGGCTCCTACTGAGCCTGGCTCTCATTGATTTCCATTCGAATATCGGGGCCCCTCTCTCTGCAATTGCTATTGTGAGCCTCGTTATTTTGGTGTTTGACATCGGACGTTTGACATCGGCTTCTGTTGGTTTTTTTTTTCAACTATTTTGTTCATTCGTTCGGTAGAGCGTTTGTCTACCGATCCAAAGTTTGATGGTTCGAATCCCGCTCTTGACTTTGGTTGAGCGGTCAGATCCACTGACCCAGAGTGGACGGCGGTACAATTTCTAGCTCCCACAGATGAGTGCTGCCGTTGTGTCCTTGGGCACTTAACCCTACCTCGCCCCCAGTGTTGGCGCACACTGGTAGAGAGCCCCCGTGTCAGGAGAGTTACATCAAGGCCGGTTGCGTCAATCGACATGGAGCCCTCCTCCCGTGGACCCACCACCCACAGGAGGATCCATGGGGTTTGGTGCATTGAGATCTGGGTGGCAGATCTGCTTGGACTTAGGGCTGGGCGATTAATCGAGATTTGCGATATCTCGAGATGTTTTATGAAATCAAGAAAGATTTTGGCATATCGAAAAACTCGAGATAATGCGCTAAATGAATAAGATTTCGCCACTCTGCTTATTTTCCTCAACTGTTTGTGGAGCTGTCCGCCCCGCCTCCTTCTTGCGTTTGTGTTTCACTGCCGTGGTTCCCCCTCCCCTCCCCTCACGCACACCGCGTGTGTTTGTTGATAACCAGTGTTGCCAACTTAGCGACTTTGTCGCTATTTTTAGCTACTTTCTGGACCCCTCTAGCGAGAAAATTAGACAAAAGCGACTAGCGACAAATCTAGCGAGTTTTTTTTGTGATCAGAGGCTCCAAGATCGCGGGAGGGGGAAAAAATAATTGCGCCGTTTTCTCCCTTTCCCCGTTCAGAGAAAGAGACAGAGAGACACAGGCAGAGAGGGGCGGGGGCGGAGTTGAGAACAGCGTGGACTGTCACAGACACGGCGCACACACCAGTCTCTCCTCTGCTCCCTCCCATCTCGTCAAATCGCCTCGGAGTCTGGTCATTCTTCTGCCATAGGCTCTGATTCTCAATAAGTGTATGCCTATGCGCTCTGATTTGTTTTCTTTTTCTTTTTGGCGACAGAAAGTCACAAGTAGCACCGCTTAAAAGCTAGTTGTACAGCACAGAAAAGTTTTTAAAAAGCTAGTTCTTAAGCACCAAAAAAATAAAAAGCTATAGTTTGCCCACTATAGCACAACTAAATAAAAAAGAAATAAAAAGCTTTAGTTAAACTACAGCACAAAAAAAAACACAAAATAAAAAAGCAAGCTATAGATCTTGGACTACAGCTCCAAAAAAAATATCTAAAAAATAAAAAACAAATAAAAAACAAACAAACAAGTATATGTAATAACAACACCAATAAAAGGTTAGTGTCACGGGGTAAGGAAGGTTAGGATGTGCTGTCTGTATCTTTTTTTAAATTACGAAATGAGGGATTTTTTTTGTCTCATCTTAAATTTTTTTGTTTTTTTAATCTTTGCACTATATAACTCTCTACCCTCATATTTTATGTTTACAATTAAATAAGGCAATATACTACTTCCTTGGTTTGATAATGTTAAAATTGGTACACAAGCACAGCACTTTGTTACTAGTACCTGTCTACCTCTAGGGACTTGGCTACGAAATGAGGGATTTTTTTTTTGTCTTTTATCTTAAATGAAGAACTGTCTACCCTCAGATTTTATGTTTACAATTAAAATAAGACAATGTACTACTTGGTTTGGTAATGTTAAAAATGGTGCACAAGCAGTTTGTTACTAGTACCTGTCTACCTTTAGGCACTTGACTGCCTACCTGTTTGCACTATCCTATCCTTGCTGAATTTGGCGCGTTTGTTTTTTTTTTTTTCCCTGCAAAGATATCGAGATATATATCGTATATCGAGATATAGCAAAAACATAGAGATATTTTTTTTTTCTCCATATCGCCCAGCCCTACTTGGACTGTTGCCCCCGTGACCCAAAACATACCAGATAAAGCGGAAGATGATGGGATGGGAAAAATCTTATTCATAATATAAATTTATTGCAGTGTGTGTTTTTGTACCTTTATTGTCCATTTACAGTTTGTTTTAGAGATAAACCTGCTATTGTGTCAGTGGCATAAAGCAGTTTCAGTCTTATTGTTTATTGTCTGTATTTTCTTCAAAAATATACTGTACTTTAAAATGTGTAAACCGGACAGGCTTTAATGTGTATATTCTGTATTACAAAATCACATTTGTTGAATTACTTCCTGTCCCAAGACTACTTCATTCTATTTTTTTAAATTTATACATATTATCTTAGTTTGATTATAAATAAATTATACATTGAATGTCTATAAACCTAATCAGTTCACTGGTGGTATCTTCTCTAGTGTCAACATTACCAAGCGCAAAAAACAAAACAAAAATATAGTTGCTAAAAGGAAACATGTCAAGAGTCTAAATATTTGTTCACTACTGGACTTAACGATTTTAAACACATTTGTATCATGACATGTTCACCAGGACTCCAAATCACCATTAGGCCCTATTTCTATTATATGTTACTTAAAAATATAAATAAAGGTTTATCCATGGGTGCTGACTCAGCTGTAGTCTGTAGTCCAACTGCTCATCTGGACCCACTCACACATCCCGGGCCCCGACACGTCGATCACTTCAGATATCTCAGACTCACTAAACAACAGAGGTGGAACAAGTACTCCATTTTCTGAAGTAAAAGTAGAGATACTGGAATAAAAAAAAAAACAGTAATAGTATCCCACATTTACTTAAGTGAAAGTATTAAAGGAGAATAAATAATAAAGTTTTTTTTTACAATCTGACCCTTATTTCGGTAATAAAACAAGTTGTTTTACTCACCCATAGCACTTTGGTGTCATATGGAGCACTTCTGGAGATGTTTTAGATTAGCGATATCCGTAACGCGAGTTCTCGGGACATATAATATATGCCCCGAGCGGTCTCCAAATAACACAAACTTTAGCACTTTTCAAATCATAGAAGCTCAATGTCTTAGTCTACACTTTCGTGTGAGTCAAAAGTGGCCTGTAATCCCAGATTTATCCATAATTTACAGCTTTGCGTTTGGGTCCCGAGAGCTGAGAGCAAAATAAGCTGTGACTCCGCACATGCGCACTGTCCTCCTCATCTACTCGAAACAATGGATAAATCTGGTGATGGAACCAAATCCTCAGTCAGACAGCTCCTGGAACACAGTACACATCACACACCAGTACACAGTACATGATTATACTGTGTACTACATAACACCAGTAGACAGTACATGATTATACTGTGTACTACATAACCCCAGTACACGATTATACTGTGTACTACATAACACCAGTACATGATTATACTATGTACTACAAACAACACAAGTACACGGTACATGATTATACTGTGTACTACATAACACCAGTACACAGTACTTCATTATACTGTGTACTACATAACACCAGTACACAGTACTTCATTAGACTGTCCCGTACACAGGTCCTTCCACGTTCCATGTGGCTGTTTAACGCATCTCTATAAATTGAATTACTGATGTATTACTGACTGTCTTTTGCCCTCCTGCACTGAGCGCTTTGACTGAGACACAAAGGATCAATAAAGTATCTTTGTCTCTTTCTGGGTGACTGCTCTTGCGGCTGCCTGGCAGCGCACTGAGCAATTTTTGAAAATTTTCTTTTTTTTCTTTTCTAACCTCAGTTTTAATGTGATATTTTGGAATTTTAACCACTAACTCTCCAACTCCCCATTTGTTAAATTTTATATCCCAGACATGTAGAATTGTGGACTTTTTTACACATAAATTGTAATTGTTGTTTTTGCTTTAATATAAAAACATCACATGATGAAAAACGTCTAATACATTAGTGTTTACCACAGTGACGACTGTTGTTCCTCCACAGTATTGCTCATGTTTTCCCATGTCCACTCATGAGCTCAATGTGCAGACAAAGAAAGACCAATATTTGATTTTTGTACTTTTTAAGGTATCACATATTGGAATCAAAATCTCTAATACAGACTCAGTCAGCCCAGTCCGCTCCACTACACTGGGCTTTATCGTTTCCTCTGAAATCTTTTACTTGGTAGTCAAAAAATGATCCTTAAAATGCCTGTACCAGATGTTTTTTCCATGTATTTGAGCAGAATATGAGGTCTCCAGGTCAAAGATGTCCACTGTACACTGGCTGCATCTAACTGTGTGGTCAGCATGCCGTTTGTTATGGCTGTGGTGCCGGCAAAACTAGAGGTGTGAAACTCATCACTGTGAAGAATTAGAACGCTCAGAGGCAAGTGAGGAATAACTCTAGGCCACTGTAAAGTGTTTAAAATGAAGTAGTTGTGTTTTTCATGTTTTAAGAGTATAAATCAAACTGTGGCTTTTGAAAACATTACGATCCAAAGAGTAAAACTGCATGTGTGACTTGAAACTCTAGTGCACAGAGTTGTAGCACATCATTCTGTCCACACGGTGGCAGTGTAGTCTTTCTGACTGTGCACAGTGGTCAGTGCTGGAGGTTTGTGGACCATAATTTCAATACAGTTTGGCAAAGTGTGGCAACGCTTGATGACGCCTCATCTCCCCATCATTACCGTGTAGTGCTCTCATCTTTCTCATTATTGCTTGGTGGAAGTGAGTGATGCAACTATACCTTTACTTACTATGCACCAAGTTAAAGTCTGAGATTTAAAATAAAATAACCTGATGTGCCAGAAACATCTGATGAAAACAGTGAGGATCTGCAAACCACAGTCCTGGGTGTGGTCCAGTCCCCGGTGGGTGTTCTGTTTGGAGTCCGTGCTCTGGGTGGGCGGGTGCTTGGAGTCTGTGCTCAGAGTGTTTGGGTGGATGTGTGGGTGGATGTGTGGGCAGATGTGTGGGCGGATGTGTGGGCGGATGTAGGGGTAGATGTGTGGGTAGATGTGTGGGGCTCCTCAGTAGGCTCCACGTTTGCGTTCCAGAGGGGGCATGAAGTAGGTCTTGTAAGCCGCTCGGTGTGACTCGTCCCTGGGCTGTGGACAGACGAATAAATCCAAGTTCAACACAAAGGAAAATCTTGGTGGTTCTCAGATTCTAGACTGTGATTATGTCACTCTCTCAAGAAACACATTTCTCTGTTGGCGACTTTATATGAAACATGAAATCCCCAAAAGGTAAATTCACAAATGTTGAACCTGATCATTTCTATCAGTGACTAGAGCCAAGAATTCACTGTACAGTGTATTACAACACAATTCTGGCTGCTCCCTATCTGACACTCACAATCTCACTCCCAATAAAGCTCGAACTGGGAGTATAAAACAATCTGTGCAATTTATAATGATAGGAAGCAATATATACTGTAGTTGGATGTTTTGTATTTACATGTTATTCTCATCCTGACTTGGTTTGGTGGATAGTACCTGTGGTCAATATTTATCATAGTTTTACATCAGTTAAGTGACAGTTTGTGTAAAACAAATGAAAAAAAAAAAGCAAAAATAAAGGAAGCAGCACTGAGTTGTAAAACAGAATCCCTCTACATATGTAATTAACATGGAAAACTCCATGCAAATGAAACAATTTATGGACAAAGAAGGCATTTTTCTGGGAGTTAACCTTGATTTAACAAAATGCAGGTTGTCTTTTATTTGTATTAGTCTAATCATAACTATTGTGTAATTTAGACTAGTTAAGACAAAGTTTTGGCCCTTGACATTGCCATGAAGGTTGCTAAATGTGATTGAACACGTGGAAATAGGCCGCAACTCGGAGTTTTTAGTTCTTTTTTCAAAAATTGCGATTTTCGTTTTTTTTGCAGAATGTGCTAGTTGAGATCATGAAGAAGCCACTCCATGTTTTAGATAACAGCATTGGCTGCTTAGAAAGCATACATTTTGTCTGCGAAATTGGCTTTGAGACACGTCCGTTTCTCTGAAGCTTACAGAATGCAATCGGATACTTTACTGCCAAAATACCGTGGATACGTGAATAATCAGACAACGAGGAAAACAACGAGGCAAGTAAGTGTACCTGATGATATTTACAGGAACACATTTACTTTATAGACTTTGGGACATGTTTAAATAGTAATTCAGCTTTCGTGCGGATCACATTTCATGACGGCTGCTGCGGTCAGCAAAAATCTTTAACCGTTGTGCGTGCAGCCTAGCCTATTTCTGCTAGGACTAACCCGGGACTAAACCGCGACTAAACCAGGACTTAACCGGGACAAAACCAGGGCTAAAGCAGGACCAAACCAGGACTAAAGCAGGACTAAAGCAGGACTAAACCAGGACTAAACCAGGACTAAAGCAGGACCAAACCAGGACCAAACCAGGACTAAAGCAGGACTAAAGCAGGACTAAAACAGGACTAAAGCAGCTTCTAATTCTGACCTTTCCTGAATGTAAACTCCACACCACAGTGATGTCAGTGATGGGGGAGGTCTTAGCTTAATGTCATGCAAATGAGTTCTGAAGGCCTGGACAAGAGAATCTTTAAAGGTCCCATGACATGGTACTTCTTGATGCTTTTATATGGCTCCTTAATGGTTCCCTAATACTGTAAATGAATCCTTCTTCAAAATCAACACTTAGTGCATGGGAAAGACACATGTACAGAGTCAGAGTCAAAAAATAACTCTCTGAACGACTCATTCTGCGCCTTGTTGCTTGAATGCAAATGAGAAGAACACAGATTGGTAAGAGGAAGAGGGGGGGCGCGGGCAAATGCGCCGCTGGTTCCTTGTTTTAGCGGTGCGCTGTGCCTGGCCCCACTTCCGCGTGTGTAAGCGCGAAGGAGGAAAGGACAGCCTTTTCAATGAAAAAAAACACATTTGTACAGAAAATAAAATTAAACCACTGCTGTTTCAGAGGTCCAGAGGGTCGGGTAAAGGACTTCCAAGCCTAGAAACACTCGCACATGCCTCCAGGCAAATAAAAAAACGCATTTCGCATTGCATAGCTCCTCCGCGGTCCAAACTCTCTGGGCGTGATTTCCAGAGACAGGGGGTGGAGATCCAGACGATGGTGGAACTGCATTTGCATTTCTTTTTTCGATCTGACGTCAATAAGGTGCCTTGTCCAGAATCGCCCATTTGAGCTGTGTTTTTTTCAAACGCAGAAAAGGATCGCAAATGCTCAGTTTAGACATTACGCAACTTTTAGCCATTGGGGGGGCCTAAACAGGGTAGGGGGGTTCACATTAACGTTCAAAAACCTCAGAAAGTGAAAATTTCATGCCATGGGACCTTTAACGTGGAATTTCTCAGATTGTTGTCTTCAGAATGTGCTGCTTTCAAATGGCCACAAATTCTTCAAATGTTCTCAGATTTCCCTGTGTAAGTCATCGTTGGAAAGCTTAGAAACTACACGTTCAGAATCTGTGAATAACTCAAAACGCCTCCGGGACGACTTGTAAAAGTGATGGAATAATGTAACATCTGCTCCAAGTGTCCAACCAAGAAGACAAATTATAAACTAGTAAAAGAAAATGAAAATCTAGACGAAATCATTAGTAAAGTAAGTATTTGACATGTGTAGATCCTTGTTGTGAGTAGGTGAGTTTGGACTTGCCTTGGCCAGGCGGGGGTGACACTTCTTGGTGGCGATGGCTGGCAGCGTGCCGCGGTGGGTGAAGTTGTAGGTGGGCATGGTGGACACGGGGAAGGAGATCTGGGGCACCACCAGGCTGAGCTTGGGCAGCTCGGCAGGGTAGTGCGGGACGTTCCGTCTGTGGAGGGGCTCTGCTACATTCTTCAGGTTATGCTGAGGACAGACACGGTAGAGCCTGGTGTTAGCATTCAGTAATATCCCATAATATCAGAGGTGGGAAGTATTATAAGACTTTACTAACTATCCATCCATCCATCCATCTTCTTCCGCTTTTCCATTTTCTGGGTCGCGGGGGCAGCAGTCCAAACAGATCTGCTGCCCAGAAATAATACTTTACTACTACTTGTGTAATACGTACGCACTAGGGCAGAAATTTGGATGCAGAGCTCTATATTAGAACTATTGTTAGGGAAATAAACTTTTGGTAAATTTGAACCTTTTTGAATCTTGGTCGTCTCTTGATAGAACATGCAATATACAACACTTTAATAATAAATAAATAAATTAGCTGTCAAACGAACAAGTACACAGTGGCTGGTTGTGTAGCACTGACATCTCACAGCAAGAAGACTCTGGGTTTACTCTGGCTTTTCTGTCTGGGGTTTACATGTTCTCTCTGTGTATGGGTGAGCCAATGTTCCTGACCAAGACTAGTTCAAGAGCTGGAGATGTGTCCCGGACTTCTGTACTAGTCCTGACAGGTTACCCCAGCAGCATGGATGGGTCAAATGCACTGGACAAATTTCTGTACAGGGCAATAAGAGTAAGGCTGCATCCCATTACTCTGTCTTACCCCTTTGTCTTACCCCTACCCCTTTATCTACATCTTTGTCTTTCCTCTTGATAAGGGCTCGGGGTATGAATGTTCCCCTAAGAAATGGGACACCACTCGATTACCGTTTGCGTCATCATCCCTTGCCTCTACCTGGCTGCCAATTAATGCAAAAAAACTTAAACAAATGTCAAGGATTATCGGGTACCTCAGCTCGACAAAAAAAACTAGCTTGTTTATACATGAAAGTTCGATGAAAACGATAACGTCGACTAAACAGACATCACTACAATTAAAACTGAAACCACAGTTCACTAAAAGTCACGTAGAACATAAGCGTCATAACTGTAAACCTGCTAAACTGTTAATCGATAATTACAACTGCTGAAAATACATTTATGAGACTCCTCGGCTGGTCGATGTGATGCTGCCATCCTGATCCCAAAACCTGCCTGAGTGGACCCCTTCATTTCAAGTCTGGTCGAGAGCTTACTTCGTTTCAAGGGGTATTTAGCCCAAGGTCGTGGCCCGAGACCTTGATCAAAATTAGAATTGGGACACCCCTTGCCCTCACATTAACGAGCAAAACCAAGGGGTAGGGGTAAGACGAAGGGGTAATACAGAGAAATGGGATGCAGCCTTAACCTTAAACTCAAACTGCTGCTGCTGGTGTTGCAGTGTTGGAACGGCGTGACGTTATGCTGTTGTGGTCACCGTCTTTAAAAGCTGCACGCTATAACTAAACATTTATTAAGGGAAAAGGCTATGGTGGGCTCTGGTGTCTAGTGTCCGTCAAAAACAAACTTCCAACAGAAAGAATCCAAACCACCATGGCACCTTCACTGGCACCAACGCACAGCACACTGCGTGGGCTAAGATCCTCTAGCTACTTAATTTCCCCAAACACTTTTTACTCTTTTGGGTAATTCTGAGAAGATCACTACCCGAGTTGTTGTATTTTGAAGTAAATAGAATGTATAGGTCAGAATGTATAGGTCCTCTACCCACCTCTAATACCTAAGGTTACATAACCATTACAAACGTTTATGTTTATTAAGGTGAATGAAAGTAACTTTTACACAATTGTTGTGAATTGTACTATTGTGAATTGACTTGTGGTCTGACGTGTTTGTGATGCATGTGTGTATGTTCTGAGGACACGAGGACTCCTGTCCTTACACTGAGAGGGGTCTGTCTGGGGTAACGCCCCCGCAGAGCTCGGCCCAGTCTGGTGGGACGCCACAGGTGCTCTAAAGAGTTGTGCACCCCACTGCTGTCCAAACCATCCACGTTCCCCACACGCTGGAAGCTCTCGGCTTTCTTTTCTGCAAGCCTGAAGAAGACAAGTGAAATACAGTTTATTAAGTACAAGCCAGTCACATTGCACACATTTATTTCATTCTATTTTCTACAGAAGATGGACAGATAGTGGATACATACATGGCCAGTAAAAATCAGACTCCTCACATCAGCACTTCAGATGGAACTGTTTCCATTTCAATAATCTGATAACAGCCAGTGGCTCGTCGAGTTGAGGAGTCATTTGCAGGAACAGTGTGCTGTTGGCTCACTGTGCTAATCCCACATGTATAGGTTAAAGCTGCATTACGGAACATTACACACATGAATACATGTTTTTATGTCCTCCACATTACCCAGCTACATGCCTGGAGGAGGTAAGGTGAGTGGAGTGCTTTGCCCAGGGGCACAACCCAACAAAATGCAGATGTGTGTACCTGATATCTCTGAAGTACATTTATACCTGATGTCTCTGAAGTACATGTGTACCTGATGTCTCTGAAGTACATGATGTCTCTGAAGTACATGTCTCTGAAGTACATATGTGTGTGTACCTGATGTCTCTGAAGTACATATGTGTGTGTACCTAATGTCTCTGAAGTACATATGTGTGTGTACCTGATGTCTCTGAAGTACATGATGTCTCTGAAGTACATATGTGTGTGTACCTGATGTCTTTGAAGTACATATGTGTATGTACCTGATGTCTTTGAAGTACCTGATGTCTCTGAAGTACATGATGTCTCTGAAGTACATGTGTGTGTACCTGATGTCTTTGAAGTACATGATGTCTCTGAAGTACATGTGTGTGTACCTGATGTCTCGGAAGTACATGATGTCTCTAAAGTACATGTGTGTGTACCTGATGTCTCGGAAGTACCTGATGTCTCTGAAGTACATCAGAAGTACTGCAGAGACATCATGTACTTCAGAGACATCAGGTACACACACATGTACTTCAGAGACGTACATGTGTGTGTACCTGATGTCTCTGAAGTACATGATGTCTCTGAAGTACATGATGTCTCTGAAGTACATGATGTCTCTGAAGTACATGTGTGTGTACCTGATGTCTCTGAAGTACATGATGTCTCTGAAGTACATGTGTGTGTACCTGATGTCTCTGAAGTACATGATATCTCTGCAGTACATGTGTGTGTCTACCTGATGTCTTTGAAGTACATGTGTCTCAGAGCGGTGTCTGCGCTGATGCGTTCGTCGGGGTCGTAGGCTAACATCTGGTAGAGCAGGGAGAGGGCGGGGGCGGGGCAGTTGATGAGTCGGGACAGTCCTGTGCCTTTCTTCTGAGGGAAGTTAAACTGCATCGATCTGGACCTGCAACGCGCCATAGCATTAGGTTAGCATTAGCACATACAGCTGACAATTAGGAATGCACCAATGTGAAAATTTTAGCCGATACCGATATCCAATATTAATGTTGCTGATATCGGCCAATACCGATATTAGCCAATACCAATATTTATTTATTTTTAATTCTGAGATAACATTTTATACAGACTGAAAATCATGCAAAATAAATTTTTGAATGTCTTTTTATTTTCAAAACGTGTTTTGACTCCTGATTTTTTCTTTTTTCTTTTCAATTTCAGTTTTTTTTAAATAGTGTAACTTTTTTTTTTTTTTATAGTACAACATTGTGTTCTGCATCTTGATTGGCTAAGGGACCTTTTCCGATTGATGTTATAGATGGGGGACACGGGGGGGGGGCTGGAACTAGACCAGACCGGGACTGGACCAGGACTAAACCTGGACTAAACCAGGACTAAACCACCGCGTGCGGCTCTTTGCACGTGGTGGTTTAATCCTGGTTTAGACCTGGTCTAGAGCAGCGCTATCACACACGTGTCCGCGCGCACACTTCTCCGCCCTCCCCCTTCCCCCCACGCTTCACTATTAATACATTTTGTTGAAAATCTACAAAAGTTTGACCCAAACATGCGCCATAGGTAACATCCTCCAGCTTTGGGCCTGACCAAGCCTAAATAACAAAACAAAATCATGGGGATGGTCCCCGGGTCAAATATAGAAACAAAATCTCCTGCGTGAGATCAATAAAGGTCAATCTTCTAATCTTAACCACTGTAAGGCGCTTTGTGCTACAATTTTGTATGAAAAGCGCTTTATAAATATTGTTTGATTGATTGATTGATTGAGTGTTTAAACGAGAGAGAAATGTGAGAAAATTCGAGGGATTACTGTACTGTCAAATATCGGTCGTTAATATCGGCCCACTTTTACACATTGGGCCGATACCGATATGTTAAAAATTTGGCAATATCAGCTGATACCGATGTTAATACCGATATATCGTGCATCCCTACTGACAATACTGTACAATGCCTGCATTACTCATCAATAGTGATCTCTGAGTCAAAGGTGTGGGCACACCTCATTCAGTGTTTTCTTTGTGTTCCTCTATTACACAAAAGGGTTTTCTGACATGTTATAATGTCGTTATCTCTTCAGAAACATACCTTTATTATTAGTCTGTCTAAATCTCCAAAACTCAAAATGCTCTGTTCCACCTTGTGATGTCATGGAGCGGTAGTTTTCAAGTTAACAGCTCCGTTTACCTTTAGTTCAGCAGCAGTTAACTTCATACATCACCTCATGCCATCAAGGGGGAACAGGGAGTTTTCTATTTGAGAGAAGAACTTAGCTTAAATTTAATATGCAGGGCTTGTGTGAATTGAAGAAAATACAACTCCAGGTATGTCTTTCATGTGGAAACAACATTATAACAGATCAGAAAATAGCATAAAATGAGTAGATACAAACCGATGACACCAAATACTAGTATATGAAGCTAGATGAAGCAAGATTATGTAAAGAAAAAAGGTTAAATAAATAAGAATTCATTGTTTTAAATTTAGACTGGTATCTTGTTTGTTAGTGAAATACAAACTACTGTTATGCAGCTTGTTTGCTGGTTCAGTATGAAGAGCACGTACTGCTTAAACTTGTGCAGGACGCTCTGGTCTGGGGTACCCAGCACGTCGTGGATCTTGGCAACTTGGTCCAACTCATTGGTCCCAGGAAACAGAGGGTTCAGACTGGAACACACAGGGAGAGAGGGTCATCACTACAGCTGACCACTCTGGGATTATACCACCCGGTCAGTAAACAGATCAAAGTCAAAATCAAAGTCAGCTTTTATTGTCAATTCTGCCATAAGTGCTTTATAAATAAAGTTGGATTGGATTGGATTGGATATGTGTTCAACATACAGTGAATCGAAATTTCGTTTCTCTCTGGCCAGGTAGTGCAAAAAGGACATTGTACAAAATACAATATAAAGACAAAATACAACAAAAACTATCTAAGACAGAAATCTAAATCTAAACTAAAGTCTAAGATCTAAAATCATAAAGCAATGCAACATAATAAATAAATACCTATATACAGATGTCCAAAAATGTGCAGTGTGCATCAAAAATGTGCAATGGAAGATGCAGCAGTGAAATGGTAACGTGCAATAGAATGTGCATTGGAGTTGAGATAAAAATAAATGTGCAACAGTAGTAATTCTAGTGCAATAACAGGAGTAAACAACAGTACAACAGTAGTAAAATTCCAGTAGTAAATGTGAATGTGCAACAGTGCAACAGTAGTCCTTAGCAGCAGTTTTTTAAGGACGGGTAAGGTGAGAGTTCAGGTGAGAGTTCAGCAACTTGTATCCTCAAGAAAATGTAAAGCAATATCGTGCACTTAGGGAAACCAACGCTTGTATTATCTGAACGGTAATAAACCATATTAGAAAAATAAAAACATTGGCTATTGATTGGAGATTAGAAACCTTTATACGCCGATACCTCAGCCTACTGTAGCTCATGAGGAAGTCACTGTTATAGACTGTGATTCGTTAAATCAATTCTTCTAAACTCAAATAAGGCTAAAATTATCAGTTCAGTAAAAAACATGGATTATTCTGTCCAAATAAAGAATGATTCCATATTATGGTAGGTATATGGGAAAAATCAGAAAAATCACTGTATTAAAGAAACTATATGTAGCCTGCTCTCTTGTTAAAACTAAGAAAACTAACTAAACTAAAGTTTTAAGAATGGTTCTACAGTCACAGCTGAATCTGGGTTACCGGTGCTTAAACCTGCAGATGGAGGACAGCACCTCCAGAACTCCCTCCCTGAGCTGTAGAGGCTGCACTAGCACTGAATCATGACTGGCTGCAGGTGCTGGGGTGTAGGTATTGACCGTTCAGATCAGAGAGAGGCATTTTAAGTTTCAAACAAATGGATTTCAGCATCAAATTATTGCATACAACTTGGCCATCATGTAATTTAGAGTAAATCGGCATTACAATTTTTATTTGATTTGAGCCTATTTATCTTGGATCTAGGGGCACAACTATGCTAAATTGGGATTTTAAATCTAAATCCCAATAGGTAGTTTAATACTTATTTTTGAAAGATAGAGCAGGTTTTCTCGAGCTAGCTCAAACCACATTCTTTTGTCCATCTTAGAAGATGTGGTAAACAGAGCAGTATGAGACAGAGGAAGCAGACATTTTCAGAAGCATTCAGAGCTGATCGTGCCAACTCTGAATCCCCCTGTGAAAGCTGAGCCTGAGTGTTGTCCTATTTGAGAACGATAATCCCATTCTCAGGTTTAAACTGTACTGTACTCAGCCACTCCCATTCAAATGTGTCTTTGTGTATGCACAGGTAAGCAGAGTGTGTACTTCATGATATCAAAGTGTGTACAACAGAGCCGGCCCTATTGATAGCTGCAGATCAAATGACGACTACCAAATTTTCACTTGTATCAAAATGACTACACGATGCTGTTGAAAACCTATGTGTATCACCAAGTAAGAAAATTTAACTGTAGAAGGAAATACGTCACAGTGGACGTGTGCCTGTGGCGGTGAAAATGAGAGATGATTGGCAAAATGGCGTCTTGAAAATAAGCAATTAAAGATTGTTCGAACATGCATAAAATCACTCCAAACACAACTTCAGCAAAATGGTGAGGGGAAACAACTATGACATGGTTAAAAGCTCTGAAGAGTCCATCTTGCAGAATAGGTCTACAAGCACCTCATAATCCCAAAGTGTGTACAAGTACCTCATGATCTCAAAGAAGACACAGCCGGCGCTCCAGATGTCCATCTTGAGGCTGTAGTATCCGTCGGTGAGGAGGCACTCTGGAGCTCTGTACCAGCGTGTGGAGATGTACTCTGTGTGAGGAGGGGACGAGTACACACTGCGGCACGAGCCAAAGTCGCCCAGCTTCAGCACGTTTTGCTACAGAAACAACAGGCAGCATGAGGGACCCGCAGGAACAGTCAAAACAAATAATAATAAATAATAAAAGATAATAAAAGTGTCTGACCTTGATGAGGATGTTCTCTGGTTTCACGTCTCGATGGAAGATCCCACAGCTGCAGAGAACCAAGATACACATGAAAACTATACCTGGATATGACTGCTTATACACAACACTTAAGATATGTGTAGGCCTACATGTGCATGTGTTTTACGGTATTATATAATGTGTAGGCCTACATGTGTATGTGTTTTATTGTATTATATAATGTGTAGGCCTACCTGTGCATGTGTTTTATTGTATTATATAATGTGTAGGCCTACATGTGCATGTGTTTTATTGTATTATATAATGTGTAGGCCTACCTGTGCATGTGTTTTATTGTATTATATAATGTGTAGGCCTACATGTGCATGTGTTTTATTGTATTATATAATGTGTAGGCCTACATGTGCATGTGTTTTATTGTATTATATAATGTGTAGGCCTACCTGTGCATGTGTTTTATTGTATTATATAATGTGTAGGCCTACCTGTGCATGTGTTTTATTGTATTATATAATGTGTAGGCCTACATGTGCATGTGTTTTATTGTATTATATAATGTGTAGGCCTACCTGTACATGTGTTTTATTGTATTATATAATGTGTAGGCCTACCTGCATGTGTGTTTTACTGTATTATATGATGCGTAGGCCTACCTGTGCATGTGCTCCAGAGACTTGCACAGTTGGTACATATAATGCTTCACTGTCTGCTCTGGTAGAGGACTTTTCCTTCCTGCAACAAAAAAAACACACACACACACACAAATCAATCTCATTTCAGATTGTTACCATATAATTAATAATTACAGTGTGTTAGTCTTGTATAGAACACTGTTGCTTACTTTTGTCATCCCTCTACACGCCATGCATTATTTAGTCTCTCCACATTCAGGTAGTAGGAATGTGTGTATACATGTTTAAAGTTGTTATTTGTGAAGTTGTTTGAGTGCCAAAAGGAGGCTGTACTGTATGTGACCATTATTTGATTTGGTGGTGGTAAACTACTGCTCATATTATTCTAACATACTCTGTATGTTATGTATGTTAGAATAACATGAGCAGTAGTTTACCACCACCAAATATATATATATATATATATATATATATATATATATATATATATATATATATATATATATATATATATTTATATATATCAGGGATGAAAGTGGCCAATCATGAAAAAAGCGGAAAGTCACGGCAGGGGGGGGAATTCCGGGGGGGGCGGCGGCAAAACTTTAATAAATAGCTATAAAACACATTTTTAAACAATTGTAGTGGTTTTTATTTGAAAGTTGATATCAAAACACGGCACTGACCCCGATTTTGCGACATCAAAGTCTGATAACGAGCCGAGAGAGCGCACTCTCTGCGGTGTCCGCAGCACCAGAAGAGCACACAAGCTCGCGCAGCCCCGCACACATGTACAAGTTTAATACGAGACATGTACTTTTGTTTCTGAATACGGGACGATTAGATTTTTCAACGGACGGTTGGCAACCCTAAACACAATTATACATATATAATACACACCCAAAATTTCAACGTATTTGAAAAAAAAAAAAAAAAAAAAATTACCACACGGCTAAAAAAAAAAGCGGAGATCCGCTAAAAAGCGGAACTCTTTCATCCCTGATATATATATATATATATATATATATATATATATATATATATATATACTGTAAGTACTGATGATATCTATACATACCCTGTATGTACTCATAAATGTTCATCTCCATGAGCTCACAGATCAGAGACACTGTTCCCGTCTCTTTGTCACTGCACAAAAAAAAAAACACATTACACTCACATGACATCATGTCAGTAGTCGTAGCAGTAGTAGTAGTAGCAGCAGCAGTAGCAGTAGTCTTAGTCGTAGTAGCAGTAGTAGTAGCAGTAGTAGTAGTAGTAGCAGTAGTAGCAGTAGTCTTAGTCGTAGTAGCAGTAGTAGTAGCAGTAGTAGTAGTAGTAGTAGTAGTAGCAGTAGCAGTAGTAGTAGTAGTAGTAGTAGCAGTAGCAGCAGTAGCAGTAGCAGTAGTAGTAGTAGCAGTAGCAGTAGCAGTACTCACTAGATGAGCTCGTGGAGCTGGATGATGTTGGCGTGTGGGCTCAGCCTCTTCATGGCCTGGACCTCCCTCAGGTTGTTGGCTTGTTCCAGACTGAGCAGCAAACACACAACACAACATCACACATCATCCAACATCACACACCATCACACAACATCATCCAACATCACACATCATCACACAACATCATCCAACATCACACACCATCCAACATCACACACCATCACACACCATCTAACATCACACATCATCCAACATCACACATCATCCAACATCACACATCATCCAACATCACACATCATCCAACATCACACATCATCCAACATCACACACCATGCAACATCATGCAACATCACACAACATCCAACATCACACACCATCTAACATCACACATCATCCAACATCACACACCATCCAACATCACACAACATCCAACATCACACAACATCCAACATCACACAACATCCAACATCACACAGCATCCAACATCACACAACATCCAACATCACACACCATCTAACATCACACATCATCCAACATCACACACCATCCAATATCACACACCATCTACCATCACACAACATCATCCAACATCACACAACATCCAACATCACACACCATCATCCAACATCACACACCATCCAACATCACACACCATCATCCAACATCACACACCATCCAACATCACACACCATCATCCAACATCACACATCATCCAACATCACACCATCCAACATCACACAACATCCAACATCATACACCATCTAACATTACACAACATCATCCAACATCACACACCATCACACACCATCACACAACATCACACACCATCACACAACATCATCCAACATCACACACCACCATCCAACATCACACACCATCCGACATCAATCAATCAAACAATATTTATAACGCGCTTTTCATACAAAAATTGTAGCACAAAGCGTCACACACACCATCATCCAACATCACACATAGTGTTCAGCTTCAGTCAAATGAAGCTCACTGAGGCTGGAAGTTATAGCCCCCCCCCCCTATCCCCCCTCTCCTCCTCCCTCTCTCCCCCCTCCTCCTCCCCCCCCCCCCTCCCCGTGTGCTGCACCCTTGGGTGTCAGTGGCGTGTGCATGTGTACATGTGTACAGAGTGTGCGAGTGTCTCAGGTGTCTCCGCTCCTGCAGGCACAGGACACATACGTGCTAATCGTCTGCTTCATGGTTTTACAGGCATAGAACTTTCCATCTTTGAGGCTCTGGGTTTTCACCACCTCTGAAAACGTTCCCTCGCCGATTTTTTTGATGATTTTATAACCTGAAAAAAGAAGAAGAAAAGACGGCGGGTGAACGAGTGAATGAAACCGTATCCTTCATCTGTAATTACCTCCCGCGACTGCAATTAGCTGATGACGTAAATAATGAACCACTTCAAACCATAAATTATATTATTTATTAACAGCTACATGTAAACAGATTAAAGCCACAGTACGGAACTTTTTGTAGATTTAAATAAAAGGCACTTTTTTCGTTCATTAAGTGTGTTTTTATTGCACATAAAATCATATACTGTGAGCAGGATTGCATCTCCACAAACCTGACTGCTCCTTTGGCTATAATATTCCATAAACTGTATCTGTCTCCATGGAGAAAGTTCTGAAGTTTGGTTTTAACTTTCTCCATGGAATTGCTTTAACATGACAGGAGTTCATCCACTTCAAGTTTATATTATGGATTAAATGGAATAACTATGGTTTAGGTCACATGACTATTTCCACTTATATATATGTATTTATATATTTATTATATATAATAAACATATATAAATACATACACACACACACATGCATGCATACACACATACACACACATACATACATAGGCCTACATACATACATACATACATGCATAAACAAATACATAAATAAATAAAAAATTAAATTAAATTAACATATAATTTCAGTCATATCCTCCTGAGGCCTGGCCCATTCATTTGTGTCCTTTATAGTGGACATTGACTTAACCAGGCTGTCTTTTAAGTGTTTTGAGATAGACTCTAGTTTGTGGCTGCACTATGATTAAAACATAAATAAATAAATAAATAAATAAATAAATAAGAAATTAAAAGGGAGTCTAAAAACTTTTTGAGGTGACTGTAGAAGCTTGTCAGAGGTGTTGGTCATAAAAAAAAAAGTTTTCTTAGGTTGTTAACTTCACATGGATTTAACATTACTACAGTCCATTACAGAGGGCATGTAACAACATTATGAATAAAAATAAAATTAACAAAATGTAAATGCTAAGGTGTTCCCAAAAAAAAATAAAAAAATAAAATAAAATAAATAAATACACTTTTTTCTTCAGGTCCCAGGAGGATATATCTAACAATTTACCCACACTGACAACAGCATTTCCCTTTCAAACTGCGCTATTTTAGACGCGCATAAAGAAAAACAAAGTCTCGGTCTCCAAACTTCCACCGTGTCCCGCACAGCGCAGCCCTTGCCCCGGATCACACTCACAGCCCCGGGTCACACTCACAGTGCATCCCGCTGTCCCGCCGCTGCGGCCGCATGTCCACAGCTCGCCCGCTAGACCCATGTCCACAGACCGGGGGGACCAGCGGCTCTTCCCCGCGGCATTCTGTCCCTAAAGGCGGACGGTCCTGACTGCGGGAGGCGCTGGTGTTAGCTTAGCCCGTTAGCATGCCCGTTCAATGTCGTGTAAATAAAACTAGAGGGGTAGGAACCGCGGTAACCAGGGAGACCGTGACCAAGGACCACGAACAGCTGTAGAAATCGTGCCCTGACTGCGAGGCTTTTTCAGAATGAGAAATTAGGACTGTTGCCATAGCAATTAACAAATGAAAATAAATAAATATGGTTAATTTTAGAAGTGAACTTTAAGAAGTGAACTTTATTGATCTCACACTGGAGAAATTCTTCTCTGCATTTTAACCCATCCTATATATATATATATTATATATTAGGAGCAGTGGGCAGCACACATTAGGGCGCCCGGGGACCATCTCCATGATCTTCTTGCTTCGGTTTGGTCAGGACCTAAGCTGGAGGTACCTATCATGCATGTTTTTTGGGTTGGTGGGGGAAACCGGAGTGCCTGGAGGAAACCCACCCAGACACGGGGAGAACATGCAAACTCCACACAGAAAGGCTCGGGCGACCCGGGGATCAAACCCAGACCATGCATGCAAACTCCACACAGAACACACACGGAAAGGTCTGGGCGACCCGGGGATCGAACCTGGAACCCGGAAGTTGACAGAGGCCATATTCATAAGCAATATTTTTTCTTCTTTGTAATCGCGAGATAACGAGATAATTAATTCGAGATCTCGAGAAAACGAAACAATTATTCCGTGATCTCGAGAAAACAAACTGAAACGTCTACCGCCACGTTGTGACAGGCTGACTTCGGGGCTATTTCTCATTCTGAATAGACGCGTTTTTGGTCATTAGAATGTCTGGAATAATAATTGATCAGCTGATAAGGCATTATTTTGATCAGGGGTTGACACAGGGGGAGATTGTATTACATTTTTATAGTGCTTTTCCACCTTCAAGGCACTCAGAGCACTTTACAACAAGGAACCGCTCATTCATTCACACACACATTCATACACCAGTGTATGCAGACACTGGGGGCGAGGTGGGGTGAGGTGGTTTAAGTGTCTTGCCCAAGGACACAACAGCACTCATCTGTGGAAGCTGAAGTCACACCAGCCGAACTGCGGGTTAAGGGATCTGGTTTAGAATAGAATGCCTTTTATTGTCATATTCACATGTACAATTTACATTATACATGCTCACAATGAGACTGAAAGCATTTCACTTCAGTGCATTTAATATTTAAGTAGGTTTATGCCGAGAGCACGATTCGAAAATAGTTGCATAAAAGTTGAAGATGAAAAACACAAATAGGGATGACATTTTATAGTAAGGTTAGGCAAGATATTGGGCAAAACTCTTTTTCATTTTTAACTATTGTGGCCATTTTGCACTTTTGACAGAAGATTTCATCATTGTCCAATCTGCACCAAACAATGTTTTATTATTTCACTGAGTAAACTTGTAACCGTAGATATCTGAACAATGTAACTTCAAAGTTTCTCAAAAGTTTCTCATTTTTCTCCCATCAGAATCACCCCTTAAAGTAGCTCCTACAGACTCCAAACTTTACAATCTTAAGAGAACTTTAACAGATTTTACAGAAGGATTTGTTGATATCTAATTGTAAATGTGATTTAAGTTTTAACCCCAAACAATAAGGCAGAATTTGAATTATTACACAAATTTTCAATAACAAGATTCCTAAAAAATCTTTTTTTTGTGTATTTGACAAAATTAAGCAAGAAATTTGCTCTATGCATTTTTCAGTTTTAAATGTCTTAACGCAGTGCAATTTGGTCAATTTTTAAAAAGAAAATGGCTTATTTTATATGAAAATATTACAACTGTAATACTTTTTTCCATGCATGCAAATAAACTACAGAAGAAGTTTCAATTTCTCAATTTGCTATCTCAATTTTTTTCTTTTTTCCCCCGATTTATCTGCAGTGTCTCTCTTTAGATAGTTGATTTAGCTTTTTTATTTGGGGTTTGTGCCTATGTTCAACCATGCAAATGTGAAATAATGTTCTTTTCATTTTTGCATCTAAAAATCTTCATAATTATGTAATTACAATAGAATCATATTAGTTGAATAGAATAATTTATTTAATGGCCAGTGACACATTAATATGAGTAATATATTCAAAATACTTAGTTATATGTTAATTATAACAAGCCTGACAAACATAGCTAGCGTTCTCTGCATTACTGGGTCTTGAAAATTACCAATATTTCTCTATTTGGGTCTCCTTTAATCATTTACATTTACAGCTCTGTATTGACATTATGTTCTATTACAATTTAGCTTTTCCCGCAGTCGCAAGATGGCCGCCACAAGTTCCACTACACGTCACGTCCTCTAGGTTTTATACACGCGTCCTCTAGTTGCCCTGTTAGCTGCCCGTCGCCTTGGTAACGGAGCACGCTTCGCCCCGCGCTCTGACCTGCGGAGGAACCCGAAACTGAAGCGCACTGCCCCGCCTCCTGTCACCGTCCCGCCGCCACAAACCGCCTCCTTGTGACCGGGGAAACCTCCACACAACCGGCCACGACTGTCCGCCCGCCGGGGAGCTGGATAACGAGCTCCACGGGCCTTGGCGGAGTTTTTTTGTCTCGGTTTATCGCCACCTTTACTCACCTTCCGTCCAGAGGTGGTTGGTCAGCTCGGGGTTCTTCTCACCCGGCTCCGTGTGGCTGTCCCCGGGCACCTCGTCCGCGCTCTCCCCGCTGTTGGAGTCGCTGGTCCGAGGTGTTTTACACGCGTTTCGCAGAGCCGCACGGTTCTTAATGTCAATCAGCCACTTTGAATAGTGCATGGTTAGTGCACCGAGGCTGTTATGAAGCGCGACATAAAGATCCTACCGCGAAAAGGGGTCCGTTGTCACACACGGCGGTCGGTCTATAAATGACATTTCTTAAAAAAAAAAAAAATCCTGTTAAAATTTTCCATCAATCAAAGCATCTGTCCATTCACCCCCCGGAGCAGAAAAAGGCGTGGATCTGACCAATTAATTTGGCCCGTGTCGCCTTCCGTAGATAAATACTTCAGTGCGCATGCGTGGCAAACTGTTGTTTTGTTTTTAACAGCTATTCAATGAAATGTGCTCCAAATGTGACCGTACACGCGTTTGATTTACTTTTTTTGTTGGTAAATTGTAAAAATATCATAAAAAATCATGAAATCCAGGTTCACCACGGTGGATATCAGGGCCGTGATTGCCGAAATAAACGCAAAGTAGGTGGCATGTGTTGCACTTTGAGCAGGATGCTAATGTAGCTTCATACATTTGTGCACATAGTTTATGAAACCCACATTTATGCATATTTATTTCTATTGTTACAGTTACATTGGGATGAGAGTATACAACGTGTACGACATCGACAACAAGACGTACCTTATCCGACTACAGAAGTAAGGACTCATTTGTAAACTTTGACAAATGTGCAAACTAAGTTTTTTGTTTTGTTTTTGCTTGCATAAAGAGAAATGCTTTAGATCTTTGTCTTTTTATTAACTGGCTAAAGACCATGGTCGTCTGCAAAAAGAACATAGCTTCAGGTGGACTTTGAAACAAGGAATAACTTACCAGAATAGAGTAATAATATAATAAGTCTTATTTTTATTTATTTATAACTTTATTTAACCAGGGAAATCCCATTGAGATTAAAATCCTCTTTTTCAAGGGAGCCCTGGCCAAGAGGCAGCAAAAAAGACAATTACAACACAATTAAAACAGGTACAATTTATGGAGGCTGTCTCAACAACTGATCATTCAAACACAAACCATAAGAATCAGCACTTTCCTGTGTGACTAAATTACACATGTAGGAGGGCAATAGTCCAAGCATGGCCTTATAGATAAAAGTGTAAAAGTGAGTTAATCTCCTAGTGGAGAATACAGTTAACAGTGGAGGGTCAAGGCCCTACAGTTAGTAATAAACCTCAAAGCAGCAGATACAGAGTCAATCTTACTCAGACATTGAGCTGAAGCGTTCATATACAGCAAGTCTCCATAGTCTAAAATGGATGAAAAAGTTGCAGTGACATGGCACTTTTTAACCTTAAAAGAAAAACAAAATTTATTTGGGAATAAAAAACCCAATTTCAATTTGAGTTTCTTCACAAGATGTTCAATGTGGGGTTTAAAAGTCAGGGCGTCATCAAGCAAGATGCCAAGATATTTGTACAAATGAACCACCTCAGTTTAATTTCCCTCAAGAGTGGACACTGTGGGGACATCTTGCAGATTCTTCCTAGAATTTGAGAACAACATTAGTTTAGTTTATTTATAAAGCACTTTTAAAAACAATGTTCACAAAGTGCAGCAAAAAAAACAATGAAAATAACTCCCAAAATCAGACAATGAAGCAATCAATTCAATTAATTGTAAATAAATAAGTTAATAAAATAGAATACGAATAAATAAGGAGTAAAATCAAGCTAAAACCAACTAAATGAAGGCCAACCGATAAAAATGGGTTTTAAGAAGTGATTTTAAAGATGATACTGATGGTGCGAGATTTATTTCCTCAGGCAGGTCGTTCCAAAATCGAGGCGCCCAGACTGAAAAGGCTCGATCGCCGTTCGTCCGGAGCCTGGACTTTGGAACAGCCACAAGGATCTGCCTGAGGATCTAAGGGCTCGTACAGGGTTAAAAGTTCTGAAATGTAACTTGGTGCTTTATTATTTATTATATTTATCTAGTGGGCCTGTTGAGAAGACACATTTTGAAGTGTAATGTATTACCAAAGAAAATGTAAACGGTACACGATAATATTCAATGCCATTATACCCAACACAAGTGATTTATTCAACCCTCTACAGCTCAAATCTTATTCTAGAACAAAAAAAAAACCCTCAAAGTTTCCCTCTTGTACAAAGAATGTCCCCATGATAACTACTATAAATAGATAGATACAGGGGGTCCTCGGGTTACGACGGTCTCGGGTTACGACGTTTCGTGGTTACGAACGCGCCCTCATTAAAAATGTATATATATATATATATATTACGCGTCATTCCGTCTTACGCGGTTTAGCGTGGTAAGAGATGTAAACAAACGCGAACGGCGCACGGCGGAAGAATACGCTTTGTTGTGGTTGTAGGGAGAAGAAGACAGCCTCGTGTGCGTGCCCAATGTGGGCGGAAGTACCTGATGTGGGCTCTGATCTGCTCCTATGAAAGCCGCAGTGATAACCAAGCAGCGTTGTGGTCTAATTATTGAGATGGAAAGGTTGTTGGTGCTTTGGTTGGAAGATCAAAGGCAAAATCCGACTTACGACGAAATTCGGGTTACGACTTGGCCGTCTTAAGAACGGATCAACGTCGTAACCCGAGGACCCCCTGTAGACCTTTATTTATTTTAAACTCCAAAAAGTCTTGTTACCTCTGTCATGTAAGTCAAAACAAATGGTTAAAGCTCAAAACAGAAGCCAAAAACGGGCTAAAACAAAGTAATTTATTTAATTATGGGTGCATGACTGTCACAGTAATTAGCAGTTCAAAACAAATGATCTTTTGAATGGTTAAATTCCTGTTTGGAATGGCATGAAACCTTTTTTATCTCAATGGAGAATGTTGCAGATGGCATGCCCACTATCAGAAATATTACGCCGTGTTTCTTTAATATCTTTCTTATCACTTGTGCTTGTGTTAATATGTTATTACTCCTTCATATTTCTTAATAAAAAATCAGTTTTCCACATTTTCAAAACTTTGTGTGCTGACTGTATCCATATACTTTGCAATTATAGTGTTTCATTAGAGTATTTGTTTAGATTTATTTATTACTTTTTTCAAAATTTGGCAGCAATAATAGGAAAAAAATAATAAAATTACAGTTTATTTATTTGCTTTATTCAAGCCTTTTTCTGCAATTTCTCAAAACGACATCCAACAAATACATTTCTTTTGTGTCAGATTTATAAAACTCTTCTCTGTTTTAGGCCTGACTCTAAGGCTGTTCTGCTCATAGAGTCTGGGACGCGGATCCACTCCACAGACTTCGAATGGCCCAAGAACATGATGCCTTCAGGGTTCGCTATGAAAGTGAGGACTCTGTGAGCTCCCCGTCTGGTGCTGGATTTATAGTATGTATTTACAAACTGTCTGATCCCTGTGTTTGCCAGTGCCGCAAACACCTGAAGTCGCGGCGTCTGACCCAGGTAAAGCAGCTGGGCATGGACAGGATCGTGGACATCCAGTTTGGCTCTGACGAAGCAGCGTACCACCTCATTATCGAGCTCTATGACCGGGTAAGAGGCAACAGTATGTGAGCTTTACATTTAAATTTCATAAACATGACCTAAATGTGTCCCGAGGTATGAGGTAAACACAATTTTTCAAGTAAAATCTAGTGTTTACCAGAGGTGGTAGAGTAGCCGAAGTAGCTTGAGTCACCACTGACGCCTGGATGTGTTGCTTGTTGCCAGGGTAACATCATCCTGGTGGACTACGAGTACACCATCCTGAACCTGCTGCGCTTCCGTACAGCCGAGACCGAGGACGTGAAAATCGCAGTGAGAGAACGATACCCTGTGGAGAACGCCCGGCCCCCAGAACCTCTCATCAGCCTGGAGAGGTACACACCAATATACACATCTCCAGTACTTTAGATACTGTCACGGCCTCTCTCTGTGAGGCAGCTGCAGAACATCCAGAACGCTGCAGCCAGGGTCCTGACTCGAACCAGGAAGTCCGAGCACATGCATCCTGGTCTCAGGTCTCTGCACTGCCCCCTGTGGCTTGGAGATTTTAAAGTGGCTCTGCTTGTGCACGAGTCTCTCCACGGCCAAGACCCAAAGTTCATCTGAGACATGTGAGAGCCAAAAGAACATCTGCACTCTGAGGAGCTCAGGGACCGGCCTCCTGATGTAGTCCTGGTTTAGTCCTGGTTTAGTCCTGGCCTCCTGCTGTAGTCCTGGTTTAGTCCTGGTTTAGTCCCAGCCTCCTGCTGTAGTCCTGATGTAGTCGTGCTGTAGTCCTGATGTAGTTCTGGTTTAGTTCTGGTTTAGTCTCAGCCTCCTGCTGTAGTCCTGGTGTAGTCCTGATGTAGTTCTGGTTTAGTCCCAGCCTCCTGCTGTAGTTCTGGTTTAGTTCTGGTTTAGTCCCGGCCTCCTGCTGTAGTCCAGGTTTAGTTCTGGTTTAGTCCCGGCCTCCTACTGTAGTCCTGATGTAGTTCTGATTTAGTCCCGGCCTCCTGCTGTAGTTCTGGTTTAGTTCTGGTTTAGTCCTGGCCTCCTGCTGTAGTTCTGGTTTAGTTCTGGTTTAGTTCTGGTTTAGTTCTGGTTTAGTCCCGGCCTCCTGCTGTAGTTCTGGTTTAGTTCTGGTTTAGTTCTGGTTTAGTTCTGGTTTAGTTCTGGTTTAGTCCCGGCCTCCTGCTGGTGCTCAGAGTCTGGATTAAACACCGGGAGTCAGAGTTTCAGTTTTCTGCAGCTAAAACCTGGAACAGTCTGAACATGACTCTTCGCTCTTCTCTTTTAATGTTAATTTTATGATTATTTATGTTTTGGCTTGTTTATGTTGTGATTTTAATGTGTTTCTTATTCAGTAAAACATTTGAATGACTTTGTGCTGTAAAATAAACGTACTTTGTCTATATTGTAAACAGACTGACAGAAGTTCTGAGGGAAGCACCAAACGGGGAGCAGGTGAAGAGAGTGTTGAACCCTCATCTGCGTAAGTGTCCTTTAAAATATCACTAAAATAAAATACATTATTTATGGTGTCATTATATGTAGAATTTGCATTGTATTTGTATTATCTTCACATTTTTTCAATTTATTTTTTGCAGCCTATGGAGCTACCCTGATTGAACACTGTCTTATTGAAGCTGGACTGCCCGGCTCTGCTAAAGTCGACAATAAGGTGGATGCTGCAGAAGGTAGGCCCAGGTCCAGAACGCACACTTCTGCAAAAGTTTAGTGCGGTAATAGTTTAAACATGTGAGTCTGGTCACCGATGAATCCCCCCGAGTTCAGATGGGCGTGATTGAGTTGCGTTATCCAATCTGAGACTCGCGTGGTCCGCCCGTATCATAACAAAATTGGCTGCTTAGGAGGAATAAAGAACGGAAAAACTGTCACAGGGACTGAAAACCGTGGCATGTTTCTGGAGAATCAATGCGAAGTGAAGCACTAAACTGTTCTGATCTGATCTGGATAGTACGACAGAGGCCATACTCATAAGCAATATTTTTTCTTCCTTGTTATCCTGAGATAACGAGATAATTAATTCAAGATCTCGAGAAAACAACACAATTCATTTGTGATCTCGAGAAAACAACTGAAACGTCTACTGCCACGTTATGACAGGCTGATTTCAGGGCTGTATCTCATTCTGAATAGACGCGTTTTTGGTCATTAGAATGTCTGGAATAATAATCGATCAGCTGATAAGTCAGTATTTTTAATCAGGGGTTGACACAGGGGGAAATTGCATTACATCTTTTAATTTGGGATAATTTCAAGAGTAATCCGCGGCACCTCCGCAGAAGACTGGCCCGGCTTCATCTTTACCAACGGAGATGAAATAACAGTTTTGATTGTCGTTTTCTCGAGATCTCAAGTTAATTTTCTCGTTATTATGGTGGAAAATAATCATTACGAACATGGTACCTTAGGATGTTTTCACATATCGTCCCCTTGAAGTGAACCGAACTCTCTGTAAGTGGACTAAAAAGTGAACCAATTCAAAAAGAAATCCGTTGGTTTTGTGTTCAAATTGTGAGTTTATTACAAAGAGGACCAGGCTCTCTTTCTGGTCCACTTGAGCTTAGGGCCCCAGTCCCCTTTCTGTTCACACCAGGTCCTCTAGAGCTCTCAGTCCCCCAATGCACTGAATTCTGGGTACATTGGGAATTCTGGGTAATTGTCACTTGAAACAAAATGTCTGCTGCAATGCCCTCCTGTGTTTTTGAAACACATAACACATGCATATGACATACAGCTCTGCAAAAAAATAAGAGACCACTGCAAAATTATCAGTTTTTCTGATTTTACTACTTATAGGTCTGTGTTTGGGCAAAAGGAACATTTTTGTTTGAGTCTATAAACATTTCCCCCAAATTTCAAATAAAAATATCGTTTAGAGCACTTATTTGCAGAAAATGACAAATGGTCAAAATAAGAAAAAGATACATGTTTTCAGAGCTCAAGCAATGTAAAGAAACAAGATCAAATTCATTTGAAAGATCCCATGACATGGTACTTTTTGATGCTTTTATATGGCGCCTTAGTGGTTCCCTAATACTGTAAATGAATCCTCCAAAATCAAGCCTTAGTGCATGAGAGAGCCTCTTGAAGACAGTCCTATTCATAAATATGGTTCTGAAACACTTTATTCTGGGCGTTGTTGCTTGAATGCAAATGAGGAGGACAGAGACAGGCCAGTGCAGCGGGTTGGGTTGTGGCCAAATACGCCACTGTTTCCTGGATTAACGGTGCGATGTGCACTGTCACCCACTTCCGCGTTTTAAGCGAAGGAAGATATGAGAGGCGTCCCATGAACAAAAGCACTCTTATACAAATTTCCACATAAAATAAAATTAAACCACTGCTGTTTCAGAGGCTCAGAGGCTTGGATAAAGGATAAAAAACAAACAAACCGCATCTCGTGTCTCGGAGCTCGTTTGCGGTCCAAATTCTCTGGGCGTGATTTCCAGAGACAGGGTAGACATCCAGGCGGGGGGTGGAAACATTTCCCAAGTGTGACGTCAGAAAACTCTTTTTTTCAAATGCGGAAAAGGATCGCAATTGCTCAGCTTACACATTTAGCAACTTTTAGCCATGAGGTGTAAATGTTTACACTTAAGAAGAGTTCAGAAATATTATTTGGTGCAGTAACCATTATTTTTAATCACAGCTTTCATGCATCTTGGCATGCTCTCCACAAGTCTTTCACATTGTTCTTTGGTGAATTTATTCCACTCTTGGTGCAAGAACTGAAGTAGCTCAGCTTTGTGTTTGTGTTGGAATTCAGCAGACGCTGGAATGGAATGGCTGTAATACATGTAGAGATGCTGATTTCACACAAAAAATGCAGTGGTCTCTTATTTTTTCCAGAGCTGTATTTGTATTTGCGTTGGCATAGCTACGACAACGACCACGGCCAGCCATGTTTACAGCTGAGTGTTCCCGGTTACAGTCACGTGATATATCTACGGAAAGCGAAGGAGGTTACAATACATCAAAAAAGGTGAAATGAACCCGGTTCAAATATGCACAAAAGTTAGTTTAAATGGCTCACAGTGTGAAAACGGTAGTGGTCACTCACTGGTACTACAGCAAAATAATCCTCCTGCCCAGAAAGGATTTTTACCATAGAGCTCAATGTATTCACAAAGAGCTGGAGGTGTGATCTGAGGTGAGACTTTTGTTTCACACGTGTCACTGAAATAAACAAATCTGACTGGACGATGGAAGTGTTTGGGGCTTGACGGAGGGCATGGTGACCAGACTGACATCCCTCGGTGTAAAGAATATATAGACATGTCACACTGGACTGGTCATGCAACATTTGAACGGAAATGATGTGTAATGCTCCTCTTCTCTTTAGTGGCTCCTACGATTCTCAAAGCTCTGGAGATGGCCGAGGTCTACATGGAGAGGACGGCAAACTCCAGTGGCAAAGTACGCTGTAGGTGTTTGTTTCAGGTCACAGGAAACACTTACATCTGTGTTTTGTCTCTAAGGGTTATATCATTCAGAAGACAGAGAAGAAACCGAGTCTGACCCCCGGTAAACCCGTTGAAGAACTGCTCACGTGAGTCCTATGCAATATTTTCAACTCTTTGTGAATATATGTTTGGTCTTTTGTCTTACTTTATGTATTCAAATCACTTAAAATTAATCTGCAAAGCCTCAATAATAATAATTTTGTCCTTTTTGCTCTCATTGAATACCGCCTGAATCATTTAATTTATATTTAAGTTTACAGGGAAAGGTTAGGGAAATTTACTTCTTAAATCCAGCAACAACCTCCCACCCACTGTAGATCCATGTAAATTTTTGAGTAAAATGTCACTAATTGCCATGTTATATCCTAAACAATACATTCACTTTTACAAGTTTATGATAATATAAGCAAAAAAGTACATGATTAGGCAATGACAGGGCTCAGTTGTATGTATTTCAAAGTTCAAAGTCAGCTTTATTGTCAAAAACCATATGTACAGGTTGCACACACAGGATTTGAAATTGCAGCGCCCCCTAGGCCCACAGTGAACATAAAACATCTGATAAACAAGACAATAAACAAAATGATTTAAACATCACATATACCCGTAGCAAAAGTACAGTAAAGGTGTATATAATGCAATTAGGTAAAACACACAATGTGTAGCATAATGAAGGTCAAATTGTGTCATTTAAGCAGCAGTGTCAGGCCTCATTTACACATACCCGGGTATTTTAAAAAACTGAGACATTTCCCTTTGTTTGTGCCTTTCGTTTACACACAAACTGAGATTTTTCCTCTGAAAACGATTCTTTCTAAAAACTGCGGCAAAAGTGGAGATTTTGGAAAACTCCGGATTCACGTTTGCATGTAAACTGAGGAAACCTGCGTTTTAGGCAGCTGACGCACCAAAAGTGTGATTCTGATTGGCTTGGAGAGTGTCCTTCGTTTTCAGAGGTGAATTCGCCATTTGTGTGTAAACGAAAGGCACAAAGAAAGGGAAATGTCTCATTTTTAAAAATACCAGTGTACGTGTAAACAGGGCTTATTTTGGAAAACGGAGGGAGATAAATATTTGTTTCTCAAAATAACCGGGTATGTGTAAACGGGGTTTAGTGTCCTTTAAGTGTCATTTAAGCTGCAATGTCAGTGTCCTTTAAGTGTCATTTAAGCAGCAGTGTATTTGTATTTGTGGAGTAATAATAATAATCTGGAATAATGATACTCTATGTCCTTTCAGATATGACGAGTTTCACCCGTTTCTCTTCAAGCAGCATGCCCAGAGCCCACACCTGGAGTTTGAGTCTTTTGACAAGGTGAGCACTCACTCTGTCATCAGGTTTACGTCGTATGAAGTGATGAGGGCGAGGATGAGGAGTAGGCATGTCACAATAACATTGTGACATATTTTGTTGTTAGGCGGTGGACGAGTTCTTCTCTAAGATGGAGAGCCAGAGGATTGACATGAAGGCCCTGCAGCAGGAGAAGCAGGCTCTGAAGAAGCTGGAGAACGTCAAGAAGGACCACGAGCAGAGGCTGGAGGCTCTGCACCAGGCTCAGGTCAGAGGAGGTCACAGCTGTCAGGACTCTGGGCTCAGTCACACGTGAAGTGCTGATGGCACATTTAGAAACACATCTATCTAGACCAGGGGTCGGCAAGATTTACCACTCAAAGAGCCATTTGCACCCGTTTCACACAGTAAAGAAAACACTGGGAGCCACAAAACCCTTTTGAAATTTAAAATGAAATAACACTGCATATAACGGCTTTTTTTTTAGCTCTGTGCCATAGAATTACATTTTGAATATGAAGGAACTAAAATAAAATACATTTTAATTAAATACAGTGGTCCCTCGCTGTTTCGCTGATTTTTTTTTTATAGTGTATCAACATGTATTGTGTTCTGCATCCTGATTGGATAAAGGACTGTAGACCTTTGTCAGTCATTCTCCTCCGTGTCTCCTGTACAGAATGTGTTCAGTTTGCCAAATTTATTTAAATCAGGGATGAAAGAGTTCCGTTTTTTAGCGGATCTCCGCTTTTTTTTCAGCCGCGGGGTATTTTTTATTTTATTTTATTTTTTGCATCTGTGCAAATTCGTTGAGAAAGATTTTGGGTGTATATATATGTATAGTTGTGTTTAGGGCTGCTAACCGCCCCTTGAAAAACAGAATCGTCCCGTATTCAGAACAAAAGTACATGTCTCGTATTAAACTTCGTATTAAACTTCGTATTAAACTGCGGGCCGCGCGAGCCTGTGTCTGGAGCCGCAGACCGAGCGAGCGAGCACAGCTCTTTCGCAACAGCCTGTACCATTGTGTGTACACAGGTTAAACTTTATAAATCCTATACCTCACCTTACCTGCCCGTGCCTCACTTAACGCATCGCTCCTCGCTTTTTCATAACATGCTCCAGGTAAAATCCTCCAGCTGAGGTCCTGACCAAGCCTAAGCAACAAGATCATGGAGATGGGTCCCTGGGCGCCTGAAAGACGAGCTGCCCACTGCTCCTGATGGATGGGTTAAATGCAGAGAAATAATTTCCCTTCTCCGGGTAGTCAATGCGCATCGGGAAGTAGCGGCAGTGTTTCCACATAACGAACTGGTGGAACCTGGAGTCCAGGCGGCGGAACCAGTCCTGAGAGAGCACGGATGCGTTCTCACTACAGTTCTGTGTTTGGTGCAGAGCTGTAGAACCCCTCCCCCCCGTTCCACAGACCACGGGGCTGCTTCTAGGTGTAAATTGCCAGGGCCGATGATCCCAGTCCGTCACTGCTCTGAAGTGCTGTATGTTTTCAAGTTTTCTCCCCAACAAAACCCGCAACAGCGCAGCGGCGCCAGGCGCCTCGGTCAGAGGAACTGTGAAATACACGCATATTTATACACGCAATATAAAGCTGACTACTTCACGGATTTTGCCTATCGTGGGTTATTTCTACAACGTAACCCCCACGATAAACGGGGACCACTGTACTGAGCTGCATCAGAAGGATCAAAGAGCCGCATGCGGCTCCGGAGCCGCGGGTTCCCGACCCCTGATCTAGACTTTTTCAGTTGTTTTACAGATCACATATTGTGTGTATTGAGTCAGCTATATAGTCAGTTATTAGTTATTATTAACACATTTTAAATCACAGTAGTCATCTAAAACTATTTAATTAAAGAAATGGTCCATAGACTTCTGCTTTAGAAAGATGCGGTGCCCAACAGGAGCTGATGTTGCCGTAAACATCATCACGAGTTGGTGTTATGGATATACCAGTACATGGACTTGAAAATCTGTTGTTATTTTTATTTTTATTTTATTTTATATATTTATGATTTACACTGGGTCAAATTACCCCAAAAAAAGAAAGAATGAAAAACCCAGGAACATTATTATTATTAGGGGGCCAAGCACTGAAGGTGCTTAGGCACCCTATAGGAATTGCTTTGCGTTGCCTAGCAACTTTCCTTTGATGTTCTGGTCTCCTATTATTATTATTTTATATCTTTTCTTCAATGGGAGTCTATGACAGCCCCTAGAACCGTGTGGTAAAAAGTTGTGAAATTTGGCATGCACATTCCAGCCAGTCTCCTCATTACCCACAGCGATTTATAGGTCCCCAGTCCCAACCGTCTAGTGGCACCAGCAGGTCAAATTTGCAGAAATTTGTCAATTGCCTAGCAACGCACCTAGCAACCTTTGATCTGTCTTTGATGTGTCTGTTCTGACAGGGTTGGACCCTGACCCTGTCAGACCCTGTCAGACCTTGTTAGATCCTGTCAAACGGTGCTTGCTGCAAGCAGCAATGTGGGCATTGCTGCTTGCAGCTATATTTATTATTATTATTATTATTTTTATTATTATTATTATTAATAATAATAATAATAATAATAATAATAATAATAATAATAATAATAATAATAATAATAATAATATTGTATTTTTATTTATTTATTATGATTTACACTGGGTCAGTTTAAGAAAATAAAAAGGAAAATTACCAAAAAAATAAATGAAAGGACCACAGCAGACTGGGTTTACAGCACCAGCAGCCTGTCTGGTTGGCTGGAGACCACATTCACACTGTTTCTCCTCTATCACCACAACTCACTTGGCTGTAAACTATTCCAAAGGGAGACAAGACCGAGCTTTGTGTATCCATCCAAATGTGTGGGGCCCTCTGGAACAGCCCTTCTGTTTAAAGTTGTGCCCTCCCTGATCTGGAGGCGGGCCTCAGTACTTCTCTATTCACACACTGCCTTTAATTCCTGTGGAAAAAAATGCATCCAGAGCATCCAGACTACAGAAGATCCAGAGGGAGGGACCCAGGCAACAGTACACAGGCCTAGGCTCAGTGTGGTTCTTCTCTCATACCTCCACACACAGGGCTGGACAGGGACAAAAAAAACAGCACTGGCATTTTTTGGCTTAGACCGGCCCCTCATAATTAGCGGAGCACAACGGACTAATTTATGTTTGTGTTCCCCGAAGCAAAGTATTTTACTATTGTTACGTCTTGGCCGAGGGGAAACCAGGGCGCAACATTTAAAGGAAAAATCCCAGCTTCCAAAAACCATCAGCAAACTCACAGTAACTACACATTCAATGGTTTATTTAAAATGCATCTTGCACACGCACAAAAAAAACCTTTTCTGAATCTACACGATTCACATAGGTCACCTGTTTTGGCTTCAAAACAGCGAATTTTGCCGAAAGGTGAGCGATTTTCATGCCTGTCCATCACCTAAAAGTCCCAGTATTATCCTAACATTACTACCTGCTGACCTGCTGTGCCTGTGCGACACTTCCCTGATCACTCTGTCCCTTGGGGTCCCTCGGGTTCCCTCGGGTTCCCTGTCCACAGTCTCTGGCTGCTCCTCTCCCTGTCCACCTTCAGCCTGGGCTGCAGAGGACGTGGAGGCTCCAGCCCCTCCAGAGAATATGTCTGTTATTTTAGAACATTTTGCAATGTCTATAGTGACATTTTTTTAATCTTTTAGCCCGTAACTTCTCCACACCCCCTTTCTGCCGCTTCTCCACGTTTCCACGCTCAACACTGAAACTGGCGGGGATCAGTGCAGAGAAAGGGGTGAGACCGCTCTCGTAAGCTTCTACATCCTGATTGGTTTAGTCCGCTGTCTGTATTGAAGATAGACCAATGGGACGCCTCCTCTAAATTGTGGGCCGGTCTCTAAGTGTAAAAAAAACAACAAAAAAAAACAGCCCCTATGAAAGCGGCCCACTGGGAAAATGCCCAGTATGCCCGATTATCAGTCCAAGCCTGCCTTAGTGTCAAAATGAAGTTTGAAATGTTCTGTCAGCTCATGTCCACACTGATGCCATGCTCTTTTAAGGTTACTAATAGTTTAAGCGTCCCCTTGTGTTGCAGGAGGTGGACCGTGTGAAGGGGGAGCTGGTGGAGATGAACCTGCCCGTGGTGGAGAGGGCTCTGCAGGTGGTGCGCAGCGCTCTGGCCAATCAGGTGGACTGGAGCGAGATCGGGGCCATCGTGAAGGAGGCGCAGGAGGCCGGGGACCCTGTGGCCTGTGCCATCAAAGAACTCAAACTACAGACCAACCACATCAGTATGCTGCTCAGGTCAGTTCAGACAGGCCTGATGCTCTGTGGGAATATGTTCAGATACTTAATGTGAACATACAGTATATGAAACACTTTGGTACTTTTTTTTATAATAACTACAACTTAATTAGGGCCTGTTTACACAAGGACACTTACAGGTAAAAACAACAAATATTTGATCGGAAGTGCCTTTCGTTTAGACGGTGACAGCGTTCAAGAAAACAACTGAAACGTCTACCGCCATGTTGTGACAGGCTGACTTCGGGGCTATTTCTCATTCTGAATAGACGCGTTTTTGTCATTAGAATGTCTGGAATAATAATCGATCAGCTGATAAGGCAATATTTTGATCAGCGGTTGACACGGGGAGATTGCATTACGTCTTTTAATTCTGGATAATTTCAAGATTAGTCCGAGGCACCTCCGCAGAAGACTGGCCCGGCTTCATCTTTACCAACGGAGATAGTATCTCTGAGATAGTACGGATGGGCAAAGTGAGGCTTCATGAAACATCAAAGCAGTTGACGCATTGTGCCGGAGCGCTCACAGTTCAAAGCTCTCTCCACAGTGACATCTAGTGGCGATATGTTAGAAATACAACATCCAAAATGTTTCATGTTTTGAGACGGAGTAATTATTTGTTTTCTCAAGATCACGGAATAACTCTTTGTTTTGATCTCGAAACAACAGTTTTGTTTTCTCGAGATCACAAATTAATTGTGCCGTTTTCTCGAGATCTCGTGTTAATTTTCTCGTTATTAAAGGGATATGCCACCCCCAGGTCAAACTTGGGCATCTCCCCACAGTCCAGAGACTAAAATAAGTGGTGGAAAGCGTTTTCCTGGTCACCCAGCCATTGTCCGAGTCTCTCAGCACTGACCGCCGCGGTATCTGCAGCTACTCCGCGTTAGACTGGAGTCTAACGGCGCCAGAGAAAGATTTCGGCCAAAAGGAATTAATTTGCTCGATGCGTTTCCCAATTACTTTCTGTGTAGTGCGCATTCATATCGAGTGCAAATAAATGTGCAAATCAACACGGAGAGCTTGACTTGGTCATTTTGGGTGGGAACTATTTTTCAGTGCGGAAAAAGAAAGCCAAAGCACAGAGCACGCTGCCAGGGGAATCCCTGTTACGCACCAGGAAGGGAGTTCCCCTGTTGCGCAGCGTGCTCTGTGCTTCGGCTTTCTTTTTCCGCAAGCTCTCCGTGTTGATTTGCACATTTATTTGCACTCGATATGAATGCGCACTACACAGAAAGTAATTGGGAAACACATCGAGCAAATTAATTCCTTTTGGCCGAAATCTTTCTCTGGCGCCGTTAGACTCCAGTCTAACGCGGAGTAGCTGCAGATACCGCGGCGGTCAGTGCTGACAGACTCGGACAATGGCTGGGTGACCAGGAAAACGCTTTCCACCACTTATTTTAGTCTCTGGACTGTGGGGAGATGCCCAAGTTTGACCTGGAGGTGGCATATCCCTTTAAGGTGGAAAATAATCATTACGAACATGGCCTCTGTTGGCTTCCGTAGTTTTCCTTTAAACCTAATTCTATTTTGGCTAGAGTATTGTGTATTTTGTGTAAAATACTTGTAAAAGTGAAATCCGATTCCTGTACATTTGTGACAAGTGTAAATGAAAAAACAGAATTGCCAAGTGTTGTTTTTGCAGGAACCCGTTCATAACTGAGGAGGATGAAGAGGAGGAGGAGGAGGAAGTGGTGGAGGAGAAGGGGAAGGGGAAGAAAGGCAAAAACAAGAGTCAGAAGAAACTCCAGAAGAACAGGCCTGTGCTGGTGGACGTGGACATCGGCCTGTCTGCCTACGCCAATGCTAAAAAGTACCATCATTTACATGTATACTGTGTTCATTCTAAAGATGTAACGTTTAACAGGGGTCAGCGTTTTCTCTATTTTGAGAAATGTTACACTAGACATGTTATTTTTTAGTAGTAATGGGTCTTACTGTCTTACAAAAAGTACTACAGTTACTGAAGACAGAGGACACATCCAAGTTTTTTCTCATACTCCAATAACAGCACTTGTATTTGTGTCAGGTACTATGACTTTAAACGGACCGCCCAAAATAAGGAGAAGAAAACCATAGAGGCGGCAGATAAGGTCAGTTTGTCACACACCTGTACACATTTTTATTTTATATTCATATATATTTTTTTATCTATTTTATTTTAGGCCATGAAATCTGCAGAGAGGAAAACCCAAAAGACGTTAAAGGAAGTTCAGACTGTCATCACCATTCAGAAGGCTCGGAAGGTGTACTGGTCAGTTCATACTATTTTTATTACTTAATTTTATGTATTTTTTTCATTCATATGCCCTTATTGCCCTTAAAACTTCCTCCGCCTCGCTCTCTCCCTCTGCTGGCAGGTTTGAGAAGTTCCTGTGGTTCATCAGCTCTGAGAACTACCTGGTGATCGCAGGACGAGACCAGCAGCAGAACGAGATGATCGTCAAGCGCTACCTCAGAGCCGGTCTGACACTTTTTCACCATCAAGTATCATGTTTGAGCCTGAACTAAAAATAGTTGACTCAGGGCGTTTCACTGCTGTTATTTAACTTTCATATGTAACAACAAAATGACATTTTAAAAAATTAATTGTTTGGGGTGCGTGTTCACACTTAAAATGATTTGGTCCTGATTTGTTTTGTCTTAATCGATGAAAACATTTTGCAGCGGTCCAAACTTAATCCTCACTTTTCACAACTTTTAGAAACCAGAGCAGAGTTTTGCCATCACTGTAAAGCAGTAATAGACTGCACCAGCATTACTCCTCCTGTTTGATGATAAAAAATAAGGAAATAGAACAGAAGATTACTAATACCTAAATATCTAAATGTGAAAACATGAAATGACAGAAAACATGCATGCTGCTGTATGTTTGTCATCTTATTCTTATTTTCTTTTCTTTCTTTCTGACTATATCTTACTATAATCTCGTTGTCAGGTGATGTTTACGTCCACGCCGACCTCCATGGAGCCACGAGCTGTGTCATCAAGAACCCTACAGGTGAAGTATCTTCTGTGGCTGTGCTTTAGATGGAGTTGGTCCTCCTCCTGCTGCTCTCGCTCATGCTCTCACTGTGACCTGTTCTCCAGGGGAGCCCATCCCCCCTCGCACCCTGACTGAGGCGGGCACTATGGCCGTGTGCTACAGCGCCGCCTGGGACGCCAAGATCATCACCAGCGCCTGGTGGGTCCACCATCACCAGGTAAGGCTGCATGCAGAAATACTACACTCCTGTAGAGTATTTCTCTGTTAGAACCTGGGGATTCTCACCTCTATATGATTCAGTGTCATCACCAAGACACCAAGATAAATCATAAAATCACAATAGCAGAATTGTTCATTTGATAATAGATATTATACATTAATTTTATTTTAAAAATGATTATTAAAATACTGTAGATTACCCAATAAACAGCACAGTCATAATGTGATTATGGCAGAAGTCTGAGTAATATGCAAAATGATCTGCAAAGCATAAAGTTGTTTGCAATAACACATTTTCAATCTTTTGCACTTTTCTGGTGGAGGGTTCACCACCTGCTTGTCTCTGTTATTTCTTTGCCAAAAATGTTCCACAGTATGGCATTAAATGTATCTATCTTTTATTTATTCAGTTACAGGTGCTTTTATGTTTTAAAAAATAAAAACATGCATTCTTATTGTGATAGATCTGACTAGAGCAGATATATTTTATATCATATTGTCGAACATTTTGGGTGAACTGCACATTGTGCAGTGCTTCTTTAATGCAATAATACTATACACTTTACCCTGAGCATTTCAGTCAGCATAATACTAATACATCATTTAATAATAAGTATTTGACCAGGTTTATATTGTCTTGAACTAATTAACGTTGTTACAATATTAAAATTTCAAACTCTATTTTGAGTCGATTCTGATAGCACAATGAAAATAAAAAACACATAGAATGTGATTTTCCACATTAAACGGTAGAACTTTCTTTTCTGTTCCGATGTGTCCTTTTCTGTGTAATCCACAGTGGTCCTGTAGGTTCCTCAGTGGTCCTGTAGGTTCCTCAGTGGTCCTGTAGGTTCCTCAGTGATCCTGTAGGTTCCTCAGTGGTCCTGTAGGTTCCTCAGTGGTCCATGTGCGTATATTTGTCTATGTGTTCTTATACTTGTTCTGAAACAGCTCCAGATCGTTCTAACGACATTCAGGAAAGGTTCATTTCTGTCTTTTTCAGTATCGATGTCAGTTCAAATGAGTATCTAGTTTCGATACTAGTTTTAATATCGATTAATGTCTGATTTTTGACTAATAAATAGCGAGGCATTGGTACATGGTTCTATTATAAGCGTTCTAATGTTGTGTTGTCCTCCAGGTGTCCAAGACGGCCCCCACAGGAGAATATCTGACCACTGGAAGCTTCATGATCAGAGGTCAGTCCACCAGAGTCTACTTTCACTTTCAAACATGTCACACTAAATGAGTTTATATTCTTTTATTACATTTTTAAGGAAAGAAGAACTTCCTCCCTCCATCTTACTTGATCATGGGCTTTGCTTTCCTCTTCAAGGTAAAAAAAAGACAACATACCGTAGTGTGGCTCTGTGGATGATTTATTTATGAATATTAAAGGTACACTATGTAACTTTTCTGGTAAGAGGGTCAACCTGAGTGTGATGTTCTGGGTTTGCCTGGAATGTTTAGCATGGCATTAAACTTATCTTTCTCCATGAAGACAGATGATCCCACCAGGTGAAGCTACAGGTCAGATTTATGAAGCGCACAAAAATAATAGATATTATTTATTTCAATATTTTATTTTATTATATTTTATTATTATTTTTTTCCCAGTAAAAAAATCAAGCCTAAGATGACAGGTTTAATGCAACACTATGAAACATCCCAGGCAAGCGAGAACATCTCCATGGAGACAGGCAGGTGACAGACCCTCCTTCGTAAAAATCCCACACTGCACCTTTAACACCCACGCCCCCGTGCAGGTGGACGATGAGGGCGTGCTCCGGCACCGAGGAGAGCGTAAGGTGAAGACTCTGGAGGAGGATCTACAGGAGGTGTCATCCAGGACCGAGGAGCTTCTAGAGGAGCACGAGGAGGAGCTGGATGGTACGGACCTTCAGATCGTCAATGATCAGCTTGTGTTTTTTAAGATTGTTTGAAGCAGAGATTAGACTTTGGAAGAATAAGTGTGAGGCTATTTTAAAGAGGCTATTTTTGTCAAGAAAGAGAAGCCTTCCTTGAACAGAAATTGAGGTCTCAGACATCATTTGTCTCCATCTATAACTCTATCCTCAAACCTAAATTAAAACAAACAAAGAAAACAATAGGGCAGCAGGTCAGGTTTAATTTATTTCATTTCATTTATTGGTTTATTAGGACAGTGTACAATTACATTAAGCACAGTGGCAGAGATGTTTGTACCAGATTGTAGCTCAAAGCTAATTTCCATCTGTAGACCTGGGAAGGCGAGACAATACAGCTATAGAATATACAAATATACAATAAAAATACAATATACAAATATACAATAGAATGACTATTTACAAGTTAAAATTGCAATGTTTTATGTAATGTAATACAATGTTGTATCACTATTGCTTTGGTAATCTGGGAGGTCCAGAGGTAATGGCCCTGAATAGTTCTACTAACAAGACCCACACTCCACTCCCACTGCAGATCTAATAGGCCCACCTAACTAACACAAACTGTAAACAAATAGGTGTGGTAGTCTCAGAGTCATTTCATTATAGTTGGCGCCCCCTTCAGGCAGATATAGGCAGTGTCCACCAGCGTCTGACCATAAGTGAAGAAGCAGCTTGGATGAGCTGCGAAACGTATTCGACCAAATAAACTTTTGTCCAGTTGACAAACTGAATTTCTCCTTTTTGTATGGATTCTACCTGGACCTGACGGATTCTACACATATCTAAAGAATAAGTATGATTATATTTTCTGTGTAAAATGCCAACTGATTTGTACTGTCTTCAAAACATGTAAAAAGAACCACTTTGAATAGTAGTCCAAAGTTATTCCTCACTTACCTTATGCATTCTGAGCATCCTAATTATTCAGTGCGATGAGTTAATAAGTGTTGATAACAATTACTTCCTATTTTGTGAATGAAAACAAAACTAAAGAAAAAAACTTTATAATTTGCTGCAGACCGGACAGAAGAGGTCTTAAGAGCTGCTTATACTATGTATGAGGTACAGCCTCTTTAGAAAATCAAATTGAGATGCCAGATGTATTTGTTATTAATAGCAAAAAAACAAGTTCTGTCAAAAATAATGATCAATAAAGACAGATGTGTATTGCATTGTATTGCATTATTAGACTTAGACAAACTTTATTGATCCAGAAGGGAAATTATTTGGGTACAGTAGCTCACTCATCAAATCTGCTGTTTCTGGAAGATCCAAAGGTTAGCGGTTCAAATATAATGACAATGACATAAACATCAGTGGGCGAGTGGTCAGATCCACTGACCCGCAGGTTGGCAGTACTGGCATTGTGTCCTTGGGCAAAACCCTGGACCCACCTTGCCTCCGGGTGTGAATGTGCGAGTTCCTTGATGTAAAGACCTTTGAGTGCCTTAAAGGAGAATTAACATTTTTTACAATCTGAGCCTTATTTCGGTAATAAAACAAGTTGTTTTACTCACCCATAGCACTTTGGTGTCATTTGGAGCATTTCCGGAGATGTTTTAGTTTAGCGATCTCCGTAATGTGACTTCTCGGGGCAAATGTTTGCGGTCTCCAAATAACACAAAATTTAGCACTTTTCAAAACATAGAAGCTCAATGTCTTAGTCTACGCTTTCGTTTGAGTCAAAAGTGGCCTGTAATCCGAGATTTAGCCATAGTTTCGAGTAGATGAGGAGGACAGTGCGCATGTGCGGAGTCACAGCTTATTTTGCTCTCAGCTACCGGGACCCAAACATGAAACGCAAAGCTGTAAATTATGGATAAATCTCGGATTACAGGCCACTTTTGACTCAAATGAAAGACATTGAGCTTCTATGATTTGAAAAGTGCTAAAGTTTGTGTTATTTGGAGACCGCACATATATGCCCCGAGAACTCACGTTACGGATATTGCTAATCTAAAACATCTCCGGAAGTGCTCCATATGATACCAAAGTGCTATGGGTGAGTAAAACAACTTGTTTTATTACCGAAATAAGGCTCAGATTGTAAAAAAAAACGTTAATTCTCCTTTAAGGTAGAAAAGCACTCTACAAATGTGACCATTTAAATGAAAAAAAAACGTGTTTGATTTCAGAGTTTGCTAGTACTGAACTCCATCTTTATTTGTTATTCCCTAAATCTATAGAGTTGTAATGTTGTGTTGTTGTGTTATTGTGTTGTGTTTTGTAGGTGGGGACAGCAGTAATGATGAGCAGGAACAGAAGGAGACAGAGGCGAAGACTGAACCAGGAGACGACTCAAGGGGAGAGCCCGCGGAAGTCGGCCAAGAGGACGGAGAGGACACCAGTGAGGAAGGAGGCGAGGAGACTAGGACACAGGAAACCGAGGAGGAGACTAGGAGGGAGGAGACCGAGGAGGAGATGAGGACAGAGGAGGCAGCTGAAGAAGAAGAAGAAGAAGAAGAAGAGATCAGCTTTCCAGACACCACCATCTCACTGTCACATTTACAGCCCAACAGGTGAAGACTTATACTAACACAAACGTGACCATAGCAGTTACAGCGTCTGATTTGGATCCAGGCTCCTTATTTGGAATTCAGAGTGTGCGTATCATGGCAACAAAGAGCCAATCAGGAACGAGGTTGTTGAAGGTGCGCGCTCCTTCCTGCCCGCATTGCTGATTTAGTTCCTGGCAGTTATAATAGACAGTAAATTATCATGGAAAGCACACATATAAAACCCTAAAATGTCTAGTGCTGACAGGTGATTAAAAAAAATTATCTAATTACAGGATTTGTAATGAATTATTAAATTTAATTAATCACATTTTAATCTCATGAGAGAGATTGAGAGAGGAAGAGATTGAGAGAGAGATTGAGAGAGCTTGAGAGAGAGAGACTGAAAGAGAGATTAAAGAGAGAGATTGAGAGAGAGAGATTGAGAGAAAGAGATGGAGAGAGAGATTGAGAGAGAGAGATTGAGAGAGAGAAAGAGAGATTGAAAGAGAGAGAAAGAAAGAGAGAGAGAGACTGAGAGAGATTGAAAAAGAGAGAGAGAATGGGAGAGAGAGATTGAGAGAGTGCGAGAGAGAGGCAACCCAGTTTGTGATTGAGTTTGTCAGTTTTGCTGTGGTCGCTTTGCTCATTCTTTTCCCAAATTCTGCGAGCGTGGGTTGTTGGTTTGGTTGTTTGGTGGTTTGTTGGTTTGTTGAAGTGCTCTCACGCTCGCTCTATCACCGGTAACAATGGAACGTGTTTAACGTTCAAATGATCCGTCAGGCTGGAGCAGCAATCATGACGTTCTTGTTGATCTTGTTGATATAAATAAACTTGCCTTCCAAAGGCCCTGGCAGCGATTTGCTCGCATTGAATTGCCACTCATAATTAATTGCGTAAATTTTTATAATGCATTAATTTGCAGTGTAATTAATTAATCTAATTAACGCATTAAACTGACAGCCCTAAAAATTTCTGAAAGTCTTGCTATAGTAAAGTGAAGCATTACCTCGATCAAAATGCCCTTCGTACACTAAACTGTTCATTGTTTCTCCTTATTTCACATATTGTGTTAAAGTGTGGGGAACACTTACCAATGTCCAGTTAATCCACTGATTATGTTACAAAAACGAGCTTTGCGAATCATCCATAAAGTTGGATTTTTAGAACACACAATCTTTTTAGTCAATCCAAGCTCCTAAAGACTCCTGACCTTGTAAAATATTAAACACTGATCATATTATTTAAAGCATTCAACAATGTACTACCAAGTAATCTACAAAACTTGTTCAAAATGAGAGAGAGAAGTCATAATTTAAGAGGGGATGGAAATTTCAAATTGCCAAATGTTGAAACTCCCCGTAAACGTTTGTGTGTGTTACATGTGGTGTAAAACTCTGGAACAGTCTGGATACATGTCTCAAGAAATGCCAAAATATCCGTAAATTCAAGCTGTTCTATAAACATATGGTCTGGTCACAGTTTATAGAGAGTGGGTCTGAATATTAGAACAAACAAGCTGCTTGTTTCCACACCATTGTTGGTTTGTTCTGTCCATCACATTACTCATATCTGCGTTTGTGAACATTGTTGGTATGTCTGAAGAATGTAAAAGAAATGTAAAAAAAAAAAAGCTCATTATGTTAAATTAGAAGATATTAAATAAGTTTTCTTCTTCCCACTCCTTTTTGGGCAAATGTTTTGTTTTTTGTTGTTGTTCGTATTTATTGTTTTGAAATAATCTAAATTGCTTACGGCCCAAAATAAATACATTTAAAAAAGAAGAGGGCGGGTACTTAGTCAGGGCCGTTGTTAATTCCGGGTTTATATTCTTGTATGCATCAGATTAAAAAATGACAATGAGACAATAACCTTTACTTCAAAAACACAAGTAGGACAATATACAACACAATGGGAAATACTGTTAAAATGTCCAAAATTTTGTTGTATTTGTAGAAATGTGCCAAACCCCAGCTTTAAAACGGAAACCGTGCCTAAGGTAAGAGAACATGTTGTTGTTAATACTGTGTGAAGGAATGGAGTAAATATATGTGTGCTTAAATGTTGTTGATTTTTAGATTCAAAGTGACTCACAAGGACGAAAACACATGACGGCCAAACAGAGGAGGTGAGGCTAATTATTTATCTGAATATTTACAGGGGCACTGAGCGTCTGCCTGGAGAACAGCGACGTGCGGTCAGGGAGGGCAGTGCCTCAGTCATTTTGGGGATAAAAAAATCTGTTCAGTGTCAATAAGAAATACCTACTTTATATATTATACGTATATATATATATATAATTATTTATTATATTATTGGTTTCTTGTGATTTGTGGTGAGTTCTGTGGTTTAAAAAAGCAAAATGTCCCAGTACTTGGAGATATAATGCAAAGAGAGAGGAGGTGAGGCACAGGGCGTGTTCATTCAGCGCTGCCTCACTGTCTCTCCATTTAAACTTATCATATAACTTATATATGAACTGTTTTCAAGTGCTTTTTCTTCTTATCATCAAAACAAATAATCTTGTGCACGAAGAAGCACATTTAGTGAGTTAATCTAACATTAAACGGCGTTTGACCAGAGCCGAGGTGAGGCTGTTATCTTGTCTGTGTCTCTGCGGGGGAAGTCCACATTTACTACACAAATATGGACTAGAACAGGAGTTGGCAACCCGCGGCTCCGGAGCCACATGCGGCTCTTTGATCCCTCTGACGCGGCTCAGTACAGCGGTCCCTCGTTTATCACGGGGGTTACGTTCTAAAAATAACCCACGATAAGCAAAATCCGCGAAGTCGTCAGCTTTATATTTTACAATTATTCTCCATGTTTTAAAGGCAAATTAACGTTTTTTTTACAATCTGAGCCTTCTTTCGGCAATAAAACAAGTAGTTTTACTCACCCATAGCAGTTTGCTGTCAATTGGAGCAGTATCGCAGAACTTATGTTGAGCCGTTCTGTTCTACTAATGATCCCGTATCCGTTAACATGGTGCTCGTATCATATGCTCGGGGCATTACTTTGCGGTGTCCAAATAACACAAACTTTAGCACTTTTCAAATCACAGAAGATCGCTGTGCCAGGGAAGACTTTGAGTGGATTCCAAAACGGCCTGAAACCCGATATCCAGCTATAGTTTCATTTGATGACGTCATCAGAGAGGACAGTGCGCATGCGTGAACTCAGCTGTTTTGTAAACACAGCTAGTCCGAAAGAGGCTAACACCGCTCTGAACTGTTGCGATATCGGGTTTCAGGCCGTTTTGGAATCCACTGAAAGTCTGCCCTGGCACAGCGATCTTCTGTGATTTGAAAAGTGCTAAAGTTTGTGTTATTTGGACACCGCAAATCAGTGCCCCGAGCACTCACGCTAACGGATACGGGATCAGTGGTAGAACAGAACGGCTCAACATAAGTTCTGCGATACTGCTCCAGTTGACAGCAAACTGCTATGGGTGAGTAAAACTACTTGTTTTATTGCCGAAAGAAGGCTCAGATTGTAAAAAAACGTTAATTTGCCTTTAAGGCTGTAAACGCCTCACCACACACATTCTACACTTTTCTCAGACTGGAATTAACATTTTCTCACATTTCTCTCTTGTTTAAACACTCAAACGTTTGTACATGTGCAACAAAAAAGCACAGTATTAGAGAACGAAACCAAAGTGTATTTCGCGTGTATTTCACAGTTCTTATGACCGCTTCACTATGGCGGGTTTTGTCAGGGAGAAAACTTGCAAACATACAGCACTTCAGAGTCACACTGCGATCGAACATTTATATAAATCTGGCAAACTGAACGCATTCTGTACAGGAAACAGGGAGGAGAATGACTGACAAACCGCAAAGGTCTACAGTCCTTTAGCCAATCAGGATGCAGAAATGAGCGTTGATACACTATTAAAAAATTGGAATTTAAAAAATCTACGAAACAGCGAGGCCACGAAAAGTGAACCATGATATAGCGAGGGAGCACTGTATTTAATTAAAATGTATTTTATTTTAGGTCATTCATTTTCAAAATGTTATTCTATGGCACAAAGGCAAAAAAAAGCCGTTATATGCAGTGTTATTTCATTTTAAATTTCAAAAGGGTTTTGTGGCTCCCAGTGTTTTCTTTATAGCGTGAAACGGGTCCAAATGGCTCTTTGAGTGGTAAAGGTTGCTGACCCCTGGACTAGAAGTTTAAACTAGACGGTGTCACATTTCACTGTTTAACTGAGCTTTTTTACAACTAAAGAAATCATTAGTAAACACATTATCTATAGTCCTAATGTGGCAATTCTGGCCACATAATTCAAAAAGTCCAATATTACGCAAAACTGACTTTTTTTTCCTGCTGTTCTTGATCTGTGCGTTGCAACACTGGAATTTCCCCCACTGTGGGACTAATAAAGGCATATCTTATCTTATCTTGTGTGCTTTAAGCCATATTATAATGTTGTTACCTCCTCAAAAATATATCTGGAGTTTTTTTTTTTTTTGTTTCATTCGTGCATGTTTGTGTAATCTGTCTATATCTCCAAAGCTCAAAATGCTCTGTTCCACCTTGTGATGTCATGAAGCGGGTGATTTCAGCTCCTTTTACCTTTAGTCCGGTAGAAACTGAAATGATCCAAATGATTCTAGTGAAGGTGGATGGAGTTTAAAAACAGAGTGGTGCTCCACGTGACATCACAAGGTGGGACAGAGTGTTTTTTTATTTGAGGGAAGAGCCTAAATGTGCAGGTTTGTGTGTTAAACATGTGAATGAAACAGAAAATAGGATAAAACGGATCCTTTAACAATTGCGGACTTTTTATTCACCCAGTCACTGTATGATTTGATTGTCCAGGGAAGAAAAGAAGAAAAAGCAGAAGCAGGACGGGGAGGATGTCGAAGTGAAAGAGAAGAACGAGGGATCGACCGGAGAGAGGAGTGAGGAGCGGAAGGAGAAAGGAGGAGGAGGAGGAGGAGGAGGGGCCGCTCAGCAGCCCCTCAAGAGGGGGCAGAGGGTAAGAGACGGTACAGGCCAATGGGTGATTTCTTTGTCTTAACCAAACAAATGTGACATGGAGACTTCTTTTTAAAACCGTAAAAAAAGTTGTCTGCCCTGTAAGTTTGGGGTCAGCTGACATACCGTATTTTTCGGACTATAAGTCGCACCAGCCAAAAAATAGGTAATGAAAAAGCAACAAAAAAACAAAACATATATAAGTCGCACCACACTATAATTCGCACTTTTTGGGGGAAATGTATTTTATAAAATCAGAGCCCAGGAAGCAGGATTTCATCTTGAACGGCATGTATTTCAATTTGAACAGCAATAGTAATAATAACAACAGAATAGAGAACAACAGCTTGTTAACATAACATCAGATAACTATAAAATAAATAACATACCGTAACAAGTTTACCAAACTCCAAATCACTCCGCAGGTAAACGTTCTGGTACAGAAGTAATAGTGTAGCAGATACTGGCACACAAGCCTACAGCGCCCTCTCGTGGCTGTCACAAGAGGGTGCGATTTTAATATATAATGGTAGCTGTAGTTTTCAAGACAAGCCACGAGAGGGAGCTCAAGGCTTGAGAAAATTTGAATACAAGTCGCAGGACCACCCAAACCATGAAAAAAAAGTGTGACATATAGTCCGAAAAATACCGTATGTATGTCTCTGTAACTTTCACTGATACATTTAACCCAAACCAGTGTAAAACAAAGATAAAATCACATTGTATTTGGGGATCCACGACTCCGGCTTCGTCAGCTCTGATACAGATTTGGAGACTTTGACTTTAAAGAGGAGCTAAACACCCAAACGCACAGAGTAAACATGTGTGTGTGTCTGTGTCTGTGTGTGTGTATGTGCGTGTGTGTGTGTGTGTGTGTGCGTGTGTGCAGAACAAGCTGAAGAAAATCAAAGAGAAGTACAAGGACCAGGACGACGAGGACCGAGAGCTCCGCATGCAGCTGCTGGGGGTGAGGCCCATTGCGTGTCTGTGTGTGCAGCTATACAGTCAAGACCATGCAAAGGGTTATGCTCAAACTACACTGCAAAGGGTTAGGCTCAAACTACACTGTAAAGGGTTAGCCTCAAACTATACTCTAAAGGGTTACACTGTAGAAGGTTAGGCTCAAACTAGACTGTAGAAGGTTAGCCTCAAACTACACTGTAAAGGGTTAGGCTCAAACTACAGTGCAAAGGGTTAGGCTCAAACTACACTGTAAATGGTTACGCTCAAACTACACTGTAAATGGTTAGGCTCAAACTACACTGTAAAGGGTTAGGCTCAAACTACACTGTAAAGGGTTAGCCTCAAACTACACTCTAAAGGGTTAGGCTCAAACTTCACTGTAAAGGGTTAGGCTCAAACTACACTGTAAAGGGTTAGCCTCAAACTACACTCTAAAGGGTTAGGCTCAAACTACACTGTAGAAGGTTAGGCTCAAACTACACTGTAGAAGGTTAGGCTCAAACTACACTGCAAAGGGTTAGGCTTAAACTACACTGTAAAGGGTGCGTGAAAAGTCCCTCAGTCGTCCAGGTAGAATCCATGATAAAAGGAGAAGTTAAATTTGTCAACTGGACAAAGTTTGTTTATTTGAAAACGTTTCGCCGCTCATCCGAGAGGCTTCGTCAGCTCTGGTTATCGTGCTGGTTAGACACTGCTTATATCTAGCTGCCAGCTAGCTGCTAACCAGAGCTGACGAAGCCTCTCGGATGAGCGGCGAAATGTTTTCAACCAAACAAACTTTGTCCAGTTGACAGATTGAACTTCTCCTTTTATCATACACTGTAAAGGGTTAGGCTAAAACTACACTAAAGGGTTATGCTCAAACTACACTCTAAAGGGTTAGGCACAAACTACAGTGTAATGGGTTAGCCTCAAACTACATTGTAAAGGGTTAGGCTCAAACTACACTGTAAAGGGTTAGCCTCAAACTACACTCTAAAGGGTTAGGCTCAAACTACACTGTAGAAGGTTAGGCTCAAACTACACTGTAGAAGGTTAGGCTCAAACTACACTGTAAAGGGCTAGGCTCAAACTATACTCTAAAGGGTTAGGCTCAAACTACACTGCAAATGGTTAGTCTCAAACTACACTGCAAAGGGTTAGGCTTAAACTACACTGTAAAGGGTTAGGCTCACACTACACTGTAAAGGGTTATATTCAAACTACACTCTAAAGCAGGCATGGGCAAACTGTTCCACAAAGGGCCGGTGTGGCTGCAGGTTTTTGTTCCAACCAACTAGGACCACACCTTGAACTGTCTGAAGACTGAGATCAGTTGATTAAATGAGTCAAATCTGGTGTGCTGCTGCTTGGTTGGAAAGAAAACCTGCAGCCACACCGGCCCTTTGTGGAACAGTTTGCCCATGCCTGCTCTAAAGGGTTAGGCTCAAACTACACTGTAAAGGGTTAGCCTCAAACTACATTGTAACGGGTTAGCCTTAAACTACACTGTAGAAGGTTAGGCTCAAACTACACTGCAAAAGGAATAGGTTCAAATTACACTGTAAAGGGTTAGGCTTAAACTACACTGTAAAGGGTTATTAGGCTTAAACTACACTGTAAAGGGTTAGGCTTAAATTACACAGCAAAAACTTTAAAAAAAATCCTAGATGAATGGGCATGTCTTGATCTGATTACAGACTAGTCTAGAAATAAGATTTTCCAGTGGAACAATTCAGGAAACAAATGTCCTTTTAAATAGTATTTGTTTATTTTATTTTTCTTTTCATTTGATGTGATGAAATTACTCAAATATTGATACTAGCTGTTTTAGATTATGACAGTGGAAAGTTACATAGAGCATCTTGGAAAAACAATAATTGGATAAACACCAAGAATGTCTCCAGCTTAATGCCGAACATTCCAGACAAAGCAATAACATCTGCCTGGAGAAGAGCAGATGGCAGATCATCTACCTGAAAAGTTCCATAGCGCCCCTTTAAATGTTTGTTTTGGAGAATTACAGCCGGTCCATTTGACTCTGCATGTCCACAGTCTGCAGGCAGCAAGGAGGACAAGGACAAAGGGAAAAAAGGTAAGAAGAAGGATGAACCGGTGAAGAAGGGACCCAAACCACAGAAGCAGCCCCCTAAAGCCAGAGGGGGGGACAGTAAAGTGACGACAGAGCCCGGAGAGGACGAGGGGACAGGGGAGAGACGAGAAAAAATGGAAAAACAGGAGGAGCAGGACGACAAGGTGAGTTCAAAGTTAGCTTTATTATCAAAAAACGTATGTACAGGTTGCACACACAGGATTTGAAATTGCAGCCCACAGTGAACATAAAACATCTGATGAACAAGATAATAAGCACGATGACTAAAACATCACATATGACTAATGACTAAAACATCACATATACCCATAGCAAAAGTGCAGGACAATAAACACAATGACTGAAACATCACATATACCCGTAATAAAAGTACAAGACAATTAACACAATGACTAAAACATCACACATACACGTAGTAAAAGTACAAGACAATAACCACAATGACTGAAACATCACATATACCCATAGCAAAAGTGCAAGACAATAACCACAATGACTGAAACATCACATATACCCGTAGCAAAAGTACAAGACAATAACCACAATGACTGAAACATCACATATACCTATAGCAAAAATGCAAGACAAACACAATGACTAAAACACCACATATACCCGTAGCAGAAGTGCAAGACAAACACAATGACTAAAACATCACATATACCCATAGCAAAAGTGCAAGACAATAACCACAATGACTGAAACATCACATATTCCATAGCAAAAGTGCAAGACAATAACTGCAATGACTGAAACATCACATATACCCGTAGCTAAAGTACAAGACAATAAACACAATTACTAAAACATCACATATGACTAATGACTAAAACATCACATATATCCGTAGTAAAAGTACAAGACAATAAACACAGTGACTAAAACATCACATGTACCCATAGCTAAAGTACAAGACAATAACCACAATGACTGAAACATCACATATACCCATAGCAAAAATGCAAGAGAAACACAATGACTAAAACATCACATATACCCATAGCAAAAATGCAAGAGAAACACAATGACTAAAACATCACATATACCCGTAGCTAAAGTACAAGACAATAACCACAATGACTGAAACATCACTTATACCATAGCAAAAATACAAGACAAAACACAATGACTAAAACACCACATATACCCGTAGCAGAAGTACAAGACAAACACAATGACTAAAACATCACATATACCCATAGCTAAAGTACAAGACAATAAACACAATGACTAAAACATCACATATACACGTAAAAGTACAAGACAATAACCACAATGACTGAAACATCACATATTCCATAGCAAAAGTGCAAGACAATAACCGCAATGACTGAAACATCACATATACCCATAGCAAAAATGCAAGAGAAACACAATGACTAAAACATCACATATACCCATAGCAAAAATGCAAGAGAAACACAATGACTAAAACATCACATATACCCGTAGCTAAAGTACAAGACAATAACCACAATGACTGAAACATCACATATACCATAGCAAAAATACAAGACAAAACACAATGACTAAAACACCACATATACCCGTAGCAGAAGTACAAGACAAACACAATGACTAAAACATCACATATACCCATAGCTAAAGTACAAGACAATAAACACAATGACTAAAACATCACATATACACGTAAAAGTACAAGACAATAACCACAATGACTGAAACATCACATATTCCATAGCAAAAGTGCAAGACAATAACCGCAATGACTGAAACATCACATATACCCGTAGCTAAAGTACAAGACAATAAACACAATTACTAAAACATCACATATGACTAATGACTAAAACATCACATATACCCGTAGTAAAAGTACAAGACAATAAACACAGTGACTAAAACATCACATGTACCCATAGCTAAAGTACAAGACAATAACCACAATGACTGAAACATCACATATACCCATAGCAAAAATGCAAGAGAAACACAATGACTAAAACATCACATATACCCATAGCAAAAATGCAAGAGAAACACAATGACTAAAACATCACATATACCCGTAGCTAAAGTACAAGACAATAACCACAATGACTGAAACATCACATATACCATAGCAAAAATACAAGACAAAACACAATGACTAAAACACCACATATACCCGTAGCAGAAGTACAAGACAAACACAATGACTAAAACATCACATATACCCATAGCTAAAGTACAAGACAATAAACACAATGACTAAAACATCACATATACACGTAAAAGTACAAGACAATAACCACAATGACTGAAACATCACATATACCCATAGCAAAAGTGCAAGACAATAACCACAATGACTGAAACATCACATATTCCATAGCAAAAGTGCAAGACAATAACTGCAATGACTGAAACATCACATATACCCGTAGCTAAAGTACAAGACAATAAACACAATTACTAAAACATCACATATGACTAATGACTAAAACATCACATATACCCGTAGTAAAAGTACAAGACAATAAACACAGTGACTAAAACATCACGTATACCCATAGCTAAAGTACAAAACAATAACCACAATGACTGAAACATCACATATACCCATAGAAAAAAAATGCTAGACAAACACAATGACTAAAACATCACATATACCCATAGCAAAAATGCAAGAGAAACACAATGACTAAAACATCACATATACCCGTAGCTAAAGTACAAGACAATAAACACAATGACTAAAACATCACATATACCTATAGCCAAAGTACAAGACAAACACAATGACTGAAACATCACATATACCCATAGCCAAAGTACAAGACAAACACAATGACTGAAACATCACTTATACCCATAGCAAAAATGCAAGAGAAACACAATGACTAAAACATCACATATACCCGTAGCTAAAGTACAAGACAATAAACACAATGACTAAAACATTGCATATACCTGTAGTAAAAGTACAGTAAACTTGTTTATGCTGTTATATAAGTATAACAGGTAAAGCTCAATGTCGTATAAGCAACAGTGTCATCATTTAAGTATCTTTATCTGTTTATCTGTTATTTATTATCTGTTTAGTCTCCTGTGTGCTATTGGAATTATCATCTAATTTAATCTTATTTTTAGGAGGATGACGCGGAACAGGACAACCCCGGAGCAGAGGTAATCACACTGAAGTGATTTGCAAACATGAACTCCATATTAGTTTAGTCTATGGACGCTGTATGTACTAGTATGTGTATGTAAACGCTGTATGTACTAGTACGTGTATGTAAACGTGTTGTGCAGGAAGCCGAGAGCCTGCTCACCTCTCTGACAGGACAGCCCTACTCCGAAGACGTGCTCCTGTTCGCTGTGCCCGTGTGCGCCCCCTACACCGCACTCACACACTACAAGTACGTCATGGTATACAGTACTGAACAAGTTTTACGTGGTTCAATGTATTTAAAGGGTTATAATATGCCACCCCCAGGTCAAACTTGGGCATCTCCCCACAGTCCAGAGACTAAAATAAGTGGTGGAAAGCGTTTTCCTGCTCACCCAGCCATTGTCCGAGTCTGTCGCCACTGACCGCCGCGGTATCTGCAGCTACTCCGCGTTAGACTGGAGTCTAACGGCGCCAGAGAAAGATTTCGGCCAAAAGGAATTAATTTGCTCGATGCGTTTCCCAATTACTTTCTGTGTAGTGCGCATTCATATCGAGTGCAAATAAATGTACAAATCAACACGGAGAGCTTGACTTGGTCATTTTGGGTGGGAACTGTTTTTCAGTGCGGAAAAAGAAAGCCGAAGCACACACCACGCTGCCAGGGGAATCCCTGTTACGCACCAGGAAGGGAGTTCCCCTGTTGCGCAGCGTGGTGTGTGCTTCGGCTCTGGCGCCGTTAGACTCCAGTCTAACGCGGAGTAGCTGCAGATACCGCGGCGGTCAGTGCTGACAGACTCGGACAATGGCTGGGTGACCAGGAAAACGCTTTCCACCACTTATTTTAGTCTCTGGACTGTGGGGAGATGCCCAAGTTTGACCTGGGGGTGGCATATCCCTTTAAGAGATCTTTGCGGTGTGATTAATCATAGTTGAGATAAAAATGGCCACACACAACCTGAAAAGTGACTGATAAAGCTGCTGTTGTGCAGGTATAAGGTGAAGCTGACCCCAGGGACACAGAAGAAAGGCAAAGGTGAGAGAAAAGACAACTACACTAACCATTTGATCTGCTATTTTAACTGCGACTTATATACTGTACATTGTTAAAGGTGTAAAAAAATACTGTTAAGAAGTGGCCCCAGTTTTTATCTGTATGACGGAGATTCTGTATGATTTTCCGAGCACTCCGATTTTTCGAATTCCGACTAGAATGTGAGAACTGGAATGCCCTGTGATCTTGGAATTCCTACTTGAAAAATCCACCGTGGTTGCGCCTTGCGTTTAGTGAAAGTTAAAAACGTGACATTTAAACTACTCATACCTTTCTGCCAATGGCCAATGGGGATGTAACAATAACCGAAATATCATATTGTATCGTCAATGGTCTCACAATAATATCGTGGACCATCACAATATATCAAATTAAAAGTCTTTTCTCTTAAACTAATAGTTCTGATGCGGCAATAGTACAGAAAACAGAGGGAACTACATAGACCATGGTCCTTTGCTCCATTTCAGTGCAGACTACATGAAGAAATAAATGTTCTAAGCTCTGTTAAATCTTAGTCCTTTGGGTTATGTCTTGTCAAGGCAAAAGGAACATATTCAGAATTTTGTTAGCTTTCACAAAATATCTCAATAACGATCATATTGTGACAAAATATCGTACCGAGAGATTTGGATATTGTTACATCCCTAATGCCCAATTTGGTAATATTTAAGAATAGTTAAGGAGGGCAGGGTTTGGTTAGAACCTGGATGGGAGACCGCTGGGAATACGAGGTGTCACAGTGACTGTGGCGGACTCTTGGTGGGGGTTGGAGGGGCCGATGGCGCAGATTGGCAGCCTCACTTCCATCAGTGTGCCCCAGGGCAGAGCGTGGAGCACTTTAGGGGTGCTGGAAGGTCTTGAAATGTCTTGAAAGTTCTCGAAAGGTCTTGAAAGTTTTTGAAAGGTCTTAAATGGTGTTAAAAGATCTTGAAAGGTGTTAAAGTTTTGAAAGGTCTTGAAAGATTTTGAAAGCTCTTGAAAGATTTTGAAAGGTCTTAAAATGTGTTAAAAGGTCTTGAAAGATTTCGAAAGGTCTTAAAAGGTTTTGAAAGGTCTTAGAAGATCTTGAAAAGTGTTACAAGGTCTTGAAAGGTGTTTAGGGGTCTTGAAAGTGAAAGGCTTTAGGGTTCTTGAAAGGTGTTTCATAAAATGAATTCATTATTGTCGTCCCTACAGTAGTTGCTGCCTACTATCCAAATCTGTCTTGCATGATAATTTTACATAAAATTTTCAAATTTTACAACATTTTGAGCTTGATTTCCTTCTTTCCTACAGCTGCTCGTACTGCAGTTCTAAATTTCATGAAGTCCAAAGAGGCATCGCCCAGAGAAAAGGACCTCTTCCGCAGTGTTAAGGTAACATACAAGCCTATTTAGTACCACATCTCAAAGAATATTCTGGAAACTTCAAATCCCATATCCCATTGTTCCAGGATGCAGACCTTTCTAGAAACATGCCTGGGAAAGTCAAAGTGTCCGCTCCCAACCTCATCGCTGTAAAGAAGAAATGAAAAACAAGAGTATTCTTTTAAAATAAACATTGTATTTTCCTTTGAAGAAATATATAAATTGCCGACGCCAGACTTGGTACAGTGTATTTTTTTTATTCACAATTTCAAAAATCATTGTGCAAACCGAGCAAATCAAACATAAGGATTTCAGTGCATTTGTAGCTTCGAGTTAACTGTAAAATAGCGTTCTAGTGGAGGAGCCATGTTGAAGCGTTTAAGACACACGGAAATCACAACTTTCAAACAAAACCACACTTATAAATAATAATGGTACATATTTACATTTTGGATTCAGAGGTTACAAGCTCATTTCTTGCACAATTGTGTATAATTGTGACGGTATTCATTTATTCATCTGAATCTTTTAACAGTTGAAAAAAAACACACGCTAATTTAAATTAAAAAAAAATAAAAAAAACTTGGACTTAAATTTGAGCTTTGTTTTAGCACAATCTGACCAGAAAAAAAACGACTTGGCACAAATGGGCTCCTCTTGTAGTTCCAGCTGTTAAATCTGTCCCTTTCAAACAGCATTACTTAGTCACTCTCACCTGTTTAAAACCATTTTGTACTTGTGCTGTTTTTAGGCTATCAGGCGGCGTTTGCTACATCTGTGCGTTGTGTCACCATGGTAACTGCTGAACATTTTTGCTATACACATCCATGCAGTCCCCCCAGCATGATGTCACTGCAAAGTATCAACTGATTGCCAATGAAGTCTAATAAAACTTCAGATTGTACTTTAATGGCACATAAATGAAAAGTACAGCTGTCAGTTTAACGCGTTAATTTGCAGTGTAATTAATCTAATTAACGCAATTAATTATGAGTAGCAATTCAATGCGCATTTTAAATTTGGTGTGCGGCGAGCAAATCGCTGCCAGGGCCTTTGAACGGCATGTTAATTTATAAAAATAACGAAGACAACAAAATCAACAAGAACGCCGTGATTTGGAGCTTTTGTCAAAAAGAATTTTCCGATCACTGAAGCAGCTCCAGCCTGACGGATCATTTGAACGATAAATACGCCCGGGCGAGTTCCATTGTTACCGGTGATAGAACGAGCGTGAACGCACTTCACCAAAACCACGCTCACAGAATTTGGGAGACGAATGAGAAAAGCGACCACTTGAAAACTGACAAACTCAATCGCAAAGTGTGTTCGTTCATTCGCTTGCTCACAATCTCTCACACTCTTAAAATGCGATTAATTAGATTAATTACAAATCCTGTAATTAATTAAATTGTTTTAATCGCCTGACAGCACTAATCAAAAGTCATTAGTTCAATAAAAATAACCGTTTATTATTAGTTATTCAAGATTAAAATGGTTTGGCCAGCGTGTTAAATTTGTGTATTTTTACTTAACTAGAGCTTAACGGCTTGAAGTACACTGTGTAACTTTTCTGGCCACCTGCTTGTCTCCATGGAGATGTTATTTCTATGCCTCCGCTCTGAGGAGACAAGTTACAGATCAGATCTGTGGAGCGGTGACCCTGCTTACAGCAAGGTGTTTTTAAGCAATAAAATGTTCTGTAATGACGGAGATGGATAAGTAATGCCATACTGTGGAACATTCCTGGCAAAATAATAAAATCTACATGGAGATAAGTTAAAAAAAAGATCTCCACCAGGAGAAAATCAAAATTCCAAATTAACACCAGATGAGGGTGTTAAACCAAAACATTCAATAAAAAAAATACTCCCAATATATTCTAAAGATTGTCCTGTAGTTTAGATCTCAACAGAAATAAAACAAATACACGACTCGAAAATGAAAGGAACACTTTGAAAACACATCAGATCTCAATGTGAAAAAAAAAAAAAAGTTGGATATCTGTACGAATCTGGACAGGACAGGAATCTGGACAGGACAATGTCTTGGGAACCTCTTGGCCAGGTCGCCATTGTAAATGAGAACTGGTTCTCAATTGGTTTACCTGGATAAATAAAGGTTAAATAAAAATAAAATAAAAAACAAAAGGATGCTGCCACTTTAATGGAAATGACACTTTTGGCCTACAGAGGGCTTCATTTGATCACATCTTGAAAATAAAAGTGAAATGATGTGGCAGGCCAGTCCATTTAGCCTAAATTTCTGCAACTCAAAATGCTCCACGTGCTTGTGTCCATATTTCACAACATCGTGGCATGCTCTTTGAGACAATGGATGGTGTCTGGTGCGATGTTCTCCCAGATCTGTCTCCTGAAATCTCCATGTTGTGGAGATTGTGCTGGAGACACATTAAATCTTCTTGCAACGACACGTCCGGTTTTGCCATCCTGGAGAAGTTGGACAATCTGTGCAGCTTCTGTAGGTTAATAAAAGGCCTCATACTCCCAGAAGTGAAAACCAGACAATCTGTAATCCGAGATTTAGCCATAGTTTCGAGGAGATGAGGAGGACAGTGTGCATGCGCTCAGTCACAGCCGTTTTGCAGATGAGAAGACGCAACTTTTCTGTTGCGAGTGACACGTGGCAGGAGATTGGGACTTTGAGGCTGAAGAGGACTTATGGAGGACTGAAGAGGAGTATACGGAGACAGAATGGATACGGAAAGAATGAAGCGGAGACAGTTTTAGGAGCAGCAGAGAACAGCCATCGGTTTCGCATTACCTCTCAGAATCTTGCACTGAATCTGTTGGCCTTCTTTCTTTTCCTTTGCTGGTAAAAAATCATCCTGACTGAAGTGGGTACTGCAAACACGATGGTCCAAACGTCTTACAGCTTTGCCTTTCATGTTTGGGTCCCGAGAGCTGAGAGCGAAATCAGCTGTGACTGAGCGCATGTGCACTGTCCTCCTCATCTACTCGAAATCATGGATAAATCTCGGATTACAGGCCACTTTTGACTCAAACAAAAGTGTAGACTAAGACATTGAGCTTCTATGATTTGAAAAGTGCTAAAGTTTGTGTTATTTGTAGACCGCAAACATTTGCCCTGAGAACTCACGTTACGGATATCGCTAAAATAAAACATCTCCGGAAATGCAATCAGATTGTAAAAAACGTTAATTCTCCTTTAAAAGGTGTTTAAGGGTCTTGAAAGGTGTTACATAAATCCAATAAATTATTGGAGCCTCCTTTTGTTCCCAAGACATTCCCCTGTCCATATTTGTAAAGACACCCAGCTTTTTTTTTTCACAACGAGAATCGAGATCTGACGTTGTGTGTTCCTTTGTTCCTTTCATTTTTTGGAGCAGTGTATGTTTGTGTTAGCACTTAGCAGTTAATTATTCACTTCTCACAAGAATATGTCATTTAGTCCGAAAAAAAAGAAAAGAAAGAAAGCTCATTTATATTCTCCCATGAGGCTTCAGCTTGGCATTTGCTCAAAGCGTGAATGAGGCTAGCTTCCTAACATAGAAACATTCACCCTTGCTCACCTCACATTAAATCTGGGACTAGACCCAGACCTAAACCAGGACTAGAACAGGACCAAACCATGACAACTAACAAGTGTGAATCCTTTTTCTGGGTATTCTTGTTAAAGGGCCTGTACCAGATTTTTTCCCCCATATATATTTGAACAAAATCTGTGTCGCCTCACTACAGATATTGTATAAGCTGCTCTTAAAGGGATATGCCACCCCCAGGTCAAACTTGGGCATCTCCCCACAGTCCAGAGACTAAAATAAGTGGTGGAAAGCATTTTCCTGGTCACCCAGCCATTGTCCGAGTCTGTCAGCACTGACCGCCGCGGTATCTGCAGCTACTCTGCGTTAGACTGGAGTCTAACGGCGCCAGAGAAAGATTTCGGCCAAAAGGAATTAATTTGCTCGATGCGTTTCCCAATTACTTTCTGTGTAGTGCGCATTCATATCGAGTGCAAATAAATGTACAAATCAACACGGAGAGCTTGACTTGGTCATTTTGGGTGGGAACTATTTTTCAGTGCGGAAAAAGAAAGCCAAAGCACGCAGCACGCTGCCAGGGGAATCCCTGTTACGCACCAGGAAGGGAGTTCCCCTGTTGCGCAGCGTGGTGCGTGCTACGGCTTTCTTTTTCCGCACTGAAAAATAGTTCCCACCCAAAATTACCAAGTTAAGCTCTCCGTGTTGATTTGTACATTTATTTGCACTCGATATGAATGCGCACTACACAGAAAGTAATTTGGAAACGCATCGAGCAAATTAATTCCTTTTGGCCGAAATCTTTCTCTGGCGCCGTTAGACTCCAGTCTAACGCGGAGTAGCTGCAGATACTGCGGCGGTCAGTGCTGACAGACTCGGACAATGGCTGGGTGACCAGGAAAACGCTTTCCACCACTTATTTTAGTCTCTGGACTGTGGGGAGATGCCCAAGTTTGACCTGGGGGTGGCATATCCCTTTAAGCCAACGACTAGCATGCTAGTTGTTGGCGTAATTTTCACGCTAAAACTCCGCTCTGGTCTGTTGTGAAAAGTGCTTATAAACTCATCACAGTGAATAATGAGGACGCTCTAAATGTAGAAGGTAAGTGAGGAAGAACTATAGGCCCCTGCAAACCGTTTGTTTTTAGAGGGTAAAAATCAGGTACAGCAACTTTAAAAATAGCTTTTCTTGTGACGCTAGCAGCAGATCACAAACTCCCAGACAAATTAAGTTCCAGACTCCTGCTCTGACAGTCCAAACTTTGGGACCAATACAGATTCTCTCGTTTTCCTTCTCTGATCGCAGCCACACTTCTGCCTTTACTTTACATGTGCGATACACATATGGACTGAATTAGCATGACCCGTACACGCGTCAGGACTGCAAAGATGGCGGCGTGCTGTAGTCCTCAGGAGCCCAGCGTGTTGAGCAGACTCATCCTCTGCTTGAGGCTGTGCAGCAGGTGCTTGGGCAGACAGTCCCAGGAGGCGGACAGGCGCTCGCGGTGCTCTACGATGGACTCCATGCAGAACCTGGAACGCAGAGTCACAGAGGTTACACGGTGTTTCATTCCACTTGTCATTACTCTTATTGAGCGAATGCATTTTGGTTGAGTAGCACCCTCTTGTGATGACCAGTAGTGAGAAGTGCCCCTGGCGCCGTGAGCGTGTTGCCAGTTCATGAGAGACAGGCACGAAGTGGGTCACCGACTTACAAATCGTGTATTTCTGTTTAATTCTTCATTATATGATCACTGCCTAATTGTTGTTATGGCCCTGAATGGTTCTGCTAACAAGACCCACACTCCACTCCCACTGCAGATCTAACACAAACTGTAAACAAGTAGGTGTGGTAGTCTCAGTAATTTCACTGTAGTTAGTGCCCCCTTCAGGCAGATATAGGCAGTGTCCACCAGTGTCTGACCAGAACTGAAGAAGCAGCTTGGATGAGCTGCGAAACGTATTCGACCAAATAAACTTTTGTCCAGTTGACAAATTTAATTTCTCCTTTTGCCGTGGATTCTACCTGGACGACTGAGGGATTCTACACACACAGTAATGGACGGCAGACTAGCTCAACTGGTAAGCCACTTGATTTTCACCTGGGTTCAAATCCCCTCCTCCTTGGGCAAGACCGTTCACGGTACTGAATTTTTCCTGTGTCATTGTGAGAAGATCAATAACGTCTTAATGTTAATCTTACACATGTCATGACAGAAGAGCTGTGGTATCCTGACCAGTGCATATTTTGTTTCATGCAGATTAAAACCACAAGAGAGCACTGTGTCCTGGCCATTTGTTCACAATACAATGTGGATAAACTAAACGATGAACGACAAACACACACACGGGTTATTCCTGCAACCAAACAGGACTTTTGCACGGCCAAGTTCAGCGCAGTTACAACAGCAAGGATTATTTGAGCGAGCAAAAACCAATTCAAGGTGAAAGAATGTGGTATTTTAATTCTATGGGGTATTAGCAGATGTGTATGTTAACACAACACAATGAACCACTGAACATCGCATCAGGTTCATCCAGTTGTACAGTTTCTATCATGTTTTTCTATATTTAGAGAATTGTCCTGTAGGAGCATTACATAGAATCTTCCAGTTAACCATAAGGAGGGTTTGAATAGGACCCAAGAGAGATCGCTAAATTACTCAAACATGCATGGACGACTTTAAAACCTCTTCAGGCAGGTTTCTGAGGAGGCAACATTATAGCACTGTCTTCTCACCTGAGCAGGGACTTGGGCTGAACGTTGAAGATCAGTAGTTGGTTGCTGTGAGCCTGTGGAGCGCACACACACACACACACACACACACACAGACATGCATACATACACGTACGCACACACACATTAGCACTGCTGTAAAAGTGTTGCGATGATGATGATGGCCTCTCACCGCTCTCTGGTGGGACAGCAGGTTGTTGGCACATCCTCCAAACACGAATACTTCTCCATCAGGCCCAGGACACGCCGTGTGCCACAACCTGCGACACACAGACACACACACACACCACACAACAGTGTAAGCAGCAGGGACATGCTGGGGGAGGGAGAATGTGCTGTTCTTTAAAATAAATACAGAAGTACAGAGGAGGGGAAGGAGAAGACACTGCCCTCATTTTAAATACATATTATACTTTGGCCCCGTTTACACGTAGCCAGGTATTTTGAGAAACAAATATTTCTCTCCCTCCATTTTCCACAATAAGCCCCATTTACACGTACACTGGTATTTTTTAAAAACGAGACATTTCCCTTCGTTTACACACAAACGGCTAAAGTAAACAAGATCATTGTGCACTATGCAGCCCCTGCTTGCCCCCTTGTTATGCTTTATAAATATTTCCACCAGGTCAGATCATTGGAAAGCTGACCCCACTCACAGTAAAGATTTTTTCATTAAAAAAAATAATAAAAAGATTCAATGCTGCACTGTGAAATATTCCAGGCAAAGCCACCAGAAAAGTTACACAGTGCCCCTTTACTGTACGTTACCTTGGGTTTTCAGTGTGGCTGTGTTTGAAGGGCTTCCATTCATTCTTGCTGACACAGTACAACCAGGCGTCACCTACAAACACACGTTACACACACGTTACACACAGCCGGAGCGCGTTTTTATATGACACTGGAGCCATACTGAGGGTGTCGCGCTCCGTGGTGAAGCCTCCGAACAGGAAGATGTGGTCCTGGGACACGGGGGTGAAGGAGTGCCACGAGCGCCCCACCGGCCCCCCCTGTGGGACGCTCCTGAAAGACAGTTTATTTATTTGACAGGGATGATGTCCCAAAGACACAAACAACCCATAACAATACAGCAGCTCAAAATAAATTCACCGTGTACTGTCTGCATCTCATTCTCATGCTTCATTGTCATTTCTTACATTTCTTTCACTTACATCTTACATTTCACACTTACATTTCATGCCACTGCCACGTGTCCAGGTCCAGGTAGTACAGGTCATTCAGTCTGTAATTCTGAGGGGCGCATAAGGAGAAGTCAAAACAAGCTTAGAATATCTATGACTCTACTCTGGTCATACTTTATATCGTCCTCCAAACACGTAGCCTCTGTTCCCCACGGTGGCACAGGCGTGAGCGGCTCGAGGAGAGGGACAGTTACCCTGGAGACAAGAGTGTAAACACACGTAAAGCTCTAGTGCAGATTTTAGAAGCACAGCCTTTGTTTGACGCTTGGAGCTGTAAGAAAACTGTTTCCTCAGGCCCCACAGGTGTGGCAGTGCTGGTCTGTGAATGTTATTTATGAAGAATTGGTGGAGCAATTATCATCCTGTCGCGCAGTTCTCAACACTTCCACTGCGCAGAAATTTGTTCAGGTTGGGCTGGAGCTTTGCCTGGTGACTGGTTAGATTTGTGGCAGTGATAAATATTAAATATATTCCACTTTTATAAAAGTGTAAAAGTGTGTTAAATAATTTAACTTCTGATATTGTGATGAACATTTTTTACATTTTGTTTACAAGTGTACTGCCAGTTGTCAAAAGGTTCTGCAGCAGAAGTTCTGGTGTATAGGAAATGTCTGACCAAAGGTTTGGTCTTGTCCTTTCTGCAGTATGTGCAAGAACAAACATCTTGCTTCTGACAAAGTACAAACTGGTCTTAAGAGTGTAAGTACAGACTGTAGTAAGTGACAGGGTCTTATATTATTGCGTACACTGCGTACACTTAGTACTGAGTGTATATTACACATTAGTGTGTACTCTTTAGTACTGAGTGTATATTACACATTAGTGTGTACTCTTTAGTACTGAGTGTATATTACACATTAGTGTGTACTCTTTAGTACTGACTGTATATTACACATTAGTGTGTACTCTTTAGTACTGACTGTATATTACACATTAGTGTGTACTCTTTAGTACTTACCGTGGTGACAGGTTGGCTCCAGCTCAGGGTCTCCAGGTCTAACACATGGATGTGGTTGTTCCAGCCTCGTCCTGGGCTGTCCCACTGGAAAAGACAAAACAACAGCGCAAACACTAAGTGCCAAACATTTAGGACTTTTGATAATATTGATGCATAAAGAGCTGACACAATTTTACTCTGACATTAGGAAGCTCTTAGAAAGCTTTCGGATTATATGTTCATGATAGATTATGCTTCTGTTTACTTGACATTAAAATCATTGACATAAAAGTAACTTCAGAGCGATCTCCATGTTTTACGCATTACCACAAGTGAAGACGAGTCATCATATTCAAAAGTCCCTCTGTGTTCATGAGCGGCGTAGCCATAGCCGCCAAAGTAGATGATCCTGCAGAGAACCAGACATCACATTAGTTCTACCACTCCTCACTGTGTGCACTCCACATTCTGCTGCTGACGCACTTGTTCCTGTAGACCCAACAGCCCAGCTTGTCCTTGGCCGAAGGGGGGGTCCCGCTGAGCTCCCTCATCTCCTCCCAGGTGAGGGCGGGGCCGTGCAGGGGCAGCCGGTAGATCTGCAACAGGCACATGTCACACCAGAGACATTCAGGAAACACATGGAGACAGTGATGGAAGTGATCAGAGCTTTTGAACGTGCTGTAGGCTTTACAAAGGAACTGCATATAAGATTTAATTACATAAATATGACCTAACTGTGTCCCTAGATACGAGTTAAACAGCGCCACGAATCCTACACACTGGGGCTTTAAACATGTTATCAGTGAAAGCTGTATTTTAATTTTATGTGTGAAGAATCCCTTAGTCGTCCAGGTAGAATCCACGGCAAAAGGAGAAATTCAATTTGTCAACTGGACAAAGTTTATTTGGTCGAATATGTTTCGCAGCTCATCCAAGCTGCTTCTTCAGTTCTGGTTAGAATGCTGGTGGACACTGCTTATAACTAGCTGCAGGGAGGAGCTAACTACAATGAAATTACTATGAAACTATCACACCTATTTGTTTTTAGTTTCTATCTGGGGTCTTGTTAGCATAATCATTCAGGACCATAATGGGTTTTTCACACCTCTGGACCTGACTTGGCTAACCCTATTGTTCTCTTTGTTTGTTTTGATTTAGGTTTGAGAATAGAGTTATAGATGGGAGAAAATTGTGTCTGAGACCTCCATTTCTGTTCAAGGAAGGGTTCTCTTTTTTGACAAAAATAGCCTCTTTAACTCCTCTCTCAAACCAGTTCTTTTCTCTGGCCTAGATCTGTACCTCACTGTCCTCAAAGGAGGACAAAGAAGCCACGGGCCACGCCACGGGCTACAGTCTTGTTGCTTGTTTAGTGGAAGGAAACTTGTGCAGGACATTTGACATTTTCACTGTTTTGATGATTAAAATAGGTGTGTTTTATATAGACTTTGCAGTGGTTTAACAAAGATTTTAATATGACAGCCATGATTTAGCCATTATTTTTTACTGAACCGGATCGAATCAATTTGAAATATATCGTATCGAAACAAAAGCTCAGTGCATTGAGCTTTCTAGGTGTATCGTATCGGCAACTTCTTAATGATTCCCAGCCCTATTGTTTATTGTTGATGTTGTACATTTTCTTAGATGCATATAAAAGAAAAGGATTAACAAAACAAAAAAGATCCAACTTACCCTGTTGGTGTTGCCTCTGGCGTGGTGGCCTCCGAACAGGTAGAGCACTCCATCCACACACACTCCACAGCTGCCGGACATGGACGTGTGCAGGTTTCCTCCGGCCAGGTGCTTGGACCTGAGGCACCAGGAGAGAGAGAGGCTGTCACGTAACCTCACGTAACCTCACGCTAAGCACACACTAACCACACACTAACCACACACTAACCACACACTAGCACCCACCATTCTCCAGTCTCCATGCTGTACATCCAGATCTCGTTTCTGGGCAGGTAAAGGTCAAAAAAGCCATGATTTTGGGCATTCTGGATAAAACAAAGCATGACAAAACAATGACAATGTAGTTTTTTTCCTGTTTCTGTTTTAAGTTACTAAATCATGAAACACAATGGTAAAATAAATAAAACAATAATCTTCTGTAAACTTAACAATTGCAAGTGCACTTTGTCCTGGGTGCTTTCTTTAAACCAGGTGATGGACAACAGACCTGAGTTAAAGCTGCCAACCCTGTAGTTTAGATGGGTTTTTTCCCCCCAAATTGTGCAGCCTTATTATATATAAACCTGTCACGGTAATGTCTACACTTACTTATCATTCAATATATATAAGCTGGATCAATAATTATTGTGTGTACCCTACCTTTTCTTTGTAAAAGTGCTGTTGTAATACAATCTGAGCTGTGAAAAGGTTGTCTAAGTGATTTCAACAGCTAAATATTGGTTCATTCTGTTATTTGTTGCAAGTCAGGCGTAATGTGACTATTTAAAAATGGTTTATCCAATCCAACTTTATTTCTATAGCACATTTTATAAACAAACAGTTTCCAAAGTGCTGCACATAAAATCAATAAAACTTCATAAAAACATTACTAAAATAGCAGTAAATAAAGTGATAATAATAAAATAACTAAAAACAAAAGCAATTATAAAAACATTACTAAAATAGCAATAAATAAAGTGATAATAATAAAATAACTACTGAAATTAATTATCACCCTGTATTATTGTTATTGTGTCTGTGGATTAAAGTTGTTTCGATATTATAGTTTATTTATATTACAGTTTATCGCGGCATATCTCTGTAGCAAAATAACACGTTTCAAAATTTCAGGACGAGCCTAATTATACAGTTATTGTTGGTCAATATGCAGTGCCCATGTAATTAAAAAAAGAAAAAGAAAAACTGGCCCGTCTTCACTCACCTTGTACCCGCCCCAAACATACATAGCAGTGCCGTCCACCACAGCCACATGTCCGCTCCTCTCCGCCGGAGTGTCCAGCTCGAAGGATTCTGAGGCTTCGGTGTCCAGAGGCTGATCTTCCACCACCTCCTCCACCTCCTCCTCCTCCTCTTCTGGCTCGTCATCTTCAGGAGGGAAGTCATCTGCGTCCTGATTGAGCACGGCTATCATCTCCTCGTCCGAATCCTCGTCCCACTCCATGGCTCTTCCAGTCTTCCGATGAGCAGCGACGAGCGGTGAGGGAGCAGACGGGAGAGAGACGAGCAGAGCACGCCGACTTCCACCGCTGAGGAGAGGATTAGGTCATTAGTTTAAGAGGAGCCACCAGAAAGTGTTCTCATAAAGTAGGCTAAGACAGTCACAAGGGCTAAATGGTTAATGGTCACATTTCTATAGTGCTTTTCTACTTTCAAGGCAAAGCACTTCACATCAAGAAACCACTCATCCATCACACGCCAATGTACGCAGGTGCTTGGGGCAAATGCTGGGGGTTAAGTGTCTTGCCCATCAGCATTCTGTAGGAGCAGGAATCGCACCAAAAGACTGTAAATTCGGCGTTCTACCTGCTCTACCGACAAAGTTCATGTCGATTGCGGGATTCAAACTGCCGACTTTTGGATCATAGGGTGAGAATTTGTATGAACTGAGCTCCTGCTACCCAGAGTCGACTAAAAACATTGATCAGTCGACTAAAGAGGAAATGAGGCAATAGCGGTCAAAACTATAACAGCACAACTGCACGGAACTTTATGAAAAAATATATTTATGCAAAACAGTACAATCAATTAATGTATTTATATAAAGACAGATTAAACTCGATTTTAGAACTCTTAAAAACAGGAAACGGACAACAGCCTTTTGGACATATAAAGTTGAGATGAAATATTCAACACAATCAAATCAAAATAGCAATTTGACACAATTTGAGCAAAAGGAAATGCCGAGACATGTGACATAAGTTTGTATTTTGAGTTTGTATTTGTATTATGCTTAAATGAAACCTGCAAATTGTTCAAATAAACAACATAACATTGAAAAAAAAAGAAGCAATTTGAATTGTAGTATCATTTCCTCTACAAACAACACAATCTCCTGTCTTATTCTGCATAACGTCTAACCCTGTAGTTTAGATCCGTACACATATGTTCAAAGATCCGTACACATATGTTCAAACATTGGATTTTTTTTTTTTTTTAAGATTATATTTGTGATTAGTGAGTGCCTTTATGTATCTGTTGATTACTGTTGGAACATAATGCAATCATTTTATGAAATATCTGAATAAACTAATGTAAATTATGAGTAGTTCAGATTTTAGTCTTTTTGTCAATTCTTCTGGACGCATTTAAAAATACAAAATCCTATTATTCCAACACAAATCACAAATTAAATCGCAAAACTTTGAGAAAATCCAGTGATATTTTCCCCAAATCGTTCAGAATCTTGAATTTAGCCTCAGTAGACACACCCAGCCAACAAGAAATCGTAACAAAGGACAAAAGCTATTCTAATGTTGACACTAACGCCATTTTTAGCAGTAAAAATGCTCTGATCATTGCAAAACAAGTCTTGAAAAGTGAAAGTTAGTAGTTAAGCAGTGATCAGGGCTCATCCATGGTCATTACCAGCTGACTGACCTACTTCTGCAAGTCTTTCACTATTCAGGTCATCAAGTACCGACGTGAGCTTTAGCCCCGGGTTAAACCAAACACTTTAATTAATCCGGATGTTGACGGTGCAAAATCTTAGCCACAAAGTATTGAATTAACAGTTTAAGGACGTGAACAGAGACAAATGAGCTTGGACCGCGTTATCAGCTGTGCCCAGACGACAATAACAACAGGAGCATGTGTCAAAAGCGTCAGAATCGCGCTTATATGAGCCAAATGGACGAAGAATGCAAACCAGTAAGGCGCTAACTTACGTGAAATGTGGAGTTAAATGATCTCAAAACGCATTCGTTTTGGTTTGAAGCGTCGTTTGTTGTAAAAAAAAGAATTGTTTCCGGATGTTTCTCTGCAAAATTAGCAACAGTCCATTGTAAATGAGGTCAGTGCGCTACGTCATCAGCAGGAGACGCGTAAAAGACACGCTCCCCCACCCCCACCCCGTGTGGCCCCGCCCCGCTGAACTGCGATTGGAGGAACGTGTTTGTGTCAAATAAAAAGTCCTTATTGCTAAAGACTAAACATTTGTAATGTAAAGTTATGTAAATGTAAACATATCCATCTTAAATCTGTTCAATTACAGGTGTTTATTGGTCAAAAATCTTGATGCTCCACAGACCTGACCTATACTTTTGCTCGATGACACACTGGCTTGTCTCAGTTGAGATATATATTTAATGAGATAGATATAATTAATTCCATACTGGCAATGTTGAGTCTAAGTGACCAACACTTACCTCCTGTGGACCCACCACTGGCGGGAGGATTCATGGAGGCTGGTGCATTGTGTTCTGGGCAGCAGAACACTGCTTGGACTGCTGCCCAGAAAATGGAAAAGCGGAAGAAGATGAATGAATGACACTTAGATACTTTTATTATGATGTTTGTTGCCCAGGTAGAATCCATGGCAAAAAAATTCAGAACTGAAGAAGCAGCTTGGATGTAACCTGGGAAATCCCAGGCTGCTTTCTTTCGTCTCGACCATATATCACTTGTGATATGGTCTGGTGTAAACCAGGCAAGCTTGGATGAGCTGCAAAACATAATTGATATTTAAAAAAAACAAAAAAAACAAACAAAACTTTTGTCCAGTTGTCTAATTAGTGTGACACATTAAATGATGACTTGTTACTAACAGTTAGTTATTTAGTTACTTTCAGCATCATGGGAGGCGCGCCTAACCTTCCTGTAAACATGTTTGTATTCAGCTTAAACATGGAGCAAGTTCAATGTGCTAAAAGTGAGTTATGTCATATGAGCCAGTTTAAACACGTCATCTGTTTACCTGCGTTTAAATGCCTTTATCAAACATAAAAACACATATTTGATTCATTTACTCAGTATTACAAATAAATGAATCCTCAAGTAATGAAACTTAGTTTGACTTTGATTGTATGAGTCTGTATGTATGTGTATGTGATGCTCTTACAGTATATAGTGTTTGTGGCTGGAAATGAATGTATGTGGCGGAATGTGGTTTTATGTCTGTATAGAACTGCATGGAGCTGTATGTGACTGTATGTAAGAAGGATTTTAGAGTGTAAATATTAACCCTGTTTTTATTCTATTTTATTCTATTTTACTTCCTGTAGGTTTGACATGTTACACCTGTCCGGGACAACAGATGAAAAATAGCCCTCAGGCTAATTCTGGCATATTTACATGCAAATGTGTATTAATGTGCACTGTCCCTGAAATAAATAAATAAATAAATAAATAAATAAATAAATAAATAAATAAATAAATAAATAAAGTTACTGCCTCAAGAAAGTAACTTAAGTAGTTTAATATATTACATTTTAAACAGCAACTAGTAATTATTATTACTTTTTCAAATAACCTGCACTGCACACTGGGGTCCACCACAAAAGGTGCAAAAGGTACCTCTGACAAATCTGATTTCTTAAAAAGCTAATTTACAGTTGTTCATTACAAACAATAAAAATTTATTAACACATTTTACAAAATTCTTAAAAAGACAACAGTGAACAGTTCCAAACATACATCATACAGCTTACAAATCAGTCCATGATCACTTTTATTTACAGAGAGGTCTTTCAGAGCCCTTGAAGTTTGCTGCAAAAACAAACACAATAGTTATTATAATTATCTGTGCTTTATTTAAATGTTTTATGTGTCGTACCTGTCTTCCACAGTTTTGCTGGAGGGGTAGTACACCTTAAATGTGAAGCCACTTCGTGGAAAGGAACCCTGTAAAAAATAAAAGTACAAATTCTAAGAGTTGGACAGAGAAACCACCACCTGCTCACTCAAGGACAGTAGAGTCCCTTGGCTGCTCCTGTCACCACAAACCACATGCCTCCACACAGAATATAGTGTAAGGCCTCATGGTACAGGAACGCACCATGGAGTCTGTTCCTTCGTATTAACAGGTTTGAGTAAAAGTGTGCAGTAGTCTCAGAGGAAACCGTCTCACCGGGTTGACACAGAGGCAGTCTGTGTTGGTGATGCTGAAGGGGTCGTACTTGTCGGCGAACACGATGACGTCAGGGAGAGGGTACACCCGCAGAGAGTAGTCGTAGGCCCAGAACACGGGGCTCACGTACAGCGGCAGAGGAGCCAGATGGGCCTGCGACAGGACGCTCTTCACAAACTGATGAAGAGGAGCACACATGGAAACATTCAGTATATACATGTCTGAGTGAGTGTGAGCGTGACGGATTTGGGAACACGAAAAGTACATTTTAAAAAGTTGCACTATGTAACTTTTTGGTTGGAATTCTATGGATACGTTACTGCTCTGCCTGGAATGTTCCACAGTATGGCATTAAACAGCTCTACCTTACATTTATATTCAATTACAGGTGGTTTTATAGCTCAAAAATACCTTTAAAAAAACAAAACAAAACAAAACAAAACAGGCATTCTGACTGAGCAGGGTCGCCTATACACAGGTCGGACCTGTAAGTTGGTCTGGTTTGAGTTAAGAGTGTGTACAGCAAGAGTTCAAAGTCAGCTTTACTGTCAAAAACATATGTACAGGTTGCACACACAGGATATGAAATTGCAGAAGTGGGTGAAGTGGGTACAGCTAAAAGTGTGCACAGCTAAGAGTGTGAACAGCTAAAAGTGCGTACAGCTAAGAGCACGCATAGCTAAGAGTGTGAACAGCTAAAAGTGCATACAGCTAAGAGTGCATACAGCTAAGAGTGTGAACAGCTAAAAGTGCGTACAGCTAAGAGTGTGAACAGCTAAAAGTGCGTACAGCTAAGAGTGTGTACAGCTAAGAGTGTGAACAGCTAAGAGTGTGTACAGCTAAGAGTGTGAACAGCTAAAAGTGCGTACAGCTAAAAGTGCGTACAGCTAAGAGTGTGAACAGCTAAAAGTGCGTACAGCTAAGAGCGCGCATAGCTAAGAGTGTGAACAGCTAAAAGTGTATACAGCTAAAAGTGTATACAGCTAAGAGTGTGAACAGCTAAGAGTGTGAACAGCTAAGAGTGCGTACAGCTAAGAGTGCGTACAGCTAAGAGTGTGAACAGCTAAAAGTGCGTACAGCTAAGAGTGTGAACAGCTAAAAGTGCATACAGCTAAGAGTGTGAACAGCTAAAAGTGTGTACAGCTAAGAGTGTGAACAGCTAAAAGTACGTACAGCTAAGAATGCGAACAGCTAAGAGTGTGTACAGCTAAGAGTGCGTACAGCTAAGAGTGTGCACAGCTAAAAGTGCGTACAGCTAAGAGCACGCATAGCTAAGAGTGTGAACAGCTAAAAGTGCATACAGCTAAGAGTGCATACAGCTAAGAGTGTGAACAGCTAAAAGTGTGTACAGCTAAGAGTGTGAACAGCTAAAAGTGCGTACAGCTAAGAGTGTGAACAGCTAAGAGTGTGTACAGCTAAGAGTGTGAACAGCTAAAAGTGCGTACAGCTAAAAGTGCGTACAGCTAAGAGTGTGAACAGCTAAAAGTGCATACAGCTAAGAGCGCGCATAGCTAAGAGTGTGAACAGCAAAAAGTGTATACAGCTAAAAGTGTATACAGCTAAGAGTGTGAACAGCTAAGAGTGTGAACAGCTAAGAGTGCGTACAGCTAAGAGTGTGAACAGCTAAGAGTGCGTACAGCTAAGAGTGTGAACAGCTAAAAGTGCGTACAGCTAAGAGTGTGAACAGCTAAAAGTGCATACAGCTAAGAGCGCGCATAGCTAAGAGTGTGAACAGCTAAAAGTGTGTACAGCTAAGAGTGTGAACAGCTAAAAGTGTGTACAGCTAAGAGTGTGAACAGCTAAAAGTGTGTACAGCTAAAAGTGTGTACAGCTAAGAGTGTGTACAGCTAAGAGTGCGTACAGCTAAGAGTGCGTACAGCTAAGAGTGTGAACAGCTAAAAGTGTGTACAGCTAAGAGTGTGAACAGCTAAAAGTGCGTACAGCTAAGAGTGCGTACAGCTAAAAGTACGTACAGCTAAGAGTGCGAACAGCTAAGAGTGTGTACAGCTAAGAGTGTGTACAGCTAAGAGTGCGTACAGCTAAAAGTGCGTACAGCTAAAAGTGCGTACAGCTAAAAGTGCGTACAGCTAAGAGTGTGAACAGCTAAAAGTGCATACAGCTAAGAGCGTGCATAGCTAAGAGTGTGAACAGCTAAAAGTGTGTACAGCTAAGAGTGTGAACAGCTAAGAGTGTGTACAGCCAAGAGTGTGAACAGATAAGAGTGTGAACAGCTAAAAGTGCATACAGCTAAGAGTGTGAACAGCTAAGAGCGCGCATAGCTGAGTGTGAACAGCTAAAAGTACGTACAGCTAAAAGTGCGCACAGCTAATAGCTGTTCACACTTTTAGCTGTTCACACTAAGAGTGCGCACAGCTAAGAGTGTGAACAGCCAAGAGTGTGTACAGCTAAGAGTGTGAACAGCTAAAAGTGCGTACAGCTAAAAGTGCGTACAGCTAAAAGTGCGTACAGCTAAGAGTGTGAACAGCTAAAAGTACGTACAGCTAAGAGTGTGAACAGCTAAAAGTGCGTACAACTAAAAGTGCGTACAGCTAAGTGTGTGAACAGCTAAGAGTGTGTACAGCTAAGAGTGTGAACAGCTAAAAGTACGTACAGCTAAAAGTGCGCACAGCTAAGAGTGTGAACAGCTAAAAGTACGTACAGCTAAAAGTGCGCACAGCTAAGAGTGTGAACAGCTAAGAGCGTGCATAGCTAAGAGTGTGAACAGCTAAAAGTGCGCACAGCTAATAGCTGTTCACACTCTTAGCTGTTCACACTAAGAGTGCGCACAGCTAAGAGTGTGAACAGCTAAGGGTGTGAACAGCTAAGAGTGCGTACAGCTAAGGGTGTGAACAGCTAAGGGTGTGAACAGCTAAAGGTGTGTGAGTGAGGACTTGCATGGTTGGGGATGTCCAGGTTGTTGTTGGGCAGCCGCACACAGTTCCGGCACATTTTGTTGACCATGTCCTCCCTCATGACGACGATCTCCTGGCTGCAGTACTGAATCCTGCAGAAAACAGCTGTACCTGATTTTTACCTTCTTAAAAATGTAAAAAACAGAACTAGTTCATTTTAAACGGTTTACAGTGGTCCAAAGTTAATCCTTACTTCCCTGATGCATTCAGAGCATCCTATTTGTTCACCACGATGAACATACGCCCTTTTCCCAACTCCCAGAGACCAGAGTTTTGCCACGACGGTAAAACTCACAACAACTCGCATGCTAAGGCGCACTTCCTGATTATCAGACAATAAAATGCTTTCTAATTAAACGCAGACTGTACACAGCGGCTTATTTTGAAATCAGTATGTTTACACGTACTGGGGCAAGACTCATTTTGCTCAAAGACACGGGGAGAAAAAATCTAAATCTGGTATTAGCCCTTGAATTAAACTGACCAGATTTGCCCCGAGCAAACCGCGCCAGAGGAAAAGAGGCTGTACGTGTGCTAAAACGTGCATTATCTGCATCGTCTGACCTGCAGGGGTTGGTTGTAAAGACGGAAAATGGCACGCTCTGTCGAAACTCGTCAGTGATGTGGTCAGCCAGAGGAGGCCTACAAGAAACAAACGAAACAAGAGACATTCAAATCAAACACATGTTGTTCTGTATCCGCTTATGCCAACACCCAAACCTGACATCAAGACACTTAAAGGACATTGACACTGCTGCTTAAATTACACCATTTGAGCTTTATTACGCTACACATTGTGTGTTTTACCTATTTGCATTATATACAAGTTTACTGTACTTTAGCTACAGGTATATGTGATGTTTTAGTCATTGTGTTAATTGTCTTGTACTTTGGCTATGGGTATACAACTCTGGGAAAAAATAAGAGACCACTGCATTTTTTTCTGAAATCAGCATCTCTACATGTATTCCAGCCATTCCATTCCAGCGTCTGTTGAATTCCAACACAAACACAAAGCTGAGCTACTTCAGTTCTTGCACCAGGAGTGGAATAAAGTCACCCAAGAACAATGAGAAAGACTTGTGGAGAACATGCCAAGACACATGAAAGCTGTTATTAAAAATAAGGGTTATTGCGCCAAATATTGATTTCTGAACTCTTCTTAAGTGTAAACATTAGTATTATGTTGTTTTAAAATGAATTTGATCTTGTTTCTTTGCATTGTTTGAGGTCTGAAAACATGGATCTTTTTTGTTATTTTGACCATTTTCTGCAAATAAATGCTCTAAACGATAATATTTTTATTTGGAATTTAGGGGAAATGCCAGTAGTTTATAGACTCAAATACATACCTATAAGTAGTAAAATCAGAAAAATACTGATAATTTTGCAGTGGTCTCTTATTTTTTTCCAGAGCTGTATGTCATTGTATTTATTGTCTCGTTTATCAGATGTTTTATGTTCATTGTGGGCCTAGAGGGCACTGCATTTTTGACAATAAAGCTGAATTTGAACTTTGATATGTGTACTTCTATCAGGGGTAACTGCTCTAAACATACAGCATCCCAGTGTAATGGGGCTCATCTGAATTACACTAAAGGCTGGGAAATACTGTATGACTTGTTGGTTTATTGCAAGTCTGTTTGTTAAACCTTGTCTAATTCATGTAATTCATACCTCATTTCACAGGAAACAAAGAAGCTTAAGTTGGTTCGATATGTCATATTGTTCTTCAAAATATAGCTTTTACTAATAACAATTCTATTATCTTTTCTAATTACAAAAGCATCGGACATGATGGCAAAGCTGTTTGTTATAATTTGGCGTTTTGCTTCAAGCTAACTATCCAATCAGAAAGCAGAATGAGGCCCACACAAGTCTCCCGTTTCAATGCTGAAATCCAGTTGGTTTGAACCTAAAATGTCTCTCTCTGATCTGAACGGTCTCTATCTAAAGCCCAGCGCCTACACCAGTCCTGAGTCAGTGCTAGTGCAGCCTCTGGAATTCTGGAGGTTGTGAGCTTCACATGAGCCTGTCCATAAACTGAGAATGAGACAAACTCTTGGATGTGTCTCTGTCTGCAGGTTATGCGGGTGCAGGTGATTATATTACATTTTTATACGTGTAGAACGCAGAATACATCATTACAGTCCGTTTTAAAGCAAACTTGGAGACAACAGTGTTTTAAATGCAGTAAATTATAGCAAGTTAAAAAAAAGTGTAGGACTTTCATTACCTTGGCAGGATACTGGCAGGACCAGGGTCTTCAGGGCCAGGGACAAACACGAAGCGACTCCTTAAGATTACACAATATTCAAATTTATACTACTACAATCATTACTACGAATACTGCACCATACTAGACAGCAGTGACATGCGGTCATTAGAGGGAGGTGAGGCCGTAATGTTGACATTTTAATTCGTTTTTCTATTCAAAATCGCTGAATTTTCACTTTAACCATTCAAATACTGGTGTGGAGAGGCACCAGCCGTTTGTGCCTCACATGAACTGACTGTGCTGTAGCTCAGCAGTGACAGATTCTGCGCTAAAGAGGCGGTGAAAAGGCGCCGGGTTAAAGCGGCGGTGAAAAGGCGCCAGGTGAGGCTCGTAGTTACTTGGCCTCATGGTAGAGGCACTCGTGAGCTCAGAGATTGTTCTGCAACTCCTGGAGTAGCGGATTAGAATAAGTGACACAAGATACAATTTAGAGTTAGCAAGTCAAGTTTAGCAATCCGTTTTTTCCTTTTTTTTTCTTGTCTGGCCCGACTTTTTAAATGGAGGAAGATTTCATATTAAAGCTCGAACAGTTTTCTAAACTGGACTTTGGGTGGAAACAGGAGGTTATAATTAAAGGAAGACCAACGCCGGAGCTAAAGGGTTTGCTCCAGACTACGGGACAAAAGACTTGCTCTTTTCAAACAGCTGGTAAGAAATAATCTTTTCTGCTTTTCCTTCTTTTCTCAACCTGCTGTGACAATGTCTGGACTCAGATGGATATTGTGACCTGAAAAATTTGCAAAGAAGCCTTGTTAAACATGAACAGTCCACCGCTCACATTCAGAGCCAGATCGCGCTAAAAACTTCCTTATTTTAATTTATGACGCTACTCTGTGCTCTGGAAAATGCACTGAACAATAATTAATTTTCAGCTTCACATCAAAAATTTTACGAGCTCCAGTCACTTACAGGGAGAGAAACTGTCCCGGGGCCAAATTTACTTGCCAACTAATGACGTCAGTGCCTCACCAGCGATGACCCTCACCGCACGTCACTGCTATAAAGTGACATGTGTATGAGCACGTACCCGCTGTGAATGCTGGGATAGGAGCATATGGTGTCAGCGAGAGCTTTGAGGGATTCTGGGAACGAAATATAGAGCATGGCATTGACGATGAATTTAATGAACAGATTTCATTAACTGTGTATGAATATAAAACCAGAAAAGCGTGAGACCTTTGAGTGATTTGACTTGTGTTTTTCCATAAGGGACTGATGAGAAGTTTCCACAAAAAATGAAACACGTAGGCGGCATCGCAGCATAGCCTGAAAAATAATTTTAAAAAGTATGTAAAATATGCAGCCGTATGTATTTAAAGGCAAGTGAACCAAGTGAAAGATGGGGATGCACAAACTAAATGCACAACTGACATTAAAATGGAAACATCTAGATTATTCAACATCTAAAAATAAAGGAGCTCCATTGCCACTTGTAGGACAGGAGGAGAATACAGAGGAGTTCTACATTAAAACATGTCAACATTGCCTGAAATGTTCCAGAGTATGCCATTAAAGGCATTTAGACAACTAATTATTCGCCGGGATGAGTTTATAAACACTTTTCGCAACTTCCCGGGGCCAGAGCAGAGTTTACCCTCATGGGCATGCATGCAACAACTAGTATGCTGAGTGCACACTTCCTGATTATTGGACAATAAAACGCTTTATGATTAGATGCAGACAGTACACAGTGGACTTATTTTGACCTCAAGAACTGCTTTTGCAATCTACCTACAATTTTTGCTCAAAATTATGGGAACATTTTGAACAGGCTCTTTAAAGTTTAAAGAGTGATGGTGAGGCCCCGTGAAGCACTGAAGCATTCCATCCATTTGCTCGACTCTTGAGCCCACGCTTAAAGGTGCTTCATTTGCTCCACTGCGCCATCAAGTGGCCAAAAAAAATGTATAACAGGCAGAGTGATAATCGTACAATCAACATGATCATTGTGGTTCTGATGGAAACATTTATATTGAACAAATGAATGATTAAATATTTCAGTGTTTGTGATATCAACATAAATGTTTGGACTGCTGCCCCTGCGACCCAGAAAATGGAAGAAGATGAATGAATGTTTTAAATGTTTTACCGTTAAAAAAAAAAAAAAAAAAAGTTTAACTGTTTTTAACTGTTTGTATTTTAACTGCTTTTAACTCAAAGACCAAAAGATCAAAATCAGATTTATTGTCAATTCTACCATATGTGTTCAACATACAGTGAATCGAAATTTAATTTCTCTCTGGCCAAGTAGTACAAAAACAGTGTACAAAATACAATATAAGGACAAAACACAACAAAAAACTATCCAAGACAAAAATCTAAATCTAAAAACTAAAATCAAAGATCTAAAATCTGAAAGCAGTGCAACAGAACAAATAAATACCTATTTACAGGTGTCCAAAATGTGCACTGTGCATCAAAAATGTGCAATGGAAGATGCAGTAGTGAGATGGGAATGTGCAATAGAATTGGAGATAGGGATGTAATGTGACTGACTGTGTTACTACTTTATGGCTGTGCTTATGCGACAATAAGGATGAGGTGTTATTGTTGTATCCAAGATGTTTGGAACACACCAAACACTTCACCTGATTTTCTTTTTTTTAAAAACAAATATATTAGACCAGAGGAAACACTGTGTTGTCAAATTTGTGTATTTAGTAATATTATTCATTTAATTACATCATTTTTACTATATACCTTATTACGAGATATCAGCTCAAAATGTTCCAAACAGGGGAAAATCTTTTTCTTGCTGGCTCCATCGCAAAAAAAACAAAAAAAACAAAGAATCTGAAATAGAATGTAACAAACTCGCAATAACCCAAAACCACAAAATGTGAGGGGGAATCCATTGCCTTTCACTGGCTCTTATGTTTCGAATCCCACGCTAAATCCGCGAACCACTTCCTGAACCAGTCACGTGGTACGGGCGGTTCACAAGGCTTCGAACGTCACCACATACGTCACCTAATCAAGCCTCGATACGCTTCACCAAAGCCTTCCTGGATTACTCGGCACACGCTTCGAAGCCACGAGACGGAGGACACATCACTGCTTTAAACCTCTTTATCGAGACAATAGGGGTGACGCCGTCAAGCCAAGTCAGATTTGTTGAGAGGGAAACCGATTCATAGTAAGACTTTCAATGTAGCGGTTCCTTACTTGGCCGGTGTCTCTGAAAAACTACAGAGGATTTTCAGACAATATGAAATCCCAGTTTATTTCAAACCCACAAACACGTTAAGACAAAAACTGGTCCACCCAAAGGACAAAACACCGAGCCACAAACAAAGCAATGTGGTCTACTCCATTCAGTGTAGTGAAGACTGCAGTGAGCGCGCTACACTGGAGAAACAAAACGGCCACTTCACAAGAGGATGTACCAACACAGACGGGCGTGCCAGAGTGGACCGTCATCTGCCGTACATCTTCACCTAGAAGGCCCGGGCCATTCTTTTGTGGACAGTGTGGTTCAGATCTTGGCTAGGGAAAAGAATTGGTTTGAGAGGGGAGTTAAAGAGGCTATTTTTGTCAAAAGAGAGAATCCTTCTTTAAACAGAAATGGTGGAGTCAGACATAATTTGTCTCCCATCTATAATTCCATTCTTAAACCTAAATCAAAACAAACAAAAGAAACAATAGGGCTAGCCAGGTCAGGGCCAGAGGTGTGAAAAACAGTCGTGTAGGGGTGAATAGGTATGCTAAACTAGATGCCAGAGAAACAAGACAAAAACAAATAGGCGAGATAGTTTCGGAAAAATTGCAGTATAGTTAGCTCCTCCCTGCAGCGAGACATAAGCAGTGTCTAACCAGCACTCTAACCAGAACGGACAAAGCCTCTCGGATGAGCGGCGAAATGTTTGACCAAATAAACTTTGTCCAGTTGACAAATGTAATTTCTCCTGTTATCATGGATTCTACCTGGACGACTGAGGGATTCTTCACCCAACTTTCAATGTATGTTTGAGCCATAAAATAAATGCTAAACAGTAAAGACAAAGATAAACAGTAAGAGGTTCGTAAATAAACGGACGAGTATTGCCGTTGTTGCGTCTCACCAGAGAACATGAGGTTGAGCTTGTCCATGACCTCCACACTGTCCAGCCACACATCAGACACCAGCACAAACATGGCGTCCTCATTCTCCTCCTCCAGCTGCTTGAGCTTCGCCGACGCCTTCACTGACAGGTTTGAAGGGCCACCGAAGAAGTTGATGTCGCCGTAGTACGCCCTAAAAAAGGTGAAAAGTAAGTATTTGGATTTGGGGGTTTGCAGGTGTCTGTGAAGTCATTTTCTAGTTCCAATCAAAATGCAGCTGCCATTTTGCTGCTGTCGTTCAAGTGTTTGTTAAACTTTAAATACACAGAATGTTGAAATAATTATAAAAACATAGAACGTACATCTCGGGCTGATCAATATGAGACAGTAAAAACCTGATCCATCTACCAATGTCTTAATACTGGAGCTCAGGAGCTACCAGTAGCTCTCCACGCCTTTAATTTAGCTCGCCATGGGATTTCTGAATTATGTACTGTGCTGAAAAACTAAAATTGTATTAATTGCCATTGTGAATGTATAATTTTGATGTCTAACATTATATACTAATAAATGGATAATGGATAATGGATAATGGTTTATGGGCGTCTAACTGTACACTGCAACACTAAAAATGGGCAGCTCTCTGGCATTTTTGTTTGGTAAAAGTAGCTCACCGAAGGATAAAGGTTGGAAACTAGAGCTGGCCACAGGTCTACAAGCAAAATGCTTCCAGAACAAAAGTAGTGAAATCTTTCTTGGTTTAGGTCACTAATAAAGAAAAAGTAAGTCAGAAGTGCTGATTGGCTATAGTTTCCAAGATATAGTATTGGGCCAAAATAGGAAACTTGTGCAAAATAAAGGCAAAAACTGTAGTTTAGCAGAAGGTACAGTGTGTCTACAAGCAACAGTTCTATCTGAAAGCCTGTCTGCACATTCACATATATTCATTTTAATATGTCTAGAGTTTTAACAAAAAATATTTTTTGATTTCACATAAGAGATGCCTCGAAATTGTGTGCACCTGATGTCTTAAGATATTTCTTGTTTATTTCTTGACGGATAAAGTGCAAGTCAAATATTTTCAAAATATAAATATTTTTAAGCAAAAATGACTAAATCTATTATATAAACAGATGTGATTTTGATGTAAAACAATATCATCAAATATCTTGAATACATAAGCTAACCAGCACAGTTATCAATTGATTTTCAGTTCATCTTATCAATATAAATGAGATTTAGCCACTTTTATCTTGGAAGCAGATCGAGTCCAAAAATTAATAGACCAGTCATTAAGAAGTTGACAATATGATACATACCTCGATACATAGGCCATGATACGTATTTCTGTGCAGTGAACTTGCGATTTTATACTATTCAGTACAATATCTTTAAAATCGATTCAATATGGTTCAATAAAAAATAAAGGCTAAAACACGGCTGTGATACTAAAAGTCCAAAACATTCACCATAGCTTAGGTCCTGACCAAGCCAAAGCAAGAAGATCATGGAGATGGTCCCCGGGCGCAGTAATGTGCTGCCCACTGCTCCTAATAACAGGATGGGCCAAATGCAGAACTGGAATTTCCCCACTGTGGGACTAATAAAGGCATAGCTTTCTTTCTTTCTTTGTTAAACCACGTCTTGTGCAAAAAAGTGAATATGAAACGCACATTTTCATCATCAAAACAGGGAATATGTCGAATGTGTCGAATTTCCTTCCTCTAAACAAGCAACAAAACTATAGCGCTGTAACAAAATAATTTAGTAAAAGATACCAGAGAAATACATAATATACATTTGCATTTACAGTCATTTAGCATAGCACTTAATTAAGGTTTAATCGTTTTTTTTTTTCAGTTCAAGCAGACAGTCAAAAGTGCAGAGATGCTTTTTCTACTCTAGAGGAAGTTGTAAATTTATTTACAGTTCTGCTGGGAGCTCTAAATACACTCAACAAAAATATAAACGCAACACTTTTGTTTTTGCTCCCATTTTTCCTGAGATGGACCCAAATATCCAAAATTCACTCCAGATACACAACTCTACCATTTCTGTCAAACATTGTTCACAAATCTGTCCAAATGTTTGACAGCGAGCACCTCTGCCCCGCCGAGACAATCCACCCCACCTCACAGGTGCGCCACATCAAGATGCCGAACCGACATCATGACCAGTGCACAGGTGCGCCCCAGACTGCCCACAATAAAAGGCCACCCCGAAATGTGCATTTTTTTTTCTTTATTGGGGGTCTGGGGACTCAGAACCAGTCAGTATCTGGTGTGACCACCATTTGCCTCATGCAGTGCAACACATCTTCGCATAGAGTTTATCAGATTGTCAGTTGTGGCCTGTGGAATGTTGGTCCACTCCTCTTCAATGGCTGTTATGGACGAAGAACACAGGTGCATTTTATTGATGGCATTTTGAATGCACAGAGATACTGTGATGAGATCCTGAGGCCCATTGTTGTGCCATACATCCATGAACATCACCTCATGTTTCAGCAAGATAATGCACGGCCCCATGTTGCAAGGATCTGTACACAATTCTTGGAAGCTGAAAATGTCCCAGTTCTTGCATGGCCAGCATACTCACCGGACATGTCACCCATTGAGCATGTTTGGGATGTGCTTGACCGGCGTATACGACAGTGTGTACCAGCTCCCACTAATATCCAGCAACTTCGCACAGCCATTGAAGAGGAGTGGACCAACATTCCACAGGCCACAACTGACAATCTGATAAACTCTATGCGAAGAAGATGTGTTGCACTGCATGAGGCAAATGGTGGTCACACCAGATACTGACTGGTTCTGAGTCCCCAGACCCCCAATAAAGAAAAAAAAAATGCACATTTCGGGGTGGCCTTTTATTGTGGGCAGTCTGGGGCGCACCTGTGCACTGGTCATGATGTCCGATCGGCATCTTGATGTGGCGCACCTGTGAGGTGGGGTGGATTGTCTCGGCGGGGCAGAGGTGCTCGCTGTCACACATTTGGACAGATTTGTGAACAATGTTTGAGAGAAATGGTAGTGTTGTGTATCTGGAGTGAATTTTGGATCTTTGGGTCCATCTCAGGAAAAATGGGAGCAAAAACAAAAGTGTTGCATTTATATTTTTGTTGAGTATAAGAACGCACACTGGCCAAATCTTCAAATTCTCCATGTGGGACGTTACACTGCCCTCTAGTGGTACTGGTTACTCTGGTAATATTACTGCACATATCAATTCTGTAGATGCGAACATCAAATTCACCCGTGAAGATGCCAAGGATAACACATTGGCATTCTTAGATGGTGCAGTAACGATAGGAGGAGACCGGCGACTCCAAGTAGAGGTCTTCAGGAAGCCCACACACACGGACCAATACCTGTTTTTTGATTCACACCATCCACTGCAGCACAAACTGGGTGTTATTCGGACATTACAACACAGGGCCAAGTGGTTCCCACAAGCACAGAGGGTAAGGAGAAAGAAGAACAACATGTGCAGGAAGCCCTCTCGGTTTGTGGATATCCTAAATGGGCTGTCAACAAAACCAAGAGAGACAAGGGCAAGAAACAAGACAACAGAGAATCCAAACCCAGGAGGAAAGGGGTAGCGATTCCGTACCTGGCCGGCGTTTCGGAAAAACTACAGAGTTTATTTCAAACCCACAAACACTTTAAGACAAAAACTCGTCCACCCAAAGGACAAAACACCGAGCCACAAACAAAGCAATGTGGTCTACTCCATTCAGTGTAGTGAAGACTGCAGTGAGCGCTACATTGGAGAAACAAAACAGCCACTTCACAAGAGGATGTACCAACACAGACGGGCGTGCCAAAGTGGACCGTCATCGGCCGTACATCGTCACCTAGAAGCCACGGGCCATTCGTTTGAGGACAGTGAGGTTCAGATCTTAGCCAGGGAAAAGAACTGGTTTGAGAGGGGAGTTAAAGAGGCAATTTTTGTCAAAAAAGAGAATCCGTCGTTAAACAGAAATGGGGGAGTTAAACATAACTTGTCTTCCATTTATAATTCGATTCTTAAACCAAGTCAGAACAGACAAAAGAAACATTAGGGCAGACAAGTCAGGGTCAGAGGGGTGGAGACGGTCGTTAGTCTGAATAGAGATGCTAAACTATACGCCAGAGAAATTCGAAAAACAAAAGGAACAAATTAGTTGAGATAGTTTCAGAACTATTTCAGTGTAGTGAGCTCCTCCTAGGGCTGAATAGATATGCTAAACGAGACGCCAGAGAAATTCGAAAAACAAAAGAAACAGATCAGTTGAGATAGTTTCAGAAGAATTCAGGGTAGTGAGCTCCTCCCTGCAGCTAGATATAAACAGGGTCTAACCAGCACTAGAACCAGAACTGACGAAGCCTCTCGGATGAGCGGCGAAACGTTTTCAACCACAAACTTTGTCCAGTTGACAAATTGAACTTCTCTTTTTACCATGGATTCTACCTGGACGACTGAGGGACTCTTCACGCATCTGGTAATATTAAAAAAATACCTGTACTTTTGGTGATGTATCGATACAGTATTGGTATCGTGGGCTGCTGTATCATCACATTAAACAATACGATATTATGGTACAACCCTATTGGAGACCCCTGTCATATAGTGTCATATTCAATGCTTCTGTTTAATGCAGCATAGACACTACAGTATTTCCCACACATTCCTCTAACTGACAGGCTTTATCAGGCTCTGAGTGATGGGGGATTTAACTAAACACAGAGCAGGGAGACCTCTCAGAAGCTGCAGAAGGCTTTTGTGAGGCTGCATCCCATTATTCTGTCTTACCCCTTCCCCTACCGCTTTATCTACATCTTTGTCTTGCCCCTCGATACCAAGCTGAGAGGGCCAGGGGTATGAATGTTTCCCTAAGAAATGGGACACCACTTGATTACCGTTTGCGTCATTGTCCCTTGCCTCTACCTGAGCTGCTACGTCTACAGAGGCGACAACAACTGACGCAAACAAACGTAAACAAATGTCAAGGATTATCAGGTACCTTAGCGCGACAAAAAAACTAGCTTGTTTATGCATGAAAGTTCGATGAAAACTATAACGTCGGCTAAACAGACATCACTACAATTAAAACCGCAACAACACTTCACTAAAAGTCACGTAGAACATAAGCGTCATAATTGTAAACCTGCTAAACTGTTAACCGATAATTACAACTGCTGAAAATACATTTAGGAGACTCCTTGGCTGGTCGATGTGACGCTGCCATCCTGATTCCAAAACCTGCCTAAGCTTGTAGGCGTACCCCTTCGTTTCAAGTCTGGTCGAGAGCTGACTTCGTTTCAAGGGGTATGTAGCCCAAGGTCATGGCCCGAGCCCTTGATCAAAATTAGAATCGGGACACCCCTTGTCCTCACATGAATGCGCAAAACCAAGGGGGTAAGAGTAAGACGAAGAGGTAAGACGGAACGCAGCCTTAGACTTGTCACACATTCACACTAGTCGTAGTAGAAGTAGTAGTAGAAGTAGTAGTAGAACGGGGAAAGAGGGAAGCAGCTCTGACCTGGTGGCAGAGGAGGGTTCTGTTGGAGGAAAGCCCACACCGTTGACATGAAACACCCCGTCTTCATACCAGCCTGCAGGAGACGCGCACAAAAGTCAGAGTCAATATAATAAAATAAACAAACACACCAATACCAATTAATTTCATACAGTATACAGCTAAATCTTACCCTCTGCCAGAACAAAGCAGGACTCCGTGTACAGCCCGTTGTGAAACTGGTGCGGAGGAGTCAAGGAGCGGCACAGAATTTACATCTTTCCATTAACTATAGACTTAAGACTTAGACAAACTTTATTGATCCACAAGGGAAATTGTTTTGGGTTTGGTAGCTCACTCATCAAATTTTCATCAAAGTTTCACATAAATAAACTCCCTCAGCCCTTTTTCTTTACAGTGGTTTCAGTTACCACTGCCTTGCCTGGAATGTTTCACAGTATAGCGTTAAACATATTTATCTCCATGGAGACAAAAAGTTGTCTGCGAAGTGTTTTTGAGCAATAACTATACCTGTAGATGGACAGATGTAGGCAAGTATAAGGAGTATATAGTAATAAGAACAAGTTTCCGCAGCTGCCGTTCACACCTCACTCATTTGTTTGTGTCCGTTTAAGTTTTGTATTGTAATATTTTTGTTAAACATAAAAGAAAAATAATAAATACAGAGAAAGCACATCTAGGGCTGATCAAAATGGGACAGTAAAAACGTCATCCATCTACTAATGGTTTATGGTCATGGTTTATAGGCGTCTAACTGTACACTGCAACACTAAAAATGGGCAGCTCTCTGGCATTTTTATTTGGTAAAAGGTTGGAAACGAGGGCTGGATGTCATTAAGAAGTTGCCAATACGATACAAAGGCCACGATACACATTTCTATGCAGTGAACTTTCATTTGGATACGATTGAGTACAATACATTTTAAATCGATTCGATATGGTTCAATAAACAAAAGGCTAAAACACGGCTGTGACACTAAAAATCATAAAAGAAAAAGGATATTGCTTTGGACATGTCCAGCTGCACCGTCCCACTTGGGTCCTCCAGGTAGAATTTACCCTGTGAAAATGAAACTGTATATTTGTACACATAAACTCGCCCTCTTCAGTGTAAGACAGTAGAGTGTGTGACCTCTTTGAGCTGTGTGATCATGCCCAGGACGATGACCTCTCCCAGTTTAGCCGTGCTGCCCAGAAGAGCCTCTATGGTTTTCAGCTTTAAAAGGAAAGACACAGACAGCACATTAATGACCTATCAAAGCACTTTTAATACATGCTTTGAATTACCGTATTCACACCAGCCAAAAAATGCGTAATGAAGAAAAAACATATTTAAGGCGCACTTTTTGAGGGAAATTTATTTTATAAAATCAGAGACCAGGAACCAGGATTTCATCTTGAAAGGCATGTATTTGAATTTGAATGGCAATAGTAATAATAACAACAGAATAGAGAACAGCGTGTTAACGTAACATATCAATATGTTACGTTAACAGATAACTAAAATAAATAACATACCGTAACAAATTTACCAATCTCTTAATCTCACTCCAAATCACTACATCTACTGAATTCATCCATAAGTCGCTCCGGAGTACAAGTCACAGGACCACCCAAACTATTAATCAACAATTAATCGACTTACAATTAATTGTCGATCAAGACGTCGGCCGAACAAAATGCATTAATTGTAACTAATCGCTAGAGGGCGCTACTCTGGAATGTGAACACGAGATGTGAACCCACTCGCGAGAAAGACCATAACGTTACATCATGTAACCCTTTCCTCTCTAGATGTTGCCATACAACTCACAGTAGAGCTGGACCTAGAACCATACATTTTTGAAATTATAAAAGCATGTAACTTACATGCTTTTATAATTTCCTGATTGTTCTGGTTTGAGGCCCTGCAATGTTTTATGCTGTGTCCAGGGGCCCTGTGAAATTTATATTTTGTACTGTAACCCTTCACAGATTAAGGGAGAGAAATATTGTTGATGCCTTAGTTTAAAATAAATGTTGAGAATGTCCTAAAAAATAGCCTGGATTCACTGGCTTCATCATAATATGTAGACTAAATAACATTCTGTTATTTTAATTTCTTCTGTTCCTTTTACTTTCAAGATTTCCATGCTGCAAGTGCAACAACTGAGCCAGTCGTCAACTTATTTTCAATAAAGAATGTATTTTGTTATTCAGCATCAATACATTTGTCTGCTTTTTACTAAGGAATAATTAATTGAGGAATATACAATATAATAATACTATGATATTTTTGACTCAGTGTTATGTATACTATAGCTTATATTCTTAAAGACCCTATTGAAACACTAAAATTCAGGTGAAAAACGCTGCTTATCAGTTAATCGTAAGTCGATCGATAAGGTCAATCAACTATAGATTAATGAATTAATCGATAATTTGCATCCCTAACGCAAACCATGAAAAAAGTGCGACGTGCAGTCTGAAAAATACGGCACTACGCTTTTTTTTTTTTAAATCAAACAACACTCTCAAAGTGTACTATTGTCATTTTACACAGACTATAAATTCATTACTAGGGCCGTGCACAATTACATCAAGCAGAGATGTTTGTACCAGACTGCAGCTTTATGCTTCATTTCCACCTATCAAGTATCATCTGCACCATTCCCTTTTACTGTATAAATAACCTCAGTCTTCACTCACACACAGAATAAGACAAACTACGGTCATTTAGTATAGCACTTAATTAACGTTTAAAGATTCCATGACATGGTACTTCTTGATGCTTTTATATGGCACCTTAATGGTTCCCTAATACTGTAAATGAATCCTTCTTCAAAATCAAGACTCATTGCATGAGAAAGAGAGATAAGATGAGAAAGAGTCATAAATATCTCTCTGGAACACTCTATTATGGGCGTTGTTGCTTGAATGCAAATGAGGACAGAGATAGGCCAGAGCAGCGGGTGGGGGTGTGGCCAAACTCTCCACTCTTTCCTCTCTAGCTGTATGCTGGCCCCACTTCCGCGTTTTTGCGCGGAGGAAGAGATGAGAAGCGTTTCATTGAAAAATAAACACATTTCCACAGAAAATAAAATTAAACCACTGCTGTTTCGGAGGGTCGGATAAAGGACATCCGAGCCTGGAAACATTCTCATGTGCCTCCAGGCAAATAAAAAAACGCATTTCGCATTGCGTAGCTCCTTCGTGGTCCAAACTCTGGCCGTGACGGTGGGTAGAAACACAGACGGGCGGTGGAACTGCATATGCATTTTTTTCCCCATGTGACGCCAGAAAGTTTCCTTGTTCAGAATCGCCCGTTTGAGCTGTGTTTTTTTCAAACGCATAAAAGTACCGCAAATGCTCAGTTTAAACATTTCGCAACTTTTAGCCATGGGGGGGGGGGGCTTAAACAGGGTAGGGGAGCTCACATTAACGTTCAAAAACCTCAGAAAGTGAAAATTTCATGCCATGGGACCTTTAATCAAGTTATACTGTACAGTTCAAGCTGATAAACAAAAGTGCAGACATGTTTTTTCTACTCTAGAGGAGCTTGTAAAGTCATCTATGCTCAGCAGTTCTATTTAACATCTCTAAACAAGACCATGTGGGATGTTACACTGCCCTCCAGTGGCACCTGTAGTTACTCTGGTCGCTCTATCCACTGTGGATGTGAGTGGAGGTGGTGCCAGCTTATGATGACCACCAACTGAAGACCTTTTTGAGATATCCTCCTGAGGCCCGGCCTATTCATTTGTGCCCTTTAGTGTGGACATTGAGTTAACCAGTCTATCTTATAAGTTTTGAGATAAACTCAAAACTTATAAGAGATAGTTTGTGGCTGCACTATGAATAAATATTTTTTTTAAATAAATAAATACAAAATTAAAAGGGAGTTTAAAAACGTTTTGAGGCGAGTGTAGAAGCTTGTCAGAGATGTTGGTCATCAAAACCAATTGTTTTTGTTAGGTTGTTAACTTGACATGGATTTAACACCAAAATGTCCCCGGCATCCATTACAGAGGACATGTTACAAAATTATGAGTAAAAATAAAATTGTAAAAATTGTACAAAATGTAAATGCCAAGATGTTCATTTACCTCCAATTTTAAAAAAAATCCCACACACACACACAAAAAAATTGAAATACACTTTTTTTCTTCAGGTCCCAGGAGGATTTTGTATGCATCAAAAAGCCTTTGCGGTTCTTTGATTTCTTAATAGCTTTTTAATAAAACATTATTAAAAATGTCTGTGATTTTAGTCTACCAAGTTTAATATGAGGTCTAATACTTAATGTAATATTTATGTTCATTTATATCCCCTTTAGGTTTGTATTCCCAGCTCTCAATATTTGTATTAGTTTGTTTTGGTTTTTTTTGCTTTTGTAGATTTTGTTAATTTGTTTTCTGCATTTGACCCACTGTGTGCTGGTCAGGAGCAGCGAGTATGAGCTTAAGCCAGGACTGGTCAGGAGACACGAGCTGGAGTTTTCTGTTTGGGGTTGGACAGACAGAGTGGAAACACACTAGTATGTTATAGTAAGTGATACAGTTCCATACCTGAAACTTGTTCTGTCCCTCTTCCACCACAGCGCCGATGGCCGGAGGAGTGAACAGCTCGTGTCTGTGTGTGCGCTGGACACAGGCACAGGTCAGGACTGTCACAGTCAGTGCACTTTGTTGTTCTCTAGATTTCTCATTTAAATCCACTAACACAAATATACCTGTTGTAAGACGGTGTAGCGCTCTCTGAACAGTTCGGCTTTGTCCCGGGCCACTCCGCACAGGCTGGAGGAGGGGTGGCTCGTCATCTTCAGGCTGAACATTCAAAACAAGGAACAAAGTGATTACCAGTGATTAAGCTTAGACAAGAAACTAGAGTTGTCTTAAGTATATACTAATTTAAGTAGTATCAATATTTGTACACCAGTAGTATCAGTAACAGTACATAAAAAAAAATTGACAACATTTGGCCTTTCCTGGACACTTTTATTAGTAGAAGACCACATGTAAAAGAAAGAAAGCAGCATCATTTTGTGTTGAAGAAAAAAAAACTTTTTTCAAGGAGGGACACCATCGGCTTGTTTCTATGGTGATGTTTTGCAGGGAATATTCCACAATATGGCATTTAAAATATCCATCACCATGGAGACAAGCAGGGGAGCAACCAGGTCAAGATAAAAGTCAGATCTCTATATTTTTAGTTTTTTTTAAACAAATATTTTCATGCATTAAAAACACATGCAAATAAAGATGGATAAGTTAAGCAATAACATTCCAGCAGAAAATGTATTTATCCTGCTTGTTTTCAGTTAATTGGTTTATGGAAAAAAAAAACTTACGGTATGAATTTCTTTCGCTCTACACTGTAAATGAAGCGCGGTACGTCATAAGCTCCGATGATGTTAAACACGTTGTCTCTGTAAAGATCAAGTACACAGTCAGTATGTGTATTATGATGGAACAGGTGGCTATAAAGAAATCCATGAAAGCACGGTTCTTACATGGCTTCATTACAGGACTGAGTACAATCCTGAACTGCACTCTCCAGCACAGACAGCTCAATCATACTGGAAGACACTGACACGGAAAAGAAGAAGAGAATATTACAGAAAATTTACCAAACTGTTCCTCATTAAATCACCTGTGAAGAGACTAGCGCTGCAGCTACCATTATTTTAGTAGTTAAAACTATTTTAGATTTTTTAAAATTAGTTGACAAGTCAAAGGCAAAAGGAGGAAAAATTCAATTTGTCAACTGGACAAAGTTTATTTGGTCGAATACGTTTAGCAGCTCATCCAAAGTGCTTCTTCAGTTCTGGTCAGACACTGGTGGACACTGCCTATGAAGGGAGGAGCTAACTACAATGAAATTACTTTGAAACTACCTCAACTACTTTTTTTCTATGGTATATTCACATTTTTAAACACACACTGAACCAGTCAGAGGAGTTAATTCTAGAAATAAGAATTACAAACAAAGTGTAGGCTACATTCATTAAATTCACACATTTATCTTATTCTTTTGTTTTTCAGTGCAATAAAAATTTGAGTCTAATTTTTGAATAAAAAGCTAGTTGGTGGGCCTTTAAGATAAGATAAGACAAGACTTTACTGATCTCACACAGGAGAAATTCACTTGCCACATTAGCTCCAGGCAGTTTAGTGCAAAGAGAGTTAGAACAAAATCAACAAAACTTGATAAAAAAAAATTGACAATCTGGTTAATCATTTGTCTGTGGAAGTTCACCTTCTTCAACACAAATCTACTTCAAAAACGTCATGTTAAAGTGTGTTTTTGCCTCTTCTCCTGTAAAAGTATCAGAATCTCATGTGTCTGTGATCAAACAGCAGTGAAATGTCCACATTATTATATCAGACTCAGGTGTTACATACGCGGCTGCTTCTCCACTGCGTCCAGCACCCTCTCGATGACATCCTCCAGTTCTGACACGTCCACAGACTCCAGCACCTCCACCAGGTACCGGCTCGCCTCACTGAGGACAACAACAGGGTCAAAAAGGACAGCTCATTCTCAAGGTTTTTTGGAGTATCTTAAAGATGATATTCAGACTAGGGCTGGGTATCTTTAAGAAGTTTCCAATATGTTACATACCTCGATACGATATGTTTTTTTGCTACACTGCACTTTTGATTCAATATGATTGAATGCAATGTATTTCAAATCGATTCAATTCGGTACAGTGAAAAACAAAGGCTAAATCATGGCTGTGATACGAAGTCCACAAAGTTTGTGCAAAGTTAAAATGAAAAACACCAATTTTACTCTTCAAAACAGTGACAATGTCAACACAATTGTAGCTCTTACACAAAATAATTGAGTAAAATATGCCTAAAAATACTCTCTGTGATATATCAATACAGCAGCCCACGATACTGATACTCTATCATCACATTAAATGATACAATACATTCGATACTTTTGCACAACCCTATTTCAGATGATATCATCAGAAATGTGGATGCATTAGCAAGTATTCGACTTACAAGAAATTACATAAAATTATCTAAATAATCACTTTATATCCAGTTTTCATTTTCAGTCAGCTCTTTTTTTTTTTTTTACAAATAAATAAATAAATAAAAATATCACAATATTATCTTTTTATCATTTGCAGCTACATAATAGAGCCTCATCAAATACAGAATGTGACAGTGTAACCAAACATAAGCAGCACTGGATTAAAGGGTCACAGTAACATAATTATAATTAATTTAAATAAATAAATAAATAAATAAAAACATGGCACATTTGACTGGAGAAAGATGCACTTCAGATTGAAAGTTATCTACTCAAAAACAATCTGAAGATGAGCTAAAATTGCTGTATTCTGATTTAGTTTTTTAATAAAATTACTAGGCCACACCTAAGTACATGTTAGATCAGTGGAGAGGGCGCCCCATGCACTATCCACTATCCAAGTGTATTATTAGGGACCGAGCCCGAAGGGGGACAAAGGTCCCTATTGTTGTTGCTTTGTTTCCGTATTATTATTCTTGTTCATACACGCTGGGGCAATTTTGAGCATGTTCCCATGCTTCAAAACAAACGAAACTTTGCACGGGCATCACAAAGTGCTGCCAGTACGACCACACAAAGTCTCGTCCCTGGGGGACCTGGGGGTCCCTGGGAGACCCCCCACTGGGGGACCCCCAGTGGGGGGTCTCCTAGACCGTACCTCAGATGGGCATAAATTTTGGTGAACATAATCTTAAGACGTTGGAGATGTTAAATTGCGAAGGATTTTCAAATAGGCGGTAATATGACGATACGGCGGATCGATAAAGTTAGGTATGGAATTTGAAACACTTCTCCTACACCGTACCTCAGATAGGCTTAAATTTTGGTGAACATAATCTTAAGACGTTGGAGATGTTAAATTGCGAAGGATTTTCAAATAGGCGGTAATATGACGACACGGCGGATCAATAAAGTTAGGTATTTATTGAATGGGAGTGATGAGTTATGAATGGGAGGTATTTGTTGCTAGGCAACGCCCTGATCAAAGGTACATTGATCTTTGTACCTTTGGTCTGATATAGCTGCAAGCAGCAATGTGGGGACAAGCATCGAAGGTTCATGTAGGCCTCAGCATGGAGGCCACATGCAGGGTCTGACAGGGTCTAACAGAGTCTGACAGGGTCTGACAGGGTCTGACAGGGTCTGTTAGACCCTGACAGGGTATCTACAATGTCATGGCCACGCCCAACAGGAAGTGAGATAATTGTGCCAGGCACACGAAATTTGGTATGGCTGTGCGTCTCAGTAAGACGAACAAACGCAGGTGCGAGGTCCCGACCAACGCCGCTTGCGGCTTTAATTATTATTATTATTTATTTATTTTATCAATTAAAGCTCCTGACCTGGATGCAACTTTCATGCTATACTTTCCATTCCACGCAAAGGAATATCATCTCCATGGAGACAAGGTACACAGGTAGTGTGCAGAAAAGTTACATATTGCACCTTTAAAGTCTATCCAAACAACGATTTTACATAACAGTTTTTCAATGTCATTAAAAAGCTGCCATGAATAAATGAATAAGTGAAACAACGTTATCATTCTAATCATAATTCATCACAATGACCAACAGTAAAGGCACATTGTTGATAAAATAACAAAACATAAAAACTATTTCCATTAATTGACGTAGGAAGCGCAATAAAAACATTACATTATTATTATTATTTTCCTCTTTATTTTATATATGAAATAAAGTTATAATAAGGTCATAATGTAAATCCACACAGTCCATGCCCTTGACTCGCAACTAAACACACGCAAATCAGACTTTCGCTGCACTTTTCTTGACATCATAAGACAGAATTATCTGAGCACAAAGACAATACGTACGGACGGAGTATAAGTCCACGCATCTTGAATCCTGCGGTGACTTTGTTCTTGATTTTCCGAGCCACCTCCATGTTTACTGTTGTGTGTGGAGCTCAAGCTTTGGCGCTAAACCACAGACGTTTTTCCGCCTTTCTGACGTCACTTCCGCTACTCGTAAAACCACTAAAAGTAAGATATTTCATGTTTATTCTCAAGTTTTTTGTGCTTATTATCGTTAGTAGTAATAGCAGGTTTTAAATATATATGTTATAATTCTGAGAGAACGCACTTAAATTTAATAAATTAATGTATTTTGTCTTGTGTCGCATAATCAAAATAAAAGTATGTACTGTCTTTTCGCATAAAATGTGTGAACATTTTTATTAAAATACAGTACATAATTTTTTTTTTACATAACACAGTTTTCAATGGCAATAAAAAGCTGCCATGATTCATAATTCATACAAGTATCTAATGACCAACAGTAAAGGCACATTGTTGATAAAATAACAAAACATAAAAAAATTCCATTAATTGACCTAGGAAGTGAAATAAAAACATTTCATTATTATTTTTCTCTTTATATTATATATAAAATAAAGTCATAATAAACGACAGATGTTCTTCCGTGTTTCTGACGTCACTTCTGCTACTCGTAAAACCACCAAAAGTAATATATTTAATGTTTATTCTCAGTTTTTTGTGTGCTTATTATCATTAGTAGTAATAGCAGGTTTTAAATATATTATAATTCTGAGAGAATAAACTTAAATTTAATCAATTTTAATGTGTTTTGTCTTGTTTTATACGACGTATAATCAAAATAAAAGTATGTACTGTCTTTTCGCATAAGATTTGTGAATTTTTTAATTAAAATACATAAAAAACTATCAACAAAGAACATATTTTTAAATAAATAAAATCGTTTTAATTGTTTTAGTACATAAATCTGCAAAATATTGCTATTTTCAGCGACCCGTGTTTTATTTTGAAATTACACAGAGCGGAAATAGCCCGTGTTGACGTTGCGTTTGTTTACAACACGGGTACAAGGCTTTTTTGGCACTTTTTGCGTATTACACGGTTATGGCACGGAATATGCACACGAAACACTGACGCACGCTTCCATTTCAAGCGTAAGTATGTGTTTGTTGTAACATGCCACTGTTTCTTTCGTGAAATATGCCGCGATGGCTGTGACAAACCTAAAATGTGCTGAGAATAATAAATACCTGCTTTGCAAAAACAACCAGGGAAGGGAGTGGGAAGTGCGGTCAGGGGTCAGGCCATATCTAAAACTAGTGACATTTTCAGATATGTAGGTTGAATAATGGATTTTCTGTTTTTTTGTTTTTGTTTGTTTGTTTGTTTTTTTCTGTTCTATTTTTAGCAGCTCATCATGGAGAGGCAGTGTTTGGAGCTGGTGGCCCGGGAGAGGAGCGGACACACGGCTGTTCTGCACAACAACCTGCTCTATGTGTGGGGAGGATACATGGTAATGAGAGTATCAGGCCTCTCCAGAGATCTTAGACTTAGACAAACTTCATTGATCCACAAGGGAAATTATTTGGACACAGCAGCTCACTAATCACAATATAATATAATAACAAAGAGTAATTCATTCTAAATAAGCAGAAAGAAAGATAGCAAGAGACAGGTAACACAACTCCCACATGTTTTCGATGAGTTAACAACATTATAACATGGTTAAAAGCTAAATTTTATGTAATATACTGTAGTATCGTTAACATACCTGTATAAATATGCAGCAAAGTGGCTGGCCTATTCTAATCCAGGCATATGGACCAACAAGATCATTGGTGTAACAAGCAAATCTTATAAATATAAGCTGTCATCTATTACAATCCTATTATATTCATTATGACAAACTTACAGGGGGGTGGATGAAAACAGGACCTAGTGCTGTTTGGGCATGGGAATCTTTGATCACATGTGTATCTGTCTACAGTCGGTTGGAGATGATGAGGTGTTCCTGCCCAATGATGAGCTCTGGGAGTATGACTTAGACCGAGGCGTGTGGTGAGTACTACCATCAAAACAACTACATTATTATTATCCAAATGAATCATATATCTATCATACTCACCTTTCAGTCCACAGTGACGAGAAAACCACGACTACACATGTTATGATGTAGCTGTATGTTGTAGTTTGTATGTTTTAATATATACTTGAATTTAACTTTGTAGACGCCCGGTTATACAGCCTTCTGACAGTTGGAGGAAGGATCTTAGACGAGACTGTTCACAGGACCATGTTGCTCAGTATAGCACCGTCCACTTATGTGTCTAGTTCAACCAGATTCTCCAGACAAATACCTATAGGTGAACAGACCGCAGGAAAAAACTACATAGTAAGAATATATTAGTGTCATTTGAAGTATTCATAGGATACAGTACTGCGGGCGGACATGTACTTTACACCTGATGTTGTGTTTAGGAGAGTCTTGCACACTCCAGGGGACGTCCCGCCCTCCATGTCCGGGAGCTGTAGCTGCTGCCTCAGTGGAGTCCTGTTCATCTTTGGAGGATGTGATGACAACGGACAGACCAATGGGGTCAGTCTCTCGCACTGGTTGGATCAGCTTCACATTAGTTAGATTTAATTTTACAGAACTGTATGTTTTTCATCAATATGAGAGATCTGTATCCTCAGATATGAGCTAAACATGTTCAAATCAAATTCTAACAGTTGTAATGCCTCTACCTAAAACCCTGCAACCTCCTGCACCAATCCTGAATCAGTGCTAGTATAGCCTTTGCAGCTCAGGGAGGGAATTCTGGAGGTTTTGAGCTTCACATGAGGCCTGTCCATAAACTGAGAATGAAACTGAGAATGTTATAGCTGTAAATTATGCATCGACTCCTCACGTTTTATATTTTTCATTATTTGAGTTGTCGGCCTCTTCATAGAGTTTAAGTCACTCTAGCCAACATCTCTGTCCCCACAACTGAGGAAAATCAGTATCGTAATTCATATTATCCCATGCACAGTAATAGCACAGTGTCTCACCAGCTGACCTCACTCAGCTCTATTAACACGAACCTGCCATGTGTCCTCCTGCAGCTGTACAGTGTGGACCTGACTGACGGCACCTTCACCTGGAAGAAGATTGTCCATGAGTCTGGTGCTCCTCCTTCTCCCAGGGACAAACTCTCCTGCTGGGTCTATGATGGAAAGTGAGCATCACACATTCAGATTCAAGTATTCCTCATTTCAGATGGTATGAGTACAGGAAGGCAGTCAAATAAAAATATGTTACAGGATCATTTACTTTGGAGGATACGGCCACAAAGTTCTGAGTGACCTGGACAGCCACAGCAGGAACTTCATTGTGGATGAAACCTCATGGGTACGTGCCTGTTATTAGATGTTATTACAAAAGTTCATAATATTATTGCTGATAATGTGTTGTTTTGTATCAGGTAGGAGAGGTGTTCTGGGGATGGAACAACGAAGTGCATGTATTTGACCCAAAACACTTGAGCTGGAGTCAGCCACAAACCTTTGTGAGTTACTCATGGGTTTACACTCAAATTAAATCTATGACTATATTAAAGACGAGGTATTATACTTCTAAGTTCTTTAATAATAAAAAACAGGACTAAGTTTGGGCCCCACTGAGGACAAGTAAACCATAACTGAGGCGTTTAAATGAGACATACCAACAATGACACACTAGGGATAATAAGAGGCATTATCAGAGGTATTGCACTGAAGAGAAACAAAAATAGTTCCAACTAACTGTTTGTGCCCCTTAGGGCCGAGCTCCAGCCCCACGAGCAGCACACGCCAGTGCCGCCATCGGTTCCAGAGGATACGTCTGCGGAGGCCGAGTCATGGTACGTACTGTGTACTATGTGTACTGTATGTACTCTGCGTGTGTAATGGTACAGTCTGATCTTTGTGTTTGAAACACAGGAGACCAGGACCAGTGACGTCCACTATCTGGACCTGCAGTCCTACACATGGACTGAACTGTGAGTCCTCATCATACACACATCTGTACACAACTGGTCCTTTACTATAGCTAACATACACATACGCATACATACACATACATGTACACATACATGCATACACATACATGCATACACATACACGTACACATACATGCATACACATACATGCATACACATACATGCATACATGTACACATACATGCATACACATACATGCATACACATACATGGATACACGTACGTACGTACATGCATACACATACATGCATACACATACATGCATACACATACACGTACACATACATGCATACACATACACGCATACATATACACATACATACATGTACAAATACACATACACATACATACATGTACACATACACATACATGCATACACATACATACACGTACAAATACACATACATACATGTACACATACACATACATGCATACACATACCTACACGTACAAATACACATACACATACATACACGTACACATACATGTACACACGTACACATACACATACATACACATGCACGTACAAATACACATACATGTACAAATACACATACACATACATACACATACACATAGTGTAAAGTTTGGACATGCATTCTCATCCTACATGTGTGTTCCTTGTTTCTTTGTACAGATGCATCTGTAGTTTTCACAGAATGTCCCTGTTGTGTTTTAGGGTGGCGTCCTCCTGTGCTCCGGTGGGGCGCTCGTGGCACTCCCTCAGCCCGGTGTCAGACAGCAGCCTGTTTCTGTTTGGAGGACTCAGTATGGACTGTAACCCCATGAGTGAGACCTCTGCACTGTTTACTGCTCGTTTATTTTGACAGACATAAATGTGGAACTGTGGTCTCCACCTTGTGACAAATTCAGACAATTTGTCATAGTTAAAATTAAATCAGACCTATTCTGCTAAAATGAATTTTCAGCGCTTTTAACCACGTTATAGTTGTTTCACCTTTTCATTTACTCATTTACTTACATTGTATTTAGAGTTATTTGTGTATGTTTGAGTCATCTTTAATCACTTATTTTAGACTTAGACTTAGACAAACTTTATTGATCCACAAGGGAAATAATAATAACAGACAGTAACAAAAATAGATGGTATAGACCGGTGTCAAATGAGACATAATTATAAAGACAACATTTTGCCGATCACCCCCCCGTTTTCACTGCCACTGGTACATGCCCACTGTGTAAAAATGTCCGAATTATAACATAATGATCCACAGGTGTCATAGATTATAAAACAAGCAACATAGATCTTCTTTAAAAGCAATCTAAAGATACTAAGTTCACTTGTGAGAGCCTACATTTGTGTTTTTCAACAAACATCTGAGATTATGTGGAATCCAAGGCCATTTTTGTTTCGGCACTGTCTGATTTACATACACAGTACGTATATATGGTTTCTTCTTTGTTCCTGTAGGCGACGGCTGGGTGTTTGACACTGAAAGCAGGAAATGGACAGAAGTGGAGCACCCATTTAAAAACAAACCCAGGTGAACATGTTTGCTTCATGTGACGTCACAATACTGAAGAATCCCTGTAGTTTAACCCGAGCTGGAGACAGGTCAGAATCCTCAGGTGGAGTTTGCTGTGGAACTGTCAGATTACAGATTTGTTGACCTGGTTTATGGTTCATATCTCTGTAATTACTGGACCTATCCACATGAAACAAAAACTGGCACAAAGTTCAGTGTCTTCTCTGACAGTGTAAACAAACAAAATAGAAATACTTTATTCACAACAGACTTTAGAAAGTGCCATTATTCAACCCCAAAGATGTGATTGTTGTCAGGTGAAAGGATTTTAAGCCAGAAAATTAATATAACAAGTTGGGAGCTGATCCCAAACAAACAATGAGAAGGAGAAACATTTGTGGATCAAAAGTGTTTTTTTTTTCATTTCTTCAGTGAATCTCCCATAGAGTTAAATAGACCCGTGCCATCTGAATTTATGATATCCAATTCTAGAGGGCCACCTATTGTCAGTATTACCTTGATAGTGACTGTTAAAGTGCCATGACAGGTTAGACCAGGGGTGTCAAACTCATTTTGGTCTGGGAGCCATATCCAACCCCCATTGATCCCAAAGGGGCCGGATCAGCATATATAACCCAAAAATAGCAATAAGTCCAAATATTTGTCCAGAGAAACACAAATCTATTACAGACTGCTGTTTCTTCAGTCCCAGTAATTATTCATTTATCTTCTTTCTTCTCAATTCTCCGTTCAAGTTATTTTATTGTTCGAAATGCCGTGTCTCGTACTGGCGTTTAAGATTATATTCCTTGAGCACCACCACTTCTTGCAAACACACCATGCACACAGGTTTCCCATTCACGTCCGTGAACAAATAGGAATTAATAAATTTTTCTTGAAAAATCCTGCACTCGGTGTACACTTTTCTCATTTTTGACATTTTGCTGATGAGGGTGTCACGGTCAACAGTCAAAATGTTGGTCCTTTAAGAGCGTTTGGAAAGTGGCGAGTCTTCATTTGTGCTGTTCTGGTGGGAGGGGCCACGCACAGAGGCGCTGGAGACGCTGCTATGCTAAACTGCGCAGAAAATTACCAATATTTTAATAGAAAATTAAAATATTAATTTAATAGAAAATTAAAATCTTATTAAAATATTTTTATAGAAAATCATCCAAGGGCCAGATTAAAGGTCTTGGAGGGCCAGACACCCCTGGGTTAGACTATTAATTTGACTAAAACTGTTGAAACCATTATATTTAAAGGAAAAGTAACGTTATTTTACAATCTGAGCCTTCTTTTGGTAATAAAACAAGTCGTTTGACTCACCCATAGCACGTTGGTGTCATTTGGAGCTGTTTGGTAAAAGTTATGTTGTAGCGTATCCGTTAGCCTGAGTACTCGGGGCATTACTTTGCGGTCTCCAAATAACACAAACTTTAGCACTTTTCAAATCATAGAAGCCCAATGTCTTAGTCTACGATTTTGTTTGAAGCAAAAGTGGCCTGTAATCCGAGATTTAGCCATAGTTTCGAGTAGATGAGGACGCCAGTGCGCATGTGCGGACTGTGCTCCCGGGACCCAAACATGAAACGCAAAGCTGAAAACTATGGATAAATCTCGGATTACAGGCCACTTTTGCTTCAAACAAAATCGTAGATTAAGACATCGGGCTTCTATGATTTGAAAAGTGCTAAAGTTTGTGTTATTTGTAGACCGCAAAGTAATGCCCCGAGTACTCAGGCTAACGGATACGCTCCAACATAACTTTTACCAAACAGCTCCAAATGACACCAACGTGCTATGGGTGAGTCAAACGACTTGTTTTATTACCGAAAGAAGGCTCAGATTGTAAAATAACGTTACTTTTCCTTTAAGATTTTGATTTAAAAAACAAAAAAACCAAATCCTTTTTAGGTTTAAAATTTTACTTCCTGGTTGAAAGCCAAAACTTCCCTAATGTACACATAAATTATGGTTTGACAAAGACAAATAAAAGAAAGTATTAGGAAAAAAAAAAATAAAAAATTTATATTTACAACATATATTATCCCCCCAAATTAAGTCAGAATTACAGAATCAAAAAACATTGTGTCTATGACAGGTTAGACTACAAAACTTACTGAAAAAATAATTAAGATCATATTTAAGATTTTGTTAAACATTTTACATTTTTTCCCCCAGTTTGGTAATTTTTTTTTTTAGATTTCAAATTTTACTTCCTGGTTGGAAATCGTAACAACTGTTACCTAGCAACCATATGTACACCGGGCCACAGAAATGACAAATGAAATATGACAAATAAAAATATAAGAAAGCAGCTTTATTTAGTTGAAATCATGTTTAAAGTATGAGAAATATATTTTGTAAGTTTAAATTGTTCCAGAGAGGCTCCCCAGAGTGACGTCATTAGTATGGAAAATATGTTGAAAATTACAGGAAGTGGCGATACTTTTCTTCCATAAACTGACACTTTATTAGTCTAAAGCTATAATTTATATTTACAACAGAATCAACCAAACCTGTCATACGCACTTTAACCTCCCGGCTGTCTCCTCAGGCTGTGGCACACGGCGTGTCCAGGCAGAGACTCAGATGTCGTTGTGTTTGGAGGCAGCTGTGACTACATTCTGCTCGTGGACACTGTAAGTACTTAAAAGTCTGACACTTTAAAGTCTAATCCAGGGGTCAAATCATTGCCCCTGACTGTGATGGCGTCACGTAGGCTGTAGAACAGAACAGCAGGCCTCGTTGTGGAGTAGAAATGACGAGCCTGGCACAACCATCCACAAAACTATTTCAACACAGAATTCCTGGCACGTATTTGTTTATCTTTACTGGTGGTTTGCAAAAGTAGTAAGTACTTCTCACTTCGTTTTAATTTGAAATACCACAGATATTCCATTTATTTATTTTCTAATAACAATAACATGAAATGTAAGCATGATTTACATGGGCAAAGGAGAGTGAAAAATTACAAATTGGTAGGTACAAATAGGTATGGCCTGTTGATATTAACAATAATAATATTAATCACAATTGTCTTAATAATAATTGTGTGCAGCACTTAATAAAAGTCATATAAATAGGCCTAAAAAATAAATAGATTTTTAAAAAAATCGGCGGCAAATGTAAATACGGCATATAATTATTTAAATATAAATACTTCATAAATACTTCATATACATATAATTTTTAATTGAAAAAAACAAAATACAAGATGCAGACATGTTATTATTTGCCAAAAAGTAATTAAAAAAAAAAATTAGACCATGATAACTTTTGAGGAGGGCCAGTTCAGGTGGTTTATGGTTGCTCTACCACAGGCATGGGCAAACTACGGCCCGGTGGCCATATGCGGCCCGTTAAGCTTCTTAATCCGGCCTGCCGAACTTGAAGAAATTATATTAATAAACCTTGTTAATGTTTTAATGTTTGAATTTCCCTGCAATTCTGGCGTTTTCCAGTAGCTGGCGCACTACATACATTGACCTCTGTTGAGGTGCGGCGTTTTGCTCCACGTTTACTCAGAACTTTCAGTACTTTAAAACTATTAGTAATTTTTAAAAAGCTGTATTTTATTAATAAAAGTTTCTGTGTTTTAAGAGTCATTTCAATAAATAGCTAAATACTGTGGAACTTGAAAGATGGACATTTTGTTGTAATGCTTTTGTTAATTTTTAATTGAAATAAAGCACATGTTTTCTACATATCCCATGTTATTTATAGTTTTTTTTTTTTACTTTTTATTTATGCTTTTTCAAAAACAGAGGTATAGAACATAGCAAAAGCTGTGGGGTTCTACAGAAAAAACAAACAAGCAAACAAAAAGGAAAAAAAAACTATGCATTTCTCTTGTTCTTATAGTCTATCCATTTACACCAACTTTTCTCAAATTTGCCCGCCTTCAACCTTAGATAATGAGTCATTCTTTCCATCAAATAAATTTCCTCAATTATTTCAATCCACTGTTTCAGTTCCAGTGAGTCACTTTTTAGCCAGTTCCTAGTTACAACTTTCTGACAGGCCATCAGCATGATTTTAAACAAATAAAGGTCTTCGTATTTTTAGTGTTTTTACCAAAATACTAAATCCAGCTGCTCCTGGTCCGGCCCTTCTGTCAAATTTTAGAACCCTTTGTGGCCCACGAGTCAAAAAGTTTGCCCACCCCTGCTCTACCACCTCTGAAACCTTCTGTGGTGCATTTTGTACTGAAGTAATCCTCGTGTTTTGTGTGTTTTAGGGCCACTGTAACGATGCCTTAGTTTTCCAGATGCAGCCTTATCCCCTCTCCAGGTAAGAACTTGTCCTATCATCAGAAGGTTGGCGGTTCGAATCCCACTCCTGACATAAAACATTGTTAGTCGACAATACAGAACGTGAAAAGTACAGCTCCAGCCCCAGTTCTTCACAAAGTTGTTCATTTAGGGACCACAGCTAATAGAAAAAATGCATAATACGTGCTTAATTACAACTTTCTTAGTATTTTCAGTGCATTTTAGTCTTTAGCGTATTTTAGATCTGACCTGACGGTGGAAAATGTGATGAGTGGTGGAAAAGCATGTATTTCTTTGCCGTGTGTGTCTAAACCAGCTTCTCCGCTCTGTCCTTGTAGGATTTGTGAGGATTACATTGCCAGGACGGTACAGGGCTGTGACTCCCTTCGGACTCAGGTGCCTCTGCTCCCGACCAAACTCCAGAGCGCCGTCCACACGCGCATGTGCTTCTACAGGCCGTCCAAGAAGCAACGCTGACTGCCACGGTCCCACACACACAGGTCCGGCTTTTAAAGGGGATGTTTTACGCTCTCAAGTCCATATGACAGTTGAAACGATTCATTTCACTAAAACATACAAAACACACAAATTAAATTCCTGTCTTTTTCTCTCTCTCTGTCTCTCTCTCTCTGCTCTCTTTCTTTTCTCTCTCTCTCTGTCTTTCTCTCTCTTTCTCTGTTCTCTCTTTTCTTTCTCTCTCTGTTCGTTCTCTTCTGTCTCTCTCTTTCTCTGTTCTCTCTCTCTCTATCCCTCTCTTTTCTCTCTCTCTCTGTTCTCTCTGTCTCTCTCTTTTCTCTCTCTCTCTCTCTGTCTTTCTCACTTTCTCTGTTCTCTTTTCTCTCTGTTCTCTCTGTCTATCTCTGTTCTTTCTCTCTCTGTGTGTCTCTCTCTCTTTTCTTGATCTCTCTGTGTCCCTCTCTCTTTTCTCTCTCTCTCTTTCTTGATCTCTCTGTTCTGTTTTTTTCTCTCTCTCTGTTCTCTCTCTTTTCTCTCTCTGTTCTCTCTCACACTTTCTCTGCTCTCTCTCTCTCTGTCTCTCTTTTGTCTCTCTCTCTTTTCTCTCACTCTCTGTTCTCTCTCTGCTCTCTCGCTCTTTTCTTTCTCTCTGTTGTCTCTGTGTGTGTGTCTCTCTCTCTCTCTCTCTGTCTCTCTCTTTTGTCTGTCTCTTTTCTCTCTCTTCTCTCTCTTTTCTCTCTCTCACTCTCTGTTCTCTCTCTCTATACTCTCTCTCTTTTCTTTCTCTTTCTGTTGTCTCTGTCTCTCTCTCTCTGTCTCTCTCTGTTCTCTCTTTTTTCTCTCTCTCTGTCTCTTCTAAGATGTAGGGTCCGTTACTTGCTTGTCTCCACGTCTCCATTATTTCTTTGTCTGGAATGTTTCACAGTATGGCATTAAACTTTCGTATCATCATGGAGACCAAACCAGACCAAGTTGCAGGTCAGATCTGTGGAGAGGCGACCGCGCTCACAGTCAGAATGCCACATACATATTTATTGGGCTATAAAACCACCTGTGACTGAATACATGCAAGGTAGAGTTATTTAATGTCACACTGTGGAACATTCCAGGCAGAGCGAAGGCGTATCCATGGAAACAAGCAGGTGACTGACCCCCAATCAAAAAGTTACATAACGCACCTTTAAGCCATGTTATAATGTGTTATTTTTAATTACCTCCTCAAAAAACAGACCTGGCGTTGTGTATTGATTAGTCTGTCCACATCTCCAAAGCTCTAAATGCTCCGTTCCACCTTGTGATGTCATTAAGTGGTATTAGTCTATTTTATGCAAATTTTCCCATGTGTTTCCTCATCACAAACGTATCCGGAGTTGTGTTTTGTTTCATTCACAAATGTTTAACACGCAGATTTAGACTGAGCTCTTCTCTCAAACTGAAAACTCCGTTCCACCTTTTCATGTCAAGTGGTAATACGGGAAGTGCTCCACTGCGTTTTTAAACTCCACACACCTTCACTAGGATCATTTCAGCCCTGGAATTGACCACATCTACTGAACTAAAGCTAAAAGGAGCTGCTAAATCTCAAAAAACATCTGCTGGTGCTGGAGGAGTGAAGCTGTTTTAACAAGGCTTTAAAGGAGAATTGACGTTTTTTACAATCTGAGCCTTATTTCGGTAATAAAACAAGTTGTTTTACTCACCCATAGCACTTTGGTGTCATTTGGAGCAGTTCCGGAGATGTTTTAGATTAGCGATCTCCGTAACGTGAGTTCTCGGGGCATATGTTTGCAGTCTCCAAATAACACAAACTTTACCATTTTTCAAATCATAGAAGCTCAATGTCTTAGTCTACACTTTCGTTTGAGTCAAAAGTGGCCTGTAATCCGAGATTTATCCATAATTTACAGCTTTGCGTTTCATGTTTGGGTCCCGAGAGCTGAGAGCAAAATCAGCTGTGACTCCGCACATGCGCACAGGCCTCCTCATCTACTCGAAACTATGGCTAAATCTCGGATTAGAGGCCACTTTTGACTCAAACGAAAGTGCAGACTAAGACATTGAGCTTCTATGATTTGAAAAGTGCTAAAGTTTGTGTTATTTGGAGACCGCAAACATATGCCCCGAGAAGTCACGTTACGGAGATCGCTAATCTAAAACATCTCCGGAAATGCTCCAAATGACACCAAAGTGCTATGGGTGAGTAAAACAACTTTATTACAGAAATAAGGCTCAGATTGTAAAAAAAACGTCAATTCTCCTTTAATCTGGCGATCACTTCAAAGTTTGGCCATTTCAGTTCTGAAATGATCCAAATCATTCTAGTGAAGGTGTATGGGGTTTAAAAACACAGTGGAGCACAGTGTTATAACATGATAGAAAGTTCCAAAGCTCGATTTTGCATAATACCCCCTCTTAAAATATAGTTACCAGTACCTTAACTATGTTTTAGTGACATGAGTAGTATGTGAATGTGCCATATTTGACCTTTTATTTTGTTGTGTGAATAGTTTTTTTTTAACAGTTTAATACTGGCCTGTGGTTTTTGTAAATGATTATAAATATGAAAAGTATTGTACCTGCATTTGTTTACATTGTTTTGCGTAAATTGTGTTAAAAATGTACAGATGCTCCTCAACCTACGAACGAGTTACGTTCCGAACGGCCGTTTGTTTGTTGAATTTGTTCGTAAGTCGTTATAGGGCATTCTTTAGAAGGGAATGTATGTTTAAGGCTTGTATAAGTAATCTATATGGATTTGTACTGCATTTAAATAACACTAAATAGTAACAAAACAATATGCTTTTTAAAAATATGGAAAACTGATGAGATAAAAAGAAGTGAGAGACACAGAGGCAGACGCAGTCGACACAGCTGAGAGAGAGAGCGAGCCAGCCAGCCAGCGAGAGAGTGTGTGTGTGAATGTATGTGTGATCGTACCGATCGTCGAACGGTCGGTACGATCGTTCAACGATCGCTCTCTCTCTCAGCTGTGAGAGAGAGAGCGAGCCAGCCAGCGAGAGAGAGAGTGTGTGTGTGAATGTATGTGTGATCGTACCGATCGTCGAACGGTTCATGTTGTATGCGCGTGCCACATTCACCATCTTCTCACCAGCATCAAGTTTCTTTATTATCGCCACCTTCTTTTCAAATGAGATGGCTTGCCGCTTTTTCACATTGCAAGATAAAACAACAAAGTTCGTAACACCGTAAGTACATCTGAACACTTGGGTAGTTTCAACTGAGTGGGCGTGATGCTTGGGGGATGCTGGGCACACGATCGCAGAGCCCTGCCTGCGCATCAGCGGCAGAAATATGCACTACGTACTGTACTCGGAAGTCGGAATAGGCGCTAAATACAAAAACTCACTTACGTGCCCAAACATTTAACTTAAAAAAAAAAAAATTCTACCCTGTTCGTAACTCTGAATGTTCGTAAGTCGAATGTTCGTATGTAGAGGAGCATCTGTACTTAAGTAAGAATACTGTTACTTTCAACATGAGTACAAAGTAGTGAAAAAATATGTTCAGGGAAACAATTACTCATGAGCAGTGGTAGAAGAAATACCCAGTTGTGTTATTTAAGTAAAAGTACAGATAAAACAATGTAAAAGAAAAAAAAGAAAATCAACTCAAATAAAGTATTAAAGTACCTGTTTAAAAAGTCTAAAAAGTAAAACCATTTTGCAGAGATTTTGAGACCTAATAAAGCTGCGAAAGTAGTAATTTTAACAAAGATTTATTATATTTATTATTAGTAGTAGCAGTAGTAGTAGTATTAGTAGGAGCAGTATTTGCAGTAGTAGTAGTAGTATTTGTATATTTTTTTGTATATTATTTATTTGTATATTTTGGTTTGCTCAAATTACAAGCGTGTTAAAAAGTCTTTTCAGCAACTACTTTTACTGTACTACTATATTATACTAAACTATATACATTTACTATACTATTTTAATACTTTACTATAAATACTTTTACTTTTTAGTCCTGCTCAAAAGTGCAGTGGAGTAGAAAGTGCAGATACCGCTCTCAAATGCAGTGAAGTAAAAGTAAAAAGTATTCATTTTAAAATGTACGGTATAGATACTTATATTTTATACTTCTGTACAGTACTTTACTAGTTTTACTTCGTTCCTTTCCACCACTGCTCAAGAGTAATTGTAAGAGTAGCTGTCGGGATGTAATATTTGGTTTGCAATTTTAAGTTATTGTAATTGGAAGGGACAAAACCTTAAATAATGCGGCATTTTTAAAGGAGACACCCAAAAATGAGAAAAAAGAAACACAAATGTTCAAATCGTTTCATATTGTCACATAAAGCTTTTGTGACCTGTAGAATTACTCACAGATGGGAAGAGGAAGCACAACTTTTACTCAAGTAAGTACAGAAGCCGACAGAGGCCATGTTCGTAATGATTATTTTCCACCTTAATAATGAGAAAATTAATTTGTGATCTCGAGAAAACAAAACTTATTTCGAGAACTTGAGAAAACAAAGAGTTATTCAGTGATCTCGAGAAAAATAAAGAGTTATTCGGTGATCTCGAGAAAACAAAAAATTATTCTGTCTCAAAACATGAAACATTCTGGATTTTGTACATGTAGTTCTAACATATCGCCACTAGATGTCATTGTGGAGAGAGTTTTGAACTGTGTTTCAGCGCTCAACTGCTTCAGTGTTTCATGAAGCCTCACTTTGCCCATCCCTATTATCTCCGTCGGTAAAGACGAAGCCGGGCCAGTCTTCTGCGGAGGTGCTGCGGACTAATCTTGAAATTATCCTGAATTAAAAGACGTAATGCAATCTCCCCCTGTGTCAACCCCTGATCAAAATATTACCTTATCAGCTGATCGATTATTATTCCAGACATTCTAATGACCAAAAACGCGTCTATTCAGAATGAGAAATAGCCCCGAAGTCAACCTGTCACAACGTGGCGGTAGACGTTTCAGTTGTTTTCTCGAGATCACGGAATAATTGTGTTGTTTTCTCGAGATCTCGAATTAATTAAGTTGTTTTCTCGAGATCTCAAATTAATCATCTTGCTATCTTGGGATAACAATAAAGAAAAAATATTGCTTATGAATATGGCCTCCGTCGACTTCGTATGTAAGAGTACTCTTACACTGTACGAAATATTACTCAAGTATCAATACATTGTGACGTCTGAAAACGAAATCTTTTCTCTAACCCCTCTTTACAGAATGTCTTAAAGGTCCCATGGCATGAAATTTTCACTTTCTGAGGTTTTTGAACATTAATGTGAGCTCCCCTACCCTGTTTAGCCCCCCCATGGTTAAAAGTTGCGAAATGTCTAAACTGAGCATTTGCGATCCTTTTCTGCGTTACAAAAAATCGGAGCTCAAACGGGCGATTTTGAACAAGGCACAAGGCAAAAAAAAGAAATGCAAATGCAGTTCCACCCCCGTCTGTCTGTACTCAGCGTCTCCGTAAATCATGCCCAGAGAGTTTGGACTGCGAATGCGCTAGGCAATGCGAAATGCGTTTTTTTATTTGCCTGGAGGCACATCCGAGTGTTTCTAGGCTCGGAAGTCCTTTATCTGAGCCTCTGGACCTTTGAACAGCAGTGGTTTAATTTTATTTTATGTGGAAATGTGTTTATTTTTCAATGGAACGCTTCAAATCTCTCCCCCCGTGCAAAAACAAGGAAATGGATCAGCTGAGGGCTCAGAGCGAGAGGGAGAGTTTGGCCACGCCCCCACCCTCTACTATTGGCCAGCTCTTTTCTCCTCATTTGCATTCAAGCAACAACGCCCATTATAGAGTGTTGAGAGTGAGAAAAATTACTCTTTCTCAGCTTATCTCTGTTTCTCATGCACTGAGTGTTGATTTTGAAGAAGGATTCATTTACAGTATTAGGGAACCTTTAAGGAGCCATATAAAAGCATCAAGAAGTACTATGTCATGGGATCTTTAATATTTTTCGTTATGATGTAAAAGAAAAAAAAAAAAAAAAAAAGTGTTGTAATAAATGCATTTGAATAAAGTTCCTGTTCCTGAGATGGAGATTCTGAGGGGGCTGGTGGTTCTGCTGCTGTGTTGGAGAGTGAATAAAAAGAAAGAAATATGTGGAAAAAATCTGGATTTGTACATCTTTCTTTTCAATTGCCCAATGTATGAAAAGTAACTAAAGATTTCTTAATAATTCTGTGCATCTGGCAAATGGTTGCAGACGGTGAAGAGGTGACAGAGGAGAAGGAGAAGAAGTTAAAACAAAAAATAGAAGAAAACGCGTAGAAATACATAGAATAGGTTTATATATTATGAATATATATATACAGGTACAATAGTAGAAAAGAATATTCATAAGTGCATACAGTCTAAGATAGAAAAGTGAAGTTTTATTTCTGCAATTATTAACAAAAGTATGCATTTTGCTGTAGGCTGAAAAGCCAAAACAATCGGCAATTCACGTCAACATAATGTCCTGAGACTGGGCCTTCACATTTTATATATTTTTAAAGGTCCTATTTTACACAACATTGACTCTTGTGAGCTTTAAGCCATGTTAGAACGTTGTTACCTCCTTAAAAACAGCCCTGGAGTTGTTTTGTTTCATTCACACACGTTTGAGTATCACTTTATTATTGATCTGTCTAGAACTCAGCGTAAATCTGCAGGGTGTGTGTGTTAAACGTGTGAGTGAAACAAAACAACTCCATGTGCGTTTGTGATGAGGAAACTACATTAAAACATAACAAAATAGCATCACACGGGCTCTTTAAGATAAAATAAAACAAATATTAGGGTCAAGTGTTGAATTTGAGATCTGCTGTTGAGCTGTTAGCCGTTCCCGTTGTATAAACAAGTCTGATTTGTGGTAGGTAGTTCAGGTTTCGTGATCATTTTTCTCACAGTAACATCAGGAGAAGATGAATGAATGAATAATGGCCTTTATTTATCACTTTCTTCACATATAAAGGAATCGAAATTGGACCTCCCATCCGTACATTACAAACATACAATCCAATATGACATGGGGAAGACTTCATGGACCGGACTAGAAGTCAGGTAGCGGGTAGGAATAAACAATACAGCATAAGATCCTCATCTTATAGAGGGAGGAGAGAAAAAAAGGGAACAGCCCCCAGACCAGGCATGGGCAAACTACGGCCCGGGGGCCATATGCGACCCGTTAAGCTTCTTAATCCGGCCAGCCGAACTTGAAGAAATTATATCAATAAACCTTGTTAATGTTTTAATTTCCCTGCAATTCTGGCATTTTCCAATAGCTGGCGCACTACATACTTTGACCTTTGTTGAGGTGCAGCGTTTTGCTCCATGTTTGTGCTTTACTCTTTGACCCCTCAGCCCTCCTGTAAAGATGAGCGGAGCTAAGAAAAGAAAAGTGGACAGAGAATGTCGAGTGTTTAATAAGGAGTGGACAAGTAAATATTTTTTCACCGAATACTTATCAGCTGCTGTATGCCCGATATGCCAAGAGACTGTAGCGTTTTTTAAAGAATATAATATCAGCCGTCACTTTGCCACAAAAGATAAGATAAGACTTTATTAATCTCACACAGGAGAAATATACTTGCCACAGTAGCTCCAGGACATTTGAACAAGAGGGAAAAGTGCATGCAGGCAGGAATGGGATAAAGTAAGTAATAATAAAAATAGTAATAAGTAATAATAATAATAATGGAAAATAGTAATAATAATAATAGTAACAACAAGCATCAACATGAAAAAGAGGATATTGCACATCTGGCCTATGTGTTAGAATTATACAGTCTGATGGCGGTAGGGATGAAGGATCTGCTAGCAAGCAGTCAACGAAAGAACGAAAGAACCTGAAGGAGAACAGAACTTTCAGTGCTTTAAAATAGTAACTGTTAGTAATAAAAAAGCTGTATTTTGTTAATAAAATTTTCTGTGTTTTAAGCGCCATTTCAATAAATAGCTAAATACTGTGGACCTTGAAAGATGGACATTTTGTTGTAATGCTTTTGATCATTTTTAATTGAAATAAAGCACATGTTTTCTACATATCCCATATTATTTTTTGCTCTTATGGATGCAGGTGGATTACCAAAACACTAAATCCACCTGCTCCTGGTCCGCTTTGTGGCCCACGAGTCAAAAAGTTTGCCCACCCCTCCCCCAGACCATGCTCCTGTCGGGGCATAGTATGGTATCAGTGCAGAAAAAAAATCACCTCAGCAGCAGAAACCACTGATCATGAGAGAGAGCGCCAAGAAATGTATTCAGCAACACATCAGCGGGTCCAGGGGGAGGTCAACTGTCAATATATTTTGCAATAAATCTTCAACATACATGGGAATATTTAAAAACAATATCTCACAGTTCGTATAAGTTGTTGCACCAGCAGGGGTCAGCACTGAGCCTCATGTCCCTTACGTGCTCAGCTGGTCTTGTGTCAGCGCATTCCTGTGTGAGGCGGGCATCCAGAAGAGGAGCTGTGGTCAGAAGAGCCACAGAACACGAGTATGCAGAGAATAGTGCATGAGAACAGTTACAGCTGTAGGTAGTCTGCTCTCAAACTGTTTTAAAAAGGACTGGTTCACACTGTAGTAGTTGGACAGGTGAGAGGTTACGTGCATTAGATCACTCTGAGCACAGCTGTGTCGAGCAGCTATGACCGGGTCTGAGCAGAGGTCAGAGGCCAGCTGAACTCCCTCTCAATGCGCTCCATCAGCTCCTCTTCTGAACCGTTATAGTGCACCGGTATGGCCAGCAGGGGGCGCCCATTACTCACACTGAGGAGGAGAAAGACAAATGATACAGAACCCCAAGCACATGCAGCCAATCCTAAATCAGTGCTAGTGCAGCCTCTGCAGCTCAGGGAGGGAATTCTGGAGGTTCTGAATTTTCACATGAGGACTGTTCATAAACTGAGAATGAGACACACTTGGATGTGTCTCTATGATTTCAATTTCGGATTTCAGATTTCAAGTATTTATTGTCATTGCACAAGAAAGAACAACGAAAGTGTCTTTGGAGCATCCACATACGTAGTTGTAAAGTGCGAAACAGTAAAGTGCAAACCCAGTAAAATAAATACCCCTCAATAACCCCTAAATAACCCCAGTGTAAACATTTGTAAACATTTGACATCAGTACAGCAGTATTGGCAGCAGCATCAGGGCATGTAATTAATATTATCATTAAAGTGCATTAAAGAGCAGATACATGAGAATAGTGACATTATGCACCAATGCAAAACCAGTTCAGAACTATTGATTGGCGAGTGTGGTTACTGTCCATGGGAGGGGGGTAGAAAGGGGTGGGGGGCAGTGTCCTTCTCTATCTGCAGGATAAAGCACTGGCAACACAGGCTCAGTTGGGATTGTAGTTTTAAAGGACCCATGGCATGAAATTTTCACTTTCTGAGATTTTTGAACGTTAATGTGAGCTCCCCTACCCTGTTTAGGGCCCCCACCCCCATGGCTAAAAGTTGCAAAATGTGTAAACTGAGCAATTGCGACCCTTTTCCGTGGGGGAAAGGGAGTTTCTGACGTCACATTCGGGGAAAGCTGTACACCCCCTCTGTCTGGATGTCCACCCCCTGTCTCTGGAAATCACGCCCAGAGAATTTGGACCGCAAACGAGCTACGAGATGCGTTTTTTTTTTTTTTTTCTCGGATGTCCTTTATCCGAGCCACCGAGCCTCTGAAACAGCAGTGGTTTCATTTTATTTTTTGTGGAAAATTGACAATGAGCTTTTGTTTTTCATGCAACACGTCTACTTTCTTCTTCTGCGCTTAAAACACGGAAGTAGGGACAGTGCACGTCGCACCCCTTATCCAGGAAACAGTGGCGTATTTGGCCACACCCCCACCTGCTGCACTGGCCCGTCTCTGTCCTCCTCATTTGCATTCAAGCAACAACGCCCAGAATAAAGTGTTTCAGAACCACATTTCTGAATAGGACTGTCTCCAAGAGGCTCTGTCATGCACTGAGGCTTGATTTTGACGAAGGATTCATTTACAGTATTAGGGAACCACTAAGGCGCCATATAAAAGCATCAAGAAGTACCATGTCATGGGATCTTTAAACTAGTAAAGTGCTACAAACAGTTCTTTTTTAAAGTAATTTAAAGGTCCCATGGCATGAAATTTTCACTTTCTGAGGTTTTTGAACGTTAATGTGAGCTCCCCTACCCTGTTTAGCCCCCCCCCCCATGGCTAAAAGTTGCGAAATGTCTAAACTGAGCATTTGCTGTCCTTTTCTGCGTTACACAAAACCAGTGTGGAAACGGGCGAGTTCGGACAAGGCACCTTTTTGACGTCAGATCGGCAAATGCAGCTCCAGCCCCTCCCTCTGTCTCCGCTCAGCGTCTCTGTATATCCCGCCCATAGAGTTTGGACTGTGAATGCGCTACGCAATGCGAAATGCGTTTTTTTATTTGCCTGGAGGCACGTCCGAGTGTTTCTAGGCTCGCAAGTCCCTTACCCGACCCTCTGGACCTCTGAAATACCAGTGGTTTAATTTTATTTTCTGTGTAAATATGCTTTTTTTCATTGCAAAGTCTCTCATCTGTCTCTCACGGAAGCGAGCAGACAGCGGTGCAGAGCTGCGCTTCGAGTGGGGGAAACCCGCCCCCCCCCGCTCCTCAGCCAATCTCTCTGTCCTTCTCATTTGCAGTGAAGCAGCAACACCCAGAATAAAGCATTTTAGAGACATATCTAGCCTCATGAAGACTGTCAGAGTCATATCTCATGCAGTGAGTGTTGATTTTGAAGAAGGATTCATTTACAGTATTAGGGAACCATTAAGGAGCCATATAAAAGCATCAAGAAGTACCATGTCATGGGACCTTTAAATTGACTTATCAGCTGAAATGATCTGTGACTGCCCTGAACCTGCCCCTGTATTTCCCTGAAGTGGAGCAGGTCCAGAACACACAGATGTTCCTCCACACGTGTGTAATAGTGCTGTTATTCCACTGACACTGTCGCTCCGTCATAAACACACAGAACACACAAATTCACCCTGAAATGACGGCCTGGATTTCTAACTAACAAACACGGAGCTACAAACAATGACTCGTCACTAAAAGCAAGTTATTTTTAGACACTTGTGTTGTCCTCCCGCACATGCGCGCTCACTGGGAATCGCCGCACATCTCCGGTTCCCATGGCGACGTTAAGTTAATGGAGTTAATGGGACGTTCGGAACCCGCGGTTGTTACAGTTTGCTCAGTGACCAGAAGAGTGTCGTAAAGAACATCGCCACCTCAACCATGTTTCAAACAGACAGAATTGAAGGGAAAACGGGATTATTTGGATAATTCGAAACTATTTAATTATACAGGCAGTGATTTTAGATTTTACTGGGCAACCATTGCTTTCCTTGATTCCCCTGACCGCACGCCACTGCAAGAAAAGAGAACTGGCTAAACAATGATTAGGTCCAAGGAACATTTCTATATTTGTCCTCTTAATCTTAATACGCTTTAGTTTTTGTTGATTTTATGCAATTTCCTTGTTAGTCAAACACAGTTGCAGAGGTGTGATTATGTGATTTGGTCACTCGCACATTTGAGCGAGGCTGATCTGAGCTGGGCATGTATTATTCAGTTTTCACTCACCTGTGTGTGTGTGGAGAAACAGCAGCCTCTGCAGGCGAGAGGTCCTTGGGAGGGCATCTGAGCAGAGAGAGCCCAGAGGACCACTGAAGAGACAAGAGAAAAAAATCACTTTCTCTGTTTATGAATGTGCACTCCTCCATTTTGTCACTTAAAACAGCACCGTGTAAGCAGTGTGATGACTCCATGGAAATAAAACCAGACTTTATAAACTTCTCCATGAAATACTACAACTAAAGTGAAAGAGGCCCTTCTTCAGGCCAAATAAGAGTCAGGTTTGTGGAGATGCATGCCCACTCCTAGTTGTTTTTCAGTTTTTCAGTACAATAAATGTAACAGAAGTTTACTTTAAAGGTCCCATGGCATGAAATTTTCACTTTCTGAGGTTTTTGAACGTTAATGTGAGCTCCCCTACCCTGTTTATCCTTTTCCGCATTTGAAAAAAAGACAGCCCAAATGGGTAATTCTGAACAAGGGAACTTTCTGACGTCACACTCGGGGAAAGGTTCCCACCCTCCCCTCTGGATGTCTACCCACCGTCTCTGGAAATCACAGCAGAGAGTTTGAACTGCGAATAAGCTACGAAATGCGAGATGCGTTTTTTTATTTGCCTGGAGGCACGTGAGAGTGTTTCCAGGCTCGGATGTCCTTTATCCGAGCCTCCGAACCTCTGAAACAGCAGTGGTTTAATTTTATTTTCTGTGGAAATGTGTTTTTTTAATGGAAAGCGTCTCATATCTTCCTCCGCGCTTAAACACGGAAGTGGGGCCAGCGCACAGCGCACCGCTAATCCAGGAAAAAGCGGAGCATTTGGCCACAACCCACCCGCTGCAGTGGCCTGTCTCTGTCCTCCTCATTTGCATTCAAGCAATAACGCCCAGAATAAAGCGTTTCAGAGAGATACGTATAGCCTCATGAAGACAGAGTCTTATCTCATGCACTGAAGTTTGATTTTGAAGAAGGATTCATTTTCAGTATTAGGGAACCATTAAGGCGCCATATAAAAGCATCAAGAAGTACCATGTCATGAGATCTTTAAGAGTAAAAAATGTTTAGGTTTTGAATAAAGTAATATTTGTAAAGAATGAGACAAACTTGTGTGTATTTCTATCTGGAAGATAAAATTCTGGCAACACAGGTTCAGGTGTGACTGTAGTACCTCTTTTAAAACTGTAAGAACACAGAGTAGTTCCTATAAATAATAAACAGATACCTAAAAATTTGTCTTAAGCATTACTTTACTTTTGTGTGGTATGGTATGGAATGGTTTATTTGCACAGGGACAATACACAACATTTCATTGACCTTTGAAATAAACAAAAGAAAGATGCATGGTGCCAGGGTATAGCAAAAATGCTTATTTCCACCTGTAGTCCCGGGACAGGTTGATGTTAATTAAATATACTATGACAGAGATTGTAAATGGGTAATAGACCAGTGCTTAAGAATAATTACATATGTGCATACATATCAAATAAAGTTCCGACCCTCACTATGCCATTTCTAAAAAACATTCCAAAAAATTAATCTTTATACATCCATACACACACTCACCAGTCCTAGCTTCACTCACACACATTCATCACTAATGAGTGCAAATTTGCTTTGACATTAGCCATTTCTTGTCATTTATTAATTTATACCACTGTTAACGCAACACAAGGAATGCAACCAAACACAAGTCTTTCAGTTCAACAGAAAGTGTCCTACAACAGGTAATGCAAATCAGGCAACTATGATAAACAACTATGGAATATTATGTCTTGATTATATGAATTAAAATATCCTCCAAACTGGGAATTATTTAAAAGAAAACAAGCTGGGTATAAACACAAAAACAGGCCCAAAGAGGGAACAATTCAGAAACAGAATGCACACTGGCAGATACAGAGCTCGAGACTCTTGACTGATCAACAATCGAGTAAAGACTGAATGGGCAGAGGGAGTTTATAAAGACTTTCCTGGGATCATCAGGGAATGAGTGGCAGTTTCAGGAAAAACAGGGAGGAATCAGGCTGGGGGTAAACATGTAAACAAGAGGCAAAACTGTGACAGAGAGAGTACACTGAAGTTAACCCAGTGCTTCTCAAATAGTGGGGCGGGCCCCCCTGAGGAGGCGCGGTGTGATGCCAGGGGGGGCGCGTGTGACCCTGGGAAATGCTATTTTTCCGTACTGTACTAGAACTAAGTGTAATCACACATCAACAACAGTAGTTGGCAGTGGCGCACTCATTGTTGCTCTGGGGCAGGGGTCGGCAACCTTAAATACGCGATATACAGAACAGACTCACCATCAGCAGAACATCCTCTGTCACAGAAAAAAACACGTATATTCCACTGAGTCATGTCCTTTAGTCCGACAGAAGCTGACGCATCAGCGGCACAAGGAGAGAGCGTTTTTTTGTTTTTTTTTTCCCAACGCTTTTAGTTTATGCAAATGGGCCATGTGATTTTAAGTTTAGTTTCTGTAAAACGTAAACAAATGTGCGCAAAGCTGCAACAAAAACACATTAATATTTGAGTCCTCAGTGCAAAAAGACAGCGCAGTCTTTGTTGGAAGTTTCTTTTTTTTGTTTTTAATGTTAATAAAAGGATACGATGTTATGCAGAGGTGTACTAATAACAAATTTCTAAACAAATAATACTATTTATAGTCGCACACAGGGAGGGTGGGCGTGAAATTTTTTCTTCTTCCTAGGGGGGGGGGGGGCGTCATAGAAAATAATTGAGAAGCACTGAGTTAACCATACTCACTACTTGCCTATAACCTTAATCTGAACTGTGAGGGAGAACTACGGAAGTCGACAGAGGCCATATTCATAAGCAATATTTTTTCTTCCGTGTTATCCCGAGATAACGAGATAATTAATTCGAGATCTCGAGAAAACAAAACAGTTATTTCGAGATCTCAAGAAAACAGTTATTCCGTTGTGACAGGCTGACTTCAGGGCTATTTCTCATTCTGAATAGACACGTTTTTGGTCATTAGAATGTCTGGAATAATAATCGATCAGCTGATAAGGCAATATTTTGATCAGGGGTTGACACGGGGAGATTGCATTACGTCTTTTAATTCGGGATAATTTCAAGATTAGTCCGCGGCACCTCCGCAGAAGACTGGCCCGGCTTCGTCTTTACCGACGGAGATACTAGGAATGGGCAAAGTGAGGCTTCATGAAACTCCGAAGCAGTTGAAGCGATTGTGCCGGAGCTGAAACACAGTTCGAAACTCTCTCCGCAGTGACATCTAGTGGCAATATGTTAGAACTACAACATCCAGAATTTTTCATGTTTTGAGACGGAATAACTCTTTGTTTTCTCTAGATCTCGAAATAACAGTTTTGTTTTCTCGAGATCACAAATTAATTGTGTTGTTTCCTCGAGATCTCAAGTTAATTTTCTCGTTATTAAGGTGGAAAATAATCATTACGAACATGGCCTCTGTCGATTTCCGTAGAGATCCACATAAAAATTCTACCTTGTGTTCTGCTCTTGAGTGTGGCTTTGTTGAGGAACTTCCCCGCTCGTCTTCTGCGTCTCTGTGCGCCCTCCGAGGTCTCCCCGCGGTGTCCGTCCTCCTCGTCCCCGGCTCTGCGGTCTCGTCTCCGGCTGCGCGCTCAGATTCCGCCCTGGGACGGTCCTGGTCCTGTGGCGCACGGTTACGCGCGGCTCGCTGGAGACCGTGGATGGACAGCGGCCGGAACAGCGCGCCGTGTTTGGATGAGGAGGCGCTTTTGGGGTGCTTCTCCGCCTTTGCGCATTCCGGAGACACTTTTTTGCTTCTACTCCAGCTGATTCCCATAGTAACACCAAATTTAGCCTACATAATTCTTTCATGGACACCACAATAAAAATAAACATGTGACATTTACATAAAACATGGCCTTTTTTGGGAGTGTACTCGATTTTAGGGTTGTCCCAGTTGCTATATATTGCTATTACTCTAGAAAGCAGGCGGTAGAGTAGCCAAAATTATACTAAATTATATAAATATTTGGAAAACTACTATTGAAGTAACAGTAACTTAAACTAACTGTACATGTAACATCTGATTTATAATTTGAAGTGAAGTACAAAACATGAATAATGTGCACAATCTGGTAAAATGACAAACACCAAAATGAGACAAACTAAATTATATCTGAAATCAAATCATGTCCTATTGTCAACATAAAGCTGTTGTCATTTGTTTTCATTTGGATGTAATCGCAGTGGGAAGAGTAAACACAACATTTACTCAAGTGAGAGTACTGTAAAGTATTACTCAAGTATAGAAACAGAAGTATGTCGCAAAAAAGTGCAATTTCTTTAAAGAAAAAGTACAATTTCTTAAAAAAAAGTTACTCAAGGAAATGTAACTCGGTACTACCCACTGCTGCTTTCTAACGAATCATGCTCAACTCAGCTATAACGCCATGTGATTTGAATATTTTTAATTCTCTTAAATTTGCCGAGTCCTTTTGAAATTGAGGTGGTCATCCTACTCACAGCGTCACGTTAAAACCGCTGATTACAAACGCGATTGGCCAAGCCGGAGTGCGAGGAGCTTTCTGTCCCGAATCCGAACGTATCCATACCGTCCCCAAAGTGCGTAAAAGTGCGCGCCATCCAAAACGGCTCAGCGCAGGCAGGGGTCGGTAAATTTGGATAAACTTGAGGGCGTTCGGCAGCGGGACGGTTACGTAACAGTCTGTCTCCGCCCCCTCAGAATGCCCCACGTGCCGGACGTGACTACAGCTACAGTAACCCTTTCACTCTCTAAGCCATGTGCAGCTATTGTTGTTGTAAAAATAGTCGCCTACCTGTTTTTCATGCGGGCTGCAGGCCTAGGGAAGAACTGAAGAAGCAGCTTGGATGAGCTGCAAAACATATTCGACCAAATAAACTTTTGTCCAGTTGACAAATTGAATTTCTCCTTTTGCCAAGCCTAAGGAAGCAGTTCAAATGGGGTTTAAAGGGCCCATATTGCGCTATGTGGGTCATTCCAGAATTGGAGGACATTTTACGTCCCTCCCATCAAATACTAAATAATCCACATAAATACAAAAACATACACTTTCTGAGTTAATTTGCTTGTCCTGAGACCAAATCTGAAAAAAAAACTGGGGGCAGCACTGCACTCTCTCTACTGTAGACTTGTACTGTAGCAGGAAGGAGGTGTCTGTGTCCTTCAGCTGCTCCTCTGTCTCTCTGATGGTTTTGGACAGAGTCTCCATGTCTCTGCTCATAGCGGCCAGCTTGTCCTTCATGCTCTGAGTCTTCTGCTCCTCCTGGATGCAATAGTTTTTAAAACACCAAATAAGTCTGGAATACCCCCAAAATGCCATTTTCCTCTTGTCCCACCCCCCTAATGACCAAATTGAATCTCAAATAAAACAGTTAAAATGAAATTTAAATTATTTTTTTTGTATAATTTGTTTCATTGCCATCTCTTGTAACTGTGGGAACATTTGTTTTAATAGACATAATATTTCAAATAATAATTATTATTCATGGAACATGTGTCCCACAACATGCACCAACCCTGTTACCAGAACATTTTTAGCCTGGTAGGAGAAGAAAGCAGAACCACATGATCCCCTGGACTTGACATCATCAAACAGTTTTCCAAAAGAATGGGCAGAGCAAATGTTTATCTTCTCTTCTATTTTTCATATTTTTATAACATCGTTAGCCTTGATTGAATGTCTCACTCTACCTCATGCAACCCTGTTATGCAAATGATTAGAATGAGACAATTATTATTATTTTTCCTTTACTTATTTGCATAAATAAGTTTTTCCTCTTGATTAGTAGTAACAGCTGAACAGCTTCTATTCCTGAGATAAAGCGAACATTAGTGCGGATCTGCAACCCTGTTACCTGCAACCCTGTTACTGTGATTAGAGGAAATAAATAAATAAACCAAATCAATCATGTAATAAAAATTGTACCATTGATCCATAAGCTGAGGTAATCAAGCATTTGATAGTTTATTACCAATTATTGACAAATATGTAGCAGAAAATCAGAAAAGTGAAGGTTTATTTTTCAAGAATTTTAAAGCCAAAATGTCCTCCAGTTCTGGAATGACCCATGTGCTGATCTATGTTATAATGTTGTTTCCTCATCACAAACGACTAACCCTAACCCTGGAGTTTTGTTTCATTCTCACACAACCCCTGCATATTTAGGCTGTGCTCTTGTCTCAAACAGAAAACACCCTGTTCCACCTTGTGATGTCATGTTGTACAGGAAGTGCTCCATGCCATACACTTTCACTTGAATCATTTGTATAATCGGCTCTGGAACTGCCAATCTCTACACAACAAAAGGTCAAAGGAGCTGTTAACTTGAAAACTACCACTATATGACATCACAAGGTGGAACAGAGCATTAACTTCTTGGGTTCTTTTTAAAGACAATACAGTAACGTGTATTTACCTTGTTGACATGTTCCAGCTGCTGCTGCTGCATCTTCAGAACTGCCACCGGTGTTGGTGGTGACGTGTCTGGGACCATTCTATAAGAATATTGATATGTGTATTATCATTACATCATTACCGTATTTTTCGGACTATAAGCCGCTACTTTTTTCTCACACTTCAGACCCTGCGGCTTATAGTCAGGTGCGGCTTATGTATGGATTAATTCTTTATCAAGACCTTATCAAATAAGTGAGGAAAATTCATGAATTAATGAAGCCTTGTTTTAGCCACTTAAAATCTCCTACAGGTATCAACAGTTCCGTGAGACTGAGTTCAGGGGGTTTACCCTTAAAGTTAAACTTGAAACTTTATTTTAAGGCTTCCAGAGGCTACAGGCTGGCCATTTTACAGTTGTTTTACTGCCGCCCTAAGCGCTGTTAGAAAAAAGCATGTACCGGTATTTACATTAATTAAAATTTAAAACAAAAATCCTTTGTGTGCCATCTTTCTGTGTAAATATCTCAAGTTCCAATGTGGACACCTGTGGCTTATAGTGAGGTGCGGCTTATATATGTACAAATCTTAATTTTTTAAAATAAATTTGGTTGGTGCGGCTTATAGTACAAAAAGTACGGTATATAATATCAAAATAAATCATGAGGTCCAGAAAATCATCACCGGCTCTCGCTATTCCTATTTATTCATTTATTTATTTATTTATTTATTCATTCATTCATTCACTGGCACACATATTTCTCTAATTGCTCCTGCTGACTAATCTAATGATTATTCCAACAGGAAACAGTGGTCCAGTGTTGTTTTGCAAGCACTGGTAGACCATACTTACACGTTTCTTGACTTCGATGTTGACTTGCCAGGAACGTGCCATGATGCATAATATGCATATTATGTCTTTGACAGCTCCCATTGGAGCAGAAAACTGGACAATGGAACATTTTCCCCCCAGTGAGTAGGCTTATTGAAGATGTGGACTTATCACCTGATTGTGGCTGACTCTGCACAGAGCCTAAAAAGAAATGTTATGAAGACAGTGGTAAAGCAGAACAACTTATCAATTCTATGTACAATGTTTATTAAATATTATTAGTGCAAAATCAAACACAAAATCTGAAATCAATGTCAACTGTTACTTGAACAGTTTACTGTTAATATTAGTGTGTAAAATGTGAATAAATTGTGAAATTAGTTTTAAATACTTTCCTGTAGCTGAGCATTGTAATGGTGCATATAAGGTGCTGTTGGGAAATCTCAGAACACAATGCACAATGCACCAGCCTCCATGAACCCTCCCGCGTGGAAAATCTCAGTCTTCAGCAGATGGGCCCTGGTGAACATCAGGTGCTGTGTGAGGAGGAAGGTGAAACATGTGGCACCAGTAGTAAAAATTAAAGAATCTGGATCATAAACTCTCTGTTTTCTTTAGCTCGCAGCTCATCTGCCTCCTTTTTTTTATTTAAAAGTCCAGGCATTTTTGCACCAGCTCAGCTCCATTTTGCTTCTCCCACTCAAATCTTTCTCTCTCTAAGTTGTTATCCTGAGTCTATTCTGAGTTAGGTGGTCTATTCCATTGCCCAATGTCTTCAATATCTGTCTGTTTCTGCCTTTTCATATGCAGCATCCTACAAAACAACAGAAGCAATCATTTGCAATAGTTAAACATCACCTATGATTGATTTCTATATGTAATCTTGTATCTTGTGTGTGTGTGTGTGTATATATATATATATATATATTAGGGCTGTCAAACGATTAATTTTCTTGATCGCAACTAATCTCAGAAATTTCATAGTTAATCGCGATTAATTTTGCATGTTTAAAATTGATATCTTGCAGTAAGACCGTTCGAATCTAAAGTTAAACTCACAATGCAAAGTATTTATCACCATTTTTTTTATTTCAAAAAAGTGCAGAGAAAGGAAAAAGTAACAATGAACCAGTAATAGTGCTTACTTTGAGAAATTGTAAATAAATGATTGAAGCCCGCTCGAGCTGCCTAGGGATGCGTAGAAGGAACAAAATACTAGCAAACTCAAAATAGCGCGTTTAACCAACAATGAGTTTAATTAATACAACCAAATGAGCTGCATATGGATGGTAGAATTGCGGAAAATGCTGGCAAACTCTGATCGCGATTAAAAAAATTGTTCGTGATTAAAACTCTATCGCGATTAATCGCGATTAACGCGTTAATATTCCCAGCCCTAATATATATATATATATATATATATATATATATATATATATATATATATATATATATATATATATATATATATAGGGGGTCCTCGGGTTACGACGTTGATCCGTTCTTAAGACGCGTCGTAACCCGAATTTCGTCGTAAGTCGGATTTTGCCTTTGATCTTCCAACCAAAGCACCAATAACCTTTCCATCTCAATAATTAGACCACTACGCTGCTTGGTTATCACTGCCGCTTTCATAGGAGCAGATCAGAGCCCACATCAGGTACTTCCGCCCACATTAGGCACGCACACGAGGCTGTCTTCTCTGCCCTACAACCACAACAGAGCGTATTCTTCCGCCGTGCCGCGCGCCGTTCGCGTTTGTTTACATCTCTTACCACGCTTAACCGCGTAAGACGGAATGACGCGTAATATATATATATATTTTTTAATGGGGGCGCGTTCGTAACCACGAAACGTCGTAACCCGAGACCGTCGTAACCCGAGGACCCCCTGTATACACAATTACAATACAATTATATATAATTGTATTGTAATTGTATATGTAATCAATATAGATTTCTCAGTAGAGAGATCAAATCAACCTGAGACTAAATCTCACACCAGCAGTCCTAGTAGTGGGATAAAATATGCTGATCATTCAGAGGAACATACACATCTTAATGTACCAAGTCCTCAAAAACAGTGCTAGTACAGCTCAAATGAAGAGTGGTGAGCAATCTCCAGTACCGCTGCTCGACTCATGGGGGCAGTGAAGGGCACATGTGTTTCATCTCACCACCCTAAGAAAGCACAGAGGAAAATGAAACATTTAGAGGTAAACCTCACTCCCTAAACATGTCAAAGGACCACGATTATGTCTAGGTATAGTTTTCCTAATTACAGTTTCAAATTCTTATTGAAAATGTTTGTAGGTGATTACAGGTAATGTAATATGTAGTAGTACCATCAGTATTCTTTCTCATGTTTCTAGTCACATGGCAGTCATCTACTGCCCCAGCCAGTCCTGCAAACCTAACCCATGGACGATGCGGTGGACAGTGGAACAGCACCCGGTGTGAGAGCCCCACTGACCAGCCAGAAGACAAAGGCCAGGACCTCGATCTCAGCAGTCGGCCAGAGGTTCATTAGCACTGCCATGGCCCCGGCTCAGTAGAAATATGGCTGTGTGTCCAACACTGGCACACTCAGGTTTATTTATATGAAATTTAAATTTCATATGAATAAAATTTCCTTACATGTATTGTTTTTCTTGTTAAACTACACTCAACAAAAATATAAACGCAACACTTTTGTTTTTGCTCCCATTTTTCATGAGATGGACTTAAAGATCTAAAATTCATTCCAGACACACAATATTACCATTTCTCTCAAACATTGTTCACAAATCTGTCTAAATGTGTGATAGTGAGCACTTCTGCTTTGCTGAGATAATCCATCCCACCTCACAGGTGTGCCACATCAAGATGCTGATCTGAAATCATGATTAGTGCACAGGTGTACCTTATACTGCCCACAATAAAAGGCCACTCTGAAATGTGCAGTTTTGTCTCACAGCAAAATGCCACAGATGTCACAAGCATTGAGGGAGCGTGCAATTGGCATGCTGACAGCAGGAATGTCAACCAGATCTGTTGCTCGTGTATTGAATGTTCATTTCTCCACCATAAGCTGTCTCCAAAGGCGTTTCAGAGAATATGGCAGTACATCCAACCGGCCTCACAACCGCAGACCACGTGTAACCACACCAGCCCAGGACCTCCACATCCAGCAGGTTCACCTCTAAGATCGTCTGAGACCAGCCACTCGGACAGCTGCTGAAACAATTGGTTTGCATAACCAAACAATTTCTGCACAAACTGTCAGAAACCGTCTCAGGGAAGCTCAACTGCATGCTCGTCGTCTTCATCGGGGTCTTAACCTGACTCCAGATCGTCGCCGTAACAGACTTGAGTTGGCAAATGCTCACATTCGATGGCGTCTGGCACGTTGGAGAGGTGTTCTCTTCACGGATGAATCTCGGTTTACATTGTTCAGGGCAGATGGCAGACAGCGTGTGTGGCGTCGTGTGGGTGAGCGCTTTGCTGATGTCAATGTTGTGGATCGAGTGGCCCATGGTGGTGGTGGGGTAGGCATCTGTTATGGACGAAGAACACAGGTGCATTTTATTGATGGCATTTTGAATGCACAGAGATACCGTGATGAGATCCTGAGGCCCATTGTTGTGCCATACATCCATGAACATCACCTCATGTTTCAGCAAGATAATGCACGGCCCCATGTTGCAAGGATCTGTACACAATTCTTGGAAGCTGAAAATGTCCCAGTTCTTGCATGGCCAGCGTACTCACCGGACATGTCACCCATTGAGCATGTTTGGGATGTGCTTGACCGGCGTATACGACAGCGTGTACCAGCTCCCACTAATATCCAGCAACTTCACACAGCCATTGAAGAGGAGTGGACCAACATTCCACAGGCCACAATTGACAATCTGATAAACTCTATGCGAAGAAGATGTGTTGCACTGCATGAGGCAAATGGTGGTCACACCAGATACTGACTGGTTCTGAGTCCCCAGACCCCCAGTAAAGCAAAAAAAAAAAAAACAAAAAAAAAAAGCACATTTCAGGGTGGCCTTTTATTGTGGGCAGGCTAAGGCACACCTGTGCACTAATCATGATGTCAGATCAGCATCTTGATGTGGCACACCTGTGAGGTGGGATGGATTATCTCAGCAAAGCAGAAGTGCTCACTATCACACATTTAGACAGATTTGTGAACAATGTTTGAGAGAAATGGTAATATTTTGTATCTGGAATGAATTTTAGATCTTTAAGTCCATCTAATGAAAAATGGGAGCAAAAACAAAAGTGTTGCGTTTATATTTTTGTTGAGTGTATTGGTCCTTTGAATATTGTGCTTTGCTTTTTGCTTTTATTATTATTTTATAACAATGTTAGTGATGTAAATAAGATAAGATATGCCTTTATTAGCCCCACAGTGGGGAAATTCCAGTGTTGCAACACACAGATCAAGAACAGCAGGAAAATGTAGCATGCAATAAAACAAGATATAATGGCTTAAAATAATTTAAAAATAGACTTAAAAATAGACTCTAGAATATACAGTGGTACCTCACCTTACGAAATTAATTCGTTCCAGAAGTGGTTTTGTAACGTGAAAAATTCGTAAGTTGAGTAGCTATTTCAATGGAAAAAGCCTGATCCGTTCCAAGGTTTTTTTTTTATAGTGTAACTTGCATTTGCACGTAGTTCAGTAGTACTGAGGAACAGAAAATACTGAATGATGATTTTATAAATATCTTAAAAGGTTTAGTGAAAAAGTTGTCTATTGTCATGGTTGCAACTAGAAATGAGAAACTACTGATTCCTATTGATACCTTTCAACTGATGTCATCAGTATTCCTTGTGATGGTTCAACTAACTGGAGGCGCTGCTCTGTCTGATGCTTTTTCTTTGAGTTTATTTACTTTTCAGACCATGCATTTAAAAATCTATTTCCTAATGAGTTCAATGTGCCAACATGGTAACTGTGGACATGTCCCACCACAATGCCACTGAAAAAGACTAACAATAAAATGGAAGAGTGTTGTAAAATAATAAATATAGGCAGGGGTGCACATAAGTGGTACGCATGCGCGGCATACGCGTACTGCGACTTGGGCCAATACCGAGCTCCTGCGTACTGACTATCCCTTCCAAACTATTTCACATGGCTGTTCATGTTGCCGGTGCGAGTATCTAGTTGAATGTTGGTAAAGTCAAACATGTCTAAAAAGGAATAGACAACAGTAAGCAGTTTCTTTGGCGTTTTGCCACCACCACCAAAGAAACGCGGGCTTGGATGACTGGACGACAAAGTTGGTCGCTGTGTGCACAGACGGAGCAGCTGTTAACGTCGGGGTGTACAAGGGTGTTGTGCCAAAACTCGTTGCAATTCGAGACTCTCTTGTGCACATTCTGTGCACTGCACACACCGGGGAGAACTGCGCAAAATCAGCTGACCGCCAGGGGTACTTAAGACTTATCGCGGATGAGGTGTGTACCAAACACTATCTGCTGGTACTCATATGAGTAACTCACTAAAAAAGTTATGTGCACCCCTGAATATAGGCCTACTTAGGTGTATGTGAACATACACTGAACAGATCATTATCCTACAATAGACTAGTAATTCAAGATTGATGTGGATATGCTCATTTCCACAAAGCCCTTACATCTCTTGAGCGCCGCATCATCTTCTCGTGAGTCCATCTCATCCAGCTTCTGTCTGTTGCTTATCTCAAACACTTCATAGAGCATGTCACTGTGCTCCACCTGCAGTGCCCCCGACAGGACTTGGAAGGCATCGTTCAGCCGCTCGTTCACTGTGGTAAATCCATCCAAGTGGCTACCGGATTTCAGAACGCTCTGGACCCAACTGGCCTGTGTGTACTTTTCTATCAGAAAAATAAAGCTGAATCACGCAGCACGCTGCCAGGGGAATCCCAGTTACGCACCAGGAAGGGAGTACCCCTGTTGCACAGCGTGGTGCGTGATTCGGCTTTATTTTTCTGCACTGAAAAATAGTTCCCACCCAAAATGACCAAGGCAAGCTCTCCGTATTGATTTGCACATTTATTTGCACTCGATATGAATGCGCACTACACAGAAAGTAATTGGGAAACGCATCGAGCAAATTAATTCCTTTTGGCCGAAATCTTTCTTTGGCGCCGTTAGACTCCAGTCTAACGCGGAGGAGCAGCAGATACCGCGGCGGTCAGTGCTGACAGACTCGGACAATGGCTGGGTGACCAGGAAAACGCTTTCCACCACTTATTTTAGTCTCTGGACTGTGGGCAGATGCCCAAATTTGACCTGGGGGTGGCATATCCCTTTAACCAAGTCGTATATAGCGGATGCGATTGATAGTATGGGCTCGATGAACTCCATGGCTATAAAGACAAGTATAACAGTGGTTACAATTACGTCATGGAAATTACTGATAAAACTGTAACACATGGAGCCAGTGGTTAGTACTGAAATCAGAGACCAGTAGGAATAACAGGTGGGGCTGCAGTGGCTCTAGTGCATTCCGTTTGTGTGTCCTTAAGCAAGACATAGCAAAAGGAGAAATTCAATTTGTCAACTGGACAAAGTTTACTTGGTCAAATATGTTTCGTAGCTCATCCAAGCTGCTTCTTCAGTTCTGGTCAGACGCTGGTGGACACTGCTTATAACTAGCTGCAGGGAGGAGCTAACTACAGTGAAATTATTATGAAACTATCACAGCCATTTGTTTTCAGTTTCTGTTAGGTGGAGATTCTCCACCTGGAAGCCACAGGCCACTCCTTTGAGGACAGTGAGGTACAGATCTTAGTCAGAGAAAATAACTGGTTTGAGAGGAGAGTTAAAGAGGCTATTTTTGTCAAGAAAGAGAACCCTTCCTTGAACAGAAATGGAGGTCTCAGACATAATTTGTCTCCCATCTATAACTCTATCCTCAACCCTATATATATTATATGTATTGATAAAAGGAGAAATTAAAATTGGGGGGGGGGTGCTTTTATAACTAAAAGTCCATATTATCATTCAATAATGCACAGGATAATATGTTATCACATACAGTCTTGGTTTAGTCCTGGTTTAGTCCTGGTTTAGACCTGTTTTAGACCTGTTTTAGTCCTGGCTTAGTCTTGGTTTAGATCTGGTTTAGTCTTGGCTTAGTCCTGGTTTAGACCTGGTTTAGTCCTAGTTTAGATCTGGTTTAGTGCTGGTTTAGACCCGGTTTAGATCTGGTTTAGTCCTGGCTTAGTCTTGGTTTAGACCTGGTTTAGTTTTGGTTAAGTCCTGGTTTAGTCCTGGTTTAGACCCGGTTTAGATCTGGTTTAGTCTTGGCTTAGTCCTGGTTTAGACCTGGTTTAGTCCTGGTTTAAACCTGGTTTAGTCCCGGTTTAGTCCTGGTTTAGTCCCGGTTTAGTCTTGATTTAGTCCTGGTTTAGTCCCAGTTGAATCCTGGTTTAGACCCGGTTTAGACCTGGTTTAGTCTTGGTTTAGTCCTGGTTTAGACCTGTTTTAGTCCTGGCTTAGTCTTGGTTTAGATCTGGTTTAGTCTTGGCTTAGTCCTGGTTTAGACCTGGTTTAGTCCTAGTTTAGATCTGGTTTAGTGCTGGTTTAGACCCGGTTTAGATCTGGTTTAGTCCTGGCTTAGTCTTGGTTTAGACCTGGTTTAGTTTTGGTTAAGTCCTGGTTTAGTCCTGATTTAGACCCGGTTTAGATCTGGTTTAGTCTTGGCTTAGTCCTGGTTTAGACCTGGTTTAGTCCTGGTTTAAACCTGGTTTAGTCCTGGTTTAGTCCCGGTTTAGTCTTGGTTTAGTCCTGGTTTAGTCCCAGTTGAATCCTGGTTTAGACCCCGGTTTAGACCTGGTTTAGTCTTGGCTTAGTCCTGGTTTAGTTCTGGTTTAGTCCTGGCTAGGTCCTGGTCTAGTCCTGGTTTAGTCCTGGTTTAGTTCTGGTTTAGTCCTGGTTTAGACCTGGTTTAGTGCTGGTTTAGACCCGGTTTAGTCCGGTCTAGTTCTGGTCTAGTTCTGGTCTAGTTCTGGTTGTGTTCCTGACGGGCTAAGAGACTAGACCAGGACTAAAAGAACGTGGAATAAACCAGGTCTGGCCAAAACTAAACCTGGATTGGACCTGTTATTATTATAACATGGCAGTGCCGTTGGATGAGCGCGTTGCTCGTTGCTCGTGTCTGCGCACCTTGCGCGTTCCGCGCTAGGGCTAAGAGGCCGAGAAAGACGCTCTTTCAGCGGGAATAAGAGCGGGGCGGGGCTGGCTCTGCTTCTATCTGACCTCCAGAGCCGGGGCGCCGACACTGTGAGCTAACAGGCCGAGAAAGGTGCTCTATCGGCGGGCAAGACCGTGGGGTCTCGCTCGGGGCGGGCTCTGGTTCTATGTGACTTCCAGGTCTAGACCAGAACTAAACCAGGTCTAGACCAGAACTAAACCAGGTCTAAACCTGAACTGGACCTGGACTAAACCAGGACTGGACCAGGATTAAATCACCCCGTGCTCGGCCCCGAGGAGGAGGCACGGCTCCATCCCGCAGCCCCGGTGTAGCGCGGCCTTGTGCCGTATGGACGTCGCTTTTTGATCCTTCGATGTCGGCTCTTCCTATCATTGTGAAGCAGAATTCACCAAGCGTTGGATTGTTCACTCACTAAGGGAACGTGAGCGGGGATTAGACCGTCGTGAGACAGGTGAGTTTTACCCTACTGATAATGTGTTGTTGATAGTAATCCTGTGTCTCCACTCCCCTCACACGTTCGGCACTATATTGAGCTGTGCCCCCATCCCCCCCCCGCTTCACTATCAACACATTCCATTGAAAATCTATGAAAGTTCGAGTGTTCAAACAAGAGAGAAATGCGAGAGAAATTCCAGTCTGACAAAAGCGTAGAATGTGTGTGGTGAGGCATTTACAGCCCTAAAACATGTAGAACAATTGCAAAATACAAAGTTGTCCTACCTCGTGGACCTCTCCCACCGCGGGCCACCTCTGGAACCCTGTGTGTGTTGATAAAGTGTATTTACGTTTCGGGGCGTGCATCTGAGCGCGCATTCATTTAATTTTTGAGATTTGTTGTTTTTAAAGTGCTTTATAAATAAAGTTGGATTGGATTGGAGATTTCGCGTTTCGTAACTTGAAATTTTATTCGTATCTAGAGACCAAAATTTGACGTGAAGGCGTTTCGTAACTTGAAATTTTCGTTTGTTGGGTCATTCGTAAGGTGAGGTACCACTGTACCTAAAAATATGTCCATTCCATTGTTTTTGTAAGGCATGACTGTGACCTCAAATATATGTCATAAATGTGAGCAGTTTCGCACCGTGGAAACAGTCACAGTCAGTAAAAAGGCAAGGTATATTGTCCAAACACAGAGCCAGTTACAAAAGAGGAGTGGGTTCAATGTATGAGAATACTGGGTTAGCTTTACTTACTTTAAATATTAATAAATATTTTTATTACCATCTAGTGTTAATAACTGTTCTATTCCAATTATAATTATTATGATCCTATTACTGTTCTATTCCTATTTATCTATGTACTTATTGTGGGTCTTGTATATCAATATCTTTATGTTTCTAATATCTTTATGAATCTAAAATTCATGTTTTTATATTCTGGTTCCTTTTCAGTTAGAAAATAATCACTGACCTGACTGAAATTACTGACTGCCAAGAAAATGTGAAATTTTGGGCATACTATTGTGTTAATAAATATATTTCTTTGTGGAATTGATTGTGTTGTATTAATTTACAGTGAATTCTAGAAGCACTTATAATATCAAGAAGCTGCCTGCAGTTTGAATGAAACTTTAGAGTTACAATATGGTATGAATGGAATCCCAAAAGTTACCATAGGAAATAACTGCATAAGTACCTTTAAATGGACAAATATTAGTAGTTTGGAGAAAGTTTTTAATAATTTTCCCTGAAAAACAACAAAACATTAGATAAATAACTGATTTTAAAATAAGTAAGTTTAAAAATTAAATCTGTTCATTTGCTCTCGCTCTGGTCTGGATTCGAACTTGCGACTTGCTAAATTTTCTTCCCTTTTTTTTCCCCCCTTCTTCCCCCTTCTCCCCCTTCTTATACGGACAAATGTTCCCCAGCCTTAGCTCAGTTGGTAGAGCGCTTGCCTAGTGATCCAGGGGTTGGCGGTCCCGCTCTTGATGGGTGGACCGCGTGTGATCCCAGCTCCCACAGATGAGCGCTGTTGTTGTGTCCTTGGGCAAGACACTTAACCCCACCTCGCCCCCAGTGTCTGCGGACACTGGTAGCCCCCATGGCAGAAGATAAATCAAGGCCGGAGCCGTCCTCCTGTGGACCCACCACCCGCGGGAGGATTCATGGGGGCTGGTGCATTGTGTTCTGGGCAGCGGAACACTGCTTGGACTGCTGCCCCCGCGACCCAGAGAATGGAAAAAGCGGAAGAAGATTAATGAAGATAAGACTTTATTGATCTCACACAGGAGAAATTTACTTGTCACAGTAGCTCCAGGTAGGGACAGTTTGAAGAAGTGCATGCAGCAAGAATGGTATAAAGATAGGTAATAATAGTAATAAAATAAGTAAAATAAGTAATAAATCGAATAATAATAATAATAGTAAAAATAATTTTAAAAAACAGTGACAGGGACAGTATTGAAAAAAAAAAAAATCCATATAAGCAGCTCCTCCAGAGTTCAGACACTGCTCAGGCGTCATTAAAACATTTATAATTTCATTTTGTGAGTCCTCAAGGCGCTTCATAAATTTACACACAACTTTTCTGATCACAGCATTTGATGTTGGGACGTTATTCTGCACAAACAGCAGCCAAGCTGCTTCTTCAGTTCTGAAGAGGGAGGGAGCTGAACTGAAGCAGCAGCTTGGATGAGCTGTGAAACGTATTCGACCAAATCAAGTTTTGTCCAGTTTACAAATTGCGTTTCTGTCTGGCAGCTGTGGAACATAACAAAGTAAAAGTAGTGAAGTACTTAAAGGGATATGCCACCCCCAGGTCAAACTTGGGCATCTCCCCACAGTCCAGAGACTAAAATAAGTGGTGGAAAGCGTTTTTCTGGTGACCCAGCCATTGTCCAGGTCTGTCAGCACTGACCGCCGCGGTATCTGCAGCTACTCCACGTTAGACTGGAGTCTAACATCGCCAGAGAAAGATTTCGGCCAAAAGGAATTAATTTGCTTGATGCTTTTCCCAATTACTTTCTGTGTAGTGCGCATTCATATCGAGTGCAAATAAATGAGCAAATCAACACGGAGAGCTTGACTTGGTCATTTTGGGTGGGAACTATTTTTCAGTGCAGAAAAACACAGCCGAAGCACACAGCACGCTGCGTAACAGGGGAACTGCCTTCCTGGTGCGTAACAGTGATTCCCCTGTCAGCGTGGTGTGTGCTTCTGCTGTGTTTTTCCGCACTGAAAAATAGTTCCCACCCAAAATGACCAAGTCAAGCTCTCGGTGTTGATTTGCACATTTATTTGCACTCGATATGAATGCCAAGTCAAGCTCTCAGTGTTGATTTGCACATTTATTTGCACTCGATATGAATGCGCACTACAGTACACAGAAAGTAATTGGGAAAAGCATTGAGCAAATTAATTCCTTTTGGCCGAAATCTTTCTCTGGCAACGTTAGACTCCAGTCTAACGCAGAGTAGCTGCAGATACCGCGGCGGTCAGTGCTGACAGACCTGGACAATGGCTGGGTCACCAGAAAAACGCTTTCCACCACTTATTTTAGTCTCTGGACTGTGGGGAGATGCCCAAGTTTGACCTGGGGGTGGCATATCCCTTTAAAGGAAAAGTAACGTTTTTTACAATTTGACAAGTTGTTTTACTCACCCATTGCACTTTAGTGTCATATGGAGCACTTCCAGAGATGTTATAGATTTGCGGTTAGCTTCTAGCCATAGCTCGGGGCATATAATATATTCCCAGAGCATGTAATATGCCCCGTGCGGGCTCCAAAATAACACAAACTTTAGCACTTTTCAAATCATAGAAGCTCGATGTCTTAGTCTACGATTTCGTTTGAATCAAAAGTGGCCTGTAATCCGAGATTTATCCATAGTTTACAGCTTTGCATTTCATGTTTGGGTCCCGGGAGCTGAGAGCACAGTCCGCACATGCGCACTGGCCTCCTCATCTACTCGAAACTATGGCTAAATCTCGGATTACAGGCCACTTTTGACCACACAAAATCGTAGGCTAAGACATCGAGCTTCTATGATTTGAAAAGTGCTAAAGTTTGTGTTATTTGGAGACCGCAAACATATGCCCCGAGAACTCACATTATGGAGATTGCAAATCTAAAACATCCCCGGAAGTGCTCCATATGACACCAAAGTGCTATGGGTGAGTAAAACAACTTGTGTTATTACCGAAATAAGGCTCAGATTGTAAAAAACGTGACTTTTCCTTTAAGTATAAATTTGAGGTATCTGTACTTTAAATATAATGTATGAATAAAAAAACAGAATTAAGCAGTCTTGGGACAGAAAGTAAAAAAAAAAGTAATTCAACAAATGGGATTTTGTAATACAAACAGTGTTGGGCAAGTTACTCAAAAACTTTAATGCACTACTTATTACTTGTTACTGTCATTTTAAAGTAATGCCTTACATTACAATATTACTCTAAATAAAAAGTAAGGCATTACACTACTTTTGCATTACTTTAGTTACTCTCGCCAAAATGACTGGAAATAAGGATTTGGCAATCTACAGTGCAAATCTCTCATGTGTCATGACTTTCACCTGGGTTGTATCGTTCCCTGTCCCATCCCCTCCTTTCCTGACTAATTTCGTGGTGCTATGGCACCTCTGCAAGTGCTTCGTCAAATTGCTAGTACTGCATTTCGACGTGGAAAGAGGTTTGGGATTCACACACAGTGTGCATTTAACTAAAATGTTCTTGGAGTCCTTATTTTGAACGAAGTGAAAGTAGTGTGCGTATGCCCATCTTGAAAAGGAGCTAGCACTATCCGATTCTTCTGGTTCTGTCATCCTTTGTCAGTCTGCCAGTTTGAGACGAAGTAAAAGGAAATGGAATGGTCTGCGTGGACTTTTATATCACTAGCTGATCTCGCGGAACTTTGTATGAAATGTAATGTTCTGCGCGGACTTATCAGATTCAGTAGCTGATCTCGCGGTGATCCCCGAACTTTGTATGAAGAAAACGCAAAACCCACAAAAACAAAGCAGGTTAAAAATGCATTGTAATGTGCGTTACTGGCATTGTAACAAGTAATATATTACCAATTTTCTTCCCTGTAATGCGTTACATTACTGCGTTACACCAAAAAGTAATGCATTACAGTAATTAATTACTTTTGTAACGAGTTACTCCCAACACTGAATACAAATGATACATAAATTGGATTACACATTTTAAAGTACAGTATACAGAAAATACAGACAATAAACGATAAGACTGAAACTAATTTATGCCACTGACACAACAGCAGGTTTATCCCTAAAACAAACTGTACAACAATGGACAATAAATGTACAAAAAAACACACTGAAAAAAAACACCAGGAATGTCCAAAGTCAAACACCAAAATGACGAGGCTCACAGCAGCAGTTACAGAGAAAGAGGCCCCAATATTTCAATGGAAATCAATGGGAGCCAGGGTCAGTAGGAGCCGGAAGAACACGTCAACTATGTCATCATCCATCCATCTATGACCTATCTATTTATATAGATAGCCCTTTATTGTCCCCGAGGGGAAATTTGTTTCCACAGACACTGTCAGAAAAACAAGGACACATATGGACATTGCACAGAGGACATCACACATGCAAATGAGGAGTGGACAAGATGATTACATATTATTATTAAGCGCAGCAATGGCAAAGGACACAAAGCTTTTACTGAAGCGTGCCTGTTTCCACCTCAGAGTTCTGTACCTGCGGCCAGAGGGAAGAAGTGATTATGTAGTGGATGGTCTGAGTCTCTGATAATTGTCCGGGCCATATGTGTGATGGATTTATTATTGATATGTGAGAGGTCTGTAATGGGCCGATTGATGATTTTAGAAGCTGTGCGGGTGACCTTGGTGAGTGCATATGCAGTCTATGCTGTGTCCTCTTATGTCGTATGAGATTATAACTAACAGCGAACTCTTTGTTACAAACTGAGCACCTGAATGGTTTCTCCCCTGTGTGTGTCCTCATATGCGTTTTGAGAGTAGAACTATCAGCGAACACTTTCTTACAAACTGAACAGCTGAATGGTTTCTCTCCTGTGTGTGTCCTCATATGTGTTCTGAGATGAGAACTAAGAGCGAACACTTTCTTACAAACTGCACAGCTGAATGGTTTCTCCCCTGTGTGTGTCCTCATATGTGTATCAAGAGTACCCTTTTGGGCAAATGTTTTCTTACAAACTGAACAGCTAAATGGTTTCTCCCCTGTGTGTGTCCTCATGTGTGTTTTGAGATTAGAACTATTAGCGAACACTTTCTGACAGACTGAACACCTGAATTCCTCTCCTGTGTGAACTCTGAATGGTTTCTCCCCTGTGTGTGTCCTCATATGCGTTTTGAGAGTAGAACTATCAGCGAACACTTTCTTACAAACTGAACAGCTGAATGGTTTCTCCCCTGTGTGTGTTCTCATATGTATTCTGACATGAGAACTAACAGCGAACACTTTCTTACAAACTGGACAGCTGAATGGTTTCTCCCCTGTGTGTGTCCTCATATGTGTATCAAGAGTACCCTTTTGGGCAAATGTTTTCTTACAAACTGAACAGCTAAATGGTTTCTCCCCTGTGTGTGTCCTCATATGTGTTTTGAGATTAGAACTATTAGCAAACACTTTCTTACAGACTGAACACCTGAATTCCTCTCCCGTGTGAACTCTACTGTGACTGTCTAGTTTATATTTAGACCCAAATCTCTCTTTACGAACAGAGCACTTGTGTTTCCTGCTCTCAGCTCCTTTGCCAGTTCTTGACACGTCTCCATTCTCCACAGTGACTCTGGTCTCTGGTACAGACTTGTATTTGGGGGGCAAATGTGTGTTTTGTGCAATGGAGCTTCTGGCTTTGATCTGGACTTGGTTGTGGTGGTCTCCATCAGCCCCTGTGTCCCTGTGTGCAGGTGAAGCTCTCCAGTCTTCATCACTGTCAGTGTCAGAAGAGTGCACTGCGTCTCCCTCAGTCTCTGAGTGGACATGTGTCTCTGCTCTGATGTCCTCTCCCTGTGTGTCCTCTCTCTGCTCAGTCTCTCTTTGTTGAAGCGGTGAGGACTCTTCTGTCTTCACGCTCACAGCACTAAACTCTGGGACAGACCTGAAAAATATAAGACATTTGTATATTTCAAACCCAATCTGAATTATTTGTAATAGAAATGAATAAGAATGAATGACAAAATAAAGAATTGCAGTTTGAAAGTTACTGAGACTCACACTTCCAGCTGATCTTCCTCCTGTTTGATGCTGTGTTCTTCTGTAATGTGTGGAGCAGGACTCAGAGAGGGCAGCTGGGCAGCTGCAGGAGATAAGAGAGTACACACTTACACATACACGTGCAGTCTTGTTACATGAACACTCTGTGAACTTGTCTGTAGTCTTCTACTGTAAGGCCACAGGTTCTTCTACTGTAAGGCCACAGGTTCTTCTGCCGTTGCCGCCATGGCGCATGTTTCTAATGAGCTCTTTTCTACATCATTTGCAGTTTTCATACTTTTTTAAAACCCATAGGCCAAAAATAGGATACATACGATCCAGAAGACTTACCCCCTCTGACGAGCATGACTCTCGGGCTCAGAGCCCTCAGAGCCGAGTCCAAGAGCCGTTGGATCCTCTGGTTCTCCTGTTTGGAGCGTCGCAGCTCCTCCTCGTAGTCCGCTATTGTGCGCTCCAACAGCACACGGCTGTCCCCAGCAGCAGCACCCAGCCGCTCCTCTACAAAACCACTAAACTCTCCGGACATATTTGCACTATTTGTTTTTCCAGCGGGTGGCTCTGCCGTTTCCGTTTCCGGCGTTCTGCCCAACGGGTAGTTCAAATGTGCGCTGCTAAGTTAGTTCAGAAGTGCTTTGAAACCTTTTAAACTGTTGTTTTGACTGTTGTTTCGTTTCTTGTTTTGTTTGGATCTTTTAGCCTGACTCTTCAGGTTATAGTTCTAACAAAAACGTTCACATTAATATCATAAATAAAGTTTTTTCAGGTTTTAGAGCTTGCGCTGCTCCGCACTTATTTTCTTCACAGGTGACGTGAGTTTGAGGCCCACACACCCTCTTACTCAGATTTTTGTAACTTGTTTATCGTAGTCCTTAAAGGTCACCAAACAACTTACAGGTGTATGTGCAATTGTATGCCTTCATTTACTTTATTCTGAAGCCAACGTATTAATCGCAGTCATACCAGATACAAGTTTGATTGGAGTCGGCATTGTTCTTGTCGAATCTGCAAATGAAACGTTACATCAGATACAAATGTCAAAACATCTTGGCGTGCATAGGCCTGGGGGGTATTCCATCAACGTCGCTAAACAGCGGCGCCTAAGTGTTTAAGCCTCGCCTAAAGAAACGTCACCGTAGACTTAAAGGGATGGTACGGTTTTTTTTATGTTAATCTGTGTGGGTTTCCTTCTAAAAGTTACGTGTGTTGACACCGGCTTACCTCTGACAGTCTCAGCTGATCCCGGTTCGGCTCGTGTTCTGGAGCCCACTTAAGTAGTTCCGGTAACTTCCCTGAAACATTAAATAAAGCTTGTTTTTCTTCTCAAAACAAAACATTTGTTAGAAAGGTGATATATTTGCGTCCGAAACAGTTGTCCACCAAACATCCAGCAGCGTATTCCACATTTCCGTATTGTCTCTCTCCACTTGTATCACTATGCCCATGTTAACTCTATCAGCCTGTTCACCTTCAGCGGATGGCTACAATGAAGTTTACAAGTGAACAGGCTGATAGAGTTAACATGGGCGTAGTGATACGAGTGGAGAGAGACAGTAAGCGGATGCAAAATACGCTGCTGGATGTTTCGTGGACAACTGTTTCAGACGCAAATATATCACCTTTCTAACATATGTTTTGTTTTGAGAAGAAAAACAAGCTTTATTTAATGTTTCAGGAAAGTTACCGGACCTACTTACGTGGGCTCCAGAAAGCGAGCCGAACCGGGATCAGCTGAGACTGTCAGAGGTAAGCCGGTGTCAACAAATGTAACTTTTAGAAGAAAACCCATACAGCTTAACATAAAAAAAACCGCACTATCCCTTTAAGCCTGAAGTCGTTCCACTAACGCAGTTTAGCTGCGCCTCAGCGGTGTTAAAGTGATACTCCGGGATTTTTGACATAGGGTCCAATTTTCTAGTTAGCCAGCGTGTAGGATATGTGTAGAGAAAGTTATTTTGCGATTTCATGCAGTCTTTGTAAAATCTGAGTTGGCTGTTGCTAAGCTAGCGAAAGTGAACGTCCTGCAGCTAGCCAGCCACTAAAATAGACATACCCAGTACAAAACAAACACCCAAACAAATCAGTTATTATGCCAGGGTATCGATGTACATATCTGTGTTGATAGAATGATTAAGGAAGTAAACCAAGCATGTATTCCTTTGATCATCATCAGCAATTCGTACTTCCTCATTGAAAGCTTGACAGCCGCGGATTGATATCACCCGCATGTCCCAATCCGACCGGCTCTAATAGTTTGTTTACTAGCAACCTCGCAACTGTAAAAGTGAGCACACGGAGCCTGTTCAAAGTATGGCAATGTTTGGCGAGCCCGATTATTTTGATGAGGAGGAAGAGCAGTTGCATTTTTCCAGTGAACCATACTTGTATGAGCCGGAGTATACGGACGAAGAATTGAAAGAGATGGATTTACAAAGAGCAAGAGAACAAGAGAGCGCGTCTGCAAATGCAGCCGCCGCCGAAGCTGCAGCAGAAAGCCGGGACAGAAGAACCGGGGATTGGTGGTGTCAGTGCCGAAATTGCGAAGTTATGGAGAACGAGGATGAATGTTTTTGCTGCAGGGAGTGGGACTTAGTTATCCCACAAATGCAAGAGCTGGAGCTAGATACTTCGTTTCGAAGTCTAGATGTGTCTGGTGGCCATAGCACTTCCAATGATGTCTGCATAACAGAGCACCAGGACTTCTTGCCCCATCTCAATCGTGGCGTACTGGAGACATTCTTCTGCGTCGAAAAGATAAATTGGAAGAAACGACCTAGACCTGCTGGACCTAATGGCCAGTTATCAATGCGGTAAGTGGTGTGCCAGAAAAAAATGTTGAATGTAGGAGCGTTTGGCCCACCTGTGTTTTTTATTGCTGCAACTGGTATATGAACACTGCTGCACCATGTTGACACGTTGTGATTTTTATCCGCTACTAGTTGATTGATTTCGGCTTTTGCTCTGGCGAGTCCCTGATGAAGTGACCTGTTCGCATCACAATCACAATTGACGAGGGAGAAGTAAAATTCCGCCGCTGCTTAGAAACTAGTCCCCCAATATGCGTCAATTAAGTTGTTTGAAGCAAGGTCCGTTTCGTTCAAAATCTTATTATATCAACACAGATATTTAAATCGATACCCTGGCATAATAACTGATTTGTTTGGGTGTTTGTTTTGTACTGGGTATGTCTATTTTAGTGGCTGGCTAGCTGCAGGACGTTCACTTTCGCTAGCTTAGCAACAGCCAACTCAGATTTTACAAAGACTGCATGAAATCGCAAAATAACTTTCTCTACACATATCCTACACGCTGGCTAACTAGAAAATTGGACCCTATGTCAAAAATCCCGGAGTATCACTTTAACTTCAGTCAGGCCTATCCAGTCCTAGGTGCGTGCACAGGGGACGCAAGAAGCCCAGAACAAGCGACTGTCGAAAACGCAATTATGTCGAAGATTCAGGCCGATTATTTCAGCGCATCAGAACAGAAGTTGCTTTTGGAACTCTGCAACACACTTTCAATAACCAAGGCGAGAGACATGGCGTGGCAGAAGATCGCCGACCACTTAATTCCGCAAGTTAAGTTCTATAACAGTGCTGAATGTTGAGTTTTTTTAAGTATGTTTTTTTTGCCATCGGTATCAAGACAAGTCTGTGGGGGAGAGGACTCACTACGGTTTGTCACATGGGAGACCCGAGTTCGATACTCAAATGTTAAATTGTGTTATCTTGTTGAGCAGGAATAATGTAAAGAGGACTCTTTTGCAGGTAAAGACAAAGCATAAAAACATTTTGCAGAGTGGTAAGTAGGCTAATATTAACATTATTATTCAGTGAAATTAGTAACACTGTTGAAATGGTACCTTAATTTTATTTAAAATGAACAGTAGCTACCAAGCCACAGGAGTTGGGAGCCCCTCTCAAAATCTTTCACCTGCAGAGGAGCTGGCACTGGCCCTAAATCGGGGTCGCCCACTGGTGGAGGTAATTGAAGGAGGGATCTCATCAAAGATCCTTCCTGCGAGTTCTTGTGAGGAGTATATTCAAGGTATTCTCTAGGCTACTGCTTACCTCAGCTGTGATCCAAGCATTTGTATATTTCAATAGTATGCTTGTGTTCTAGTTACTGAAGATGGCGTACACCTGGACCCTCCTCAGCAGTCCTCCAGCAGTGGCCTCACACCAGAATGTCATACCTAATGTCTTTTATTGTTTTATGCCTATTGATGGAAATTGATAAATAGGATTTCATTAAAGAGACTTGCACAGCATCTCTGAAGCAAATTTGTTGAATCATTGAAATGTTGCATCATGGAGTGTGTCTGTTATTTGGCTACATTTTGTCTTAAAAGTAAAGGTTTACCTTCAACTGTATTCCTTGATAGAGGTGTCACATAAAATAAAGTGTCAATGTCTTCAAGTGAGAGTGATGTTAGGCCCAGCTGATATAAGTTCTATGACGATATGTATAATTGTAGGTTAAATGACATTCATTCACATTTGTGTAATGTGTGGCAAATGTAAGTTGGTGAAAATATAAGAAATAATTGACTTGAGCATGAATACGTCAGTAATAAGAATCGAACCCGAGACTCCCATGTGATAGACACAGTATTTAACCACTTGACTAAGGGCATTCTCCATAACTATGGAATTCTTTTATCTGAAAATATCGTAACGACAAATACTCTAAAAGAATATTTTAAATTAGCGGAAATGTGTCAAAACTGACCAAGAACGTAAGGTAAATATTTTTTTTTGCTGATATTGTCACCCGTGTTTTCGGACAACAAAGACAGTCAGGCGGGAGGTGTGCAGAACTGTTTGTTTAACACTCAGTTTACTTCAGGTACGTATTCTTTGCAACACTGCCTGATCATTAGCCTGCCCGGGACCAGGCGAGTTCAGAGGACTATGTCCCAGTAACTCAGCGGAGATTCATGTTAGCGAGAATCATGGAACAGAACTCTCAGTAAAACTAGCGCGGCCTATCGAAATTAGCCGGGCTTTGTGCTTAGTCGCGTTGATGGAACACCCCTCGGTTCTAAAAATTATGGCACTCTCAAAAAGCAGGCCAAGACATCTTAACTGACATTAAATGCATGAAGAAAACGAATTTGTAATGATCTGCATCATGCCGTTTCTCCTCTCCCCCAGTCCAAACTGAGCCTGTAGCTCTCACACTCTCCGACATGCTATGTCATGTAGCTAATGCTAGCTCATATTAACTCACATTACATAAAAAGCGAATTTCTAATCAGCTGCAGCTTACTAAATCATATAATACAACCATCAAGTAAAAAAAAAAAAAAAAACACCTGCATAAATAAAAGGCTACGATATTTGTTTATTGTGTGCTTACCTGTATGTTTTTAATCCTCCATTATCGCCATGCTTCTGTGTTGCTCCAGTGCGCATGCGCACTGATGTCTTTAACAACTGTTGAAAGTGCGCATGTGCAGACTGAGTTCCGGCTGCGCTGTAAGCCCCACCACCTGTTCCGCCCCTCAAAAACCAACCAATCAGAATAAAGGCCGCCGTTTTCACAGCGCGTGTATGAGAAATGTGTATAAAACTGCAATACTGCTTCAGGATCTAGAGGGCGCTGTGTTATACACTGGAATACACTGAAGAAACAGGTTACGGGTTCAACTGGGCTTTCAAACAAAACACACAGGCCGTTTCCCAATTCACCGACGGCACGCTTGTTAGCGTCCTTGGAACGGGATATGCGTCATATCCGGCGCGACAAGGGCCGTTCCATTCGTTTTTTTCCACCTGCACCGTCAAGACGAGCTCTGAACGGCGCCGTCGTTTCCATGGAAATCGGGGCGTGGACCAAGTGTGCAAACATGCACGCTCCGCACACTTAAAAGCCCCAGCATGCACAGCGCGGGACTACAAAGACCGACTCGCCAGCGACATCCACAAGTGAGAGTTGCGACGTCACTATAAAATATACGTACTGGTTCACCTCACCTACAACTATGCTACATGAAACTCTTCATAAACTACACTAAACATGTGTGACGGTAGCTGTAACGACATAGATCACGGCACCTGTATTACCGTTCACATGCTTTTCCCCTTACACTTCTATATTTCCTTTGCTGTTGTAATGCTGGATATTCTACAGTGTCGCCATGTCCAGCGTTTACTCTAAGCTGCGCACTGTTCGCACATTCTCAGCGCACAAGAAAACTTGTGCAGCGCACTGTAAATCAGGGATGAAAGAGCTTTTTATTCAGCCGCGGGGGCATTTTTTTTATATCTGCAAAGTGCGAGCCGCGCGGGGGGTTCATTTCGGATGTGGAGTTAGTGTGTGTTTGCTCAGACACATTAAAAATTAGGGGGAACATTGGCCATGTCCCAATTCCAAGTATTACTAGTCGCAATAGTATAATATTTTTGTCTTTAGGGAACAAGGAGCAGACCACCCAGCTCATTGAGCTGAGGCGGGACCTGTTCAATTTCGCAGGCGGCCATGTGAGAAACGTAGTGCACTAAGGACAGAGCGAGTGTGCGCCGTCTCGACGACAGACCGACGGCACACTCACAAGCGTGCCGTCACTGAATTGGGAAACGGCCACACACACACACACACACTCACAGTGCAGTACCTCCAAGTGTTCAGCAGATGGAGACAAACACCACAAACTGCACATCTAGGGTTAAAGATTTAAGAAGCGAGGATAAAAGGAGGAATTCAATTTGTCAACTGGACAAAGTTTGTATGGTCGAAAACGTTTCGCCGCTCATCCGAGAGGCTTCGTCAGCTCTGGTTCTAGTGCTGGTTAGACACCGCTTATATCTAGCTGCAGGGAGGAGCTCCCTACAATGAAATAGCTCTGAAACTATCTCCACTAATCTGTCTCTTTGTTTTTCAAATTTCTCTGGCGTCTAGTTTAGCCTCCCTATTCAAGCCTAACGACCCTCTCCACCCCTCTGCCCTGGCTTGTCTGCCCTAATGTTACTTTGTCTGTTTTGACTTGGTTTGAGAATCGAATTATAAATGGGAGACAAGATATGTCTAACTCCCCCATTTCTGTTTAACGACGGATTCTCTTTTTTGACAAAAACTGCCTCTTTAACTCCCCTCTCAAACCAGTTCTTTTCCCTGGCTAAGATCTGAACCTCACTGTCCTCAAAAGAATGGCCCGTGGCATCTAGGTGAAGATGTACGGCAGATGACGGTCCACTCTGGCCCGCCCGCCTTTGTTGGTACATCCTCTTGTGAAGTGGCTGTTTGGTTTCCCCAATGTAGCGCTCACTGCCGTCTTCACTACACTGAATGGAGTAGACCACATTACTTTGTTTGTGGCTCGGTGTTTTGTCCTTTGCGTGGACGAGTTTTTGACTTAAAGTGTTTGTGGGTTTGAAATAAACTGGAATTTCATATTGTCTGAAAATCCTCTGTAGTTTTTCCGAAACGCCGGCCAGGTATGGAATCGCTACCCCTTTCCTCCTGGGTTCGGATTCTCTGTTGTCTTGTTTCTTGCCCTTGTCTCTCTTGGTTTTGTTGACAGCCCATTTAGGATATCCACAAACAGAGAGGGCTTCCTGCACATGTTGTTCTTCTTTCTCCTTACCCTCTGTGCTTGTGGGAACCACTTGAGCCCTGTGTTGTAATGTCCGAATAACTCCCAGTTTGTGCTGCAGTGGGTGGTGTGAATCAAAAAGCAGGTATTGGTCTGTGTGTGTGGACTTCCTGAAGACTTCTACTTGGAGTTGCCGTCTCCTCCTATCGTTACTGCACAATCTAAGAACGCCAATGTGTTATCCTTGGCATCTTCACGGGTGAATTTGATGTTCGGATCTACAGAATCGATATGTGCAGTAAAAGGTTCCAAATCTTGAATTTTGATTTTTGAAAAATTATCATCAACATACTGAAACCAGTGTGTGGGAGGAGTGCCTATGAAGCTAAGGCACTCTGTTCAAATTGTTCCATGTATAAATTAGCCATGATAGGGGAGACCGGTGAGCCCATCGCACAGCCATGAATTTGCCTGTAGAAGTTCCCTCTGAACTGGAAATAGGTGGTATTCAGACAAATTTCCAGCAGTTGGCAGATTTGGTCAGGTGAAAGTTTGGTTCTCTCTTCTAGCTTGGAATCCTGTAGTAAACTCCTTCTCGCTGCTTCGACCGCTACAGCTGTGGGGATACAAGTGAAAAGAGAGGTTACATCAAAGGAACAACAGTTGACAAATTGAATTTCTCCTTTTATCATGGATTCTACCTGGACGACTGAGGGACTCTTCACACATTTAAGAAGCGACTTTATTGATCTCACACTGGAGAAATTCTTCTCTGCATTTAACCCATCCTGTTATTAGGAGCAGTGGGCAGCACATTACTGCGCCCGGGTACCATCTCCATGATCTTCTTGCTTCGGCTTAGTCAGGATTTTTACCTATGGTGCATGTTTTGGGTTGGTGGGGGAAACCAGAGTGCCCGGAGGAAACCCACCCAGACACGGGGAGAACTTGCAAACTCCACACAGAAAGGCCCAGGATCGAACACGGAACAGACAGAAAACCACAAAACAGTAATAATGGTTTAAGATAAGATAAGTAGTAGCTGAAGGGGCGGCAGTAGCTCAGTTGGTAGAGCGCTTGCCTAGTGATCCAGGGGTTGGCGGTCCCGCTCTTGATGGGTGGACCGTGTGTGATCCCAGCTCCCACAGATGAGCGCTGTTGTTGTGTTCTTGGGCAAGACACTTAACCCCACCTCGCCCCCAGTGTCTGCGGACACTGGTAGCCCCCATGGCAGAAGATAAATCAAGGCCGGAGCCGTCCTCCTGTGGACCCACCACCCGCGGGAGGATTCATGAGGGCTGGTGCATTGTGTTCTGGGCAGCGGAACACTGCTTGGACTGCTGCCCCCTCGACCCAGAGAATGGAAAAAGCAGAAGAAGATGAATGAAGATAAGACTTTATTGATCTCACGCAGGAGAAATTTACTTGTCACAGTAGCTCCAGGTAGGGACAGTTTGAACAAGAAAGAAAAGTGCATGCAGCAAGAATGGCATAAAGATAGGCAATAATAGTAATAAAATAAGTAAAATAAGTAATAAATCGAATAATAATAAAAAAATTGTGACAGGGAGAGTATTGAAAAAAAAAAAAAAAAAAAAATCATATAAGCAGTGCCTCCAGAGTTCAGAGGTGAACTTGACACTGCTCAGGCGTCATAAAAACATTTATAATTTCATTTTGTGAATCCTCAAGGCACTTCATAAATTTGTACACAACTTTTCTGATCACAGCATTCGATGTTGGGACGTTATTCTGCACAAACAGCAGACAAGCTGCTGCTTCAGTTCTGAAGAGGGAGGGAGCTGAACTGAAGCAGCAGCTTGGATGAGCTGTGAAACGTATTCAACCAAATCAAGTTTTGTCCAGTTTACAAATTGCGTTTCTGTTTGGCAGCTGTGGAACATAACAAAGTAAAAGTAGTGAAGTACTTAAAAATTTGAGGTATCTGTACTTTAAATATAATGTATGAATAAAAAAACAGAATTAAGCAGTCTTGGGACAGAAAGTAAAAAATAAAGTAATTCAACAAATGGGATTTTGTAATACAAATGATACATAAATTGGATTACACATTTTAAAGTACAGTATACAGAAAATATAGACAAACGATAAGACTGAAACTAATTTATGCCACTGACACAACAGCAGGTTTAACCCTAAAAACAAACTGTACAACAATGAACAATAAATGTACAAAAACACACAGTGAAAAAACACCAGGAATGTCCAAAGTCAAACACCAAAATGACGAGGCTCACAGCAGCAGTGACAGAGAAAGAGGCCCCCAATAGTCCAATGGAAATCAATGGGAGCCAGGGTCAGTAGGAGCTGGAAGAACACATTAACTATGTCCTCATCCATCCATCTATGACCTATCCATTTATATAGATAGCCCTTTATTGTCCCCGAGGGGAAATTTGTTTCCACAGACACTGTCTGAAAAACAAGGACACATATGGACATTACAGACAGGACATCACACATGCAAATGAGGAGTGGACAAGATGATTACATATTAAGCGCAGCAATGGCAAAGGACACAAAGCTTTTACTGAAGCGTGCCTGTTTCCACCTCAGAGTTCTGTACCTGCGGCCAGAGGGAAGAAGTGATTATGTAGTGGATGGTCTGAGTCTCTGATAAATGTCCGGGCCATATGTGTGATGGATTTATTATTGATATGTGAGAGGTCTGTAATGGGCCGATTGATGATTTTGGAAGCTGTGCGGGTGACCTTGGTGAGTGCATATGCAGTCTATGCTGTGTCCTCTTATGTCGTATGAGATTATAACTAACAGCGAACACTTTCTTACAAACTGGGCACCTGAATGGTTTCTCCCCTGTGTGTGTCCTCATATGCGTTTTGAGAGTAGAACTAACAGCGAACACTTTCTTACAAACTGAACAGCTGAATGGTTTTTCTCCTGTGTGTGTCCTCATATGTGTTCTGAGATGAGAACTAAGAGCGAACTCTTTCTTACAAACTGCACAGCTGAATGGTTTCTCCCCTGTGTGTGTCCTCATATGTGTATCAAGAGTACCCTTTTGGGCAAATGTTTTCTTACAAACTGAACAGCTAAATGGTTTCTCCCCTGTGTGTGTCCTCATATGTGTTTTGAGATTAGAACTATTAGCAAACACTTTCTGACAGACTGAACACCTGAATTCCTCTCCTGTGTGAACTCTCCTGTGTCTGTCTAGTTTATATTTAGACCCAAATCTCTCTTTACAAACAGAGCACTTGTGTTTCCTGCTCTCAGCTCCTTGGCCAGTTCTTGACACGTCTCCATTCTCCACAATGGATCTGGTCTCTGGTACAGACTTGTATTTGGCGGGCAAAAGTGAGTTTTGTGCAGTGGAGCTTCTGGCTTTGATCTGGACTTGGTTGTGGTGGTCTCCATCAGCCCCCGTGTCCCTGTGTGCAGGTGAAGCTCTCCAGTCTTCATCACTGTCAGTGTCAGAAGAGTGCTCTGTGTCTCCCTCAGTGTCTGAGTGGACATGTGTCTCTGCTCTGATGTCCTCTCCCTGTGTGTCCTCTCTCTGCTCAGTCTCTCTTTGTTGAAGGAGTGAGGACTCTTCTGTCTTCACGCTCACAGCACTAAACTCTGGGACAGACCTGAAAAATATAAGAGACATTTGTATATTTCAAACCCAATCTGAATATTTGTAATAGAAATGAATAAGAATGAATGACAAAATAAAGAATTGCAGTTTGAAAGTGTCTGAGACTCACACTGGCAGCTGATCTTCCTCCTGTTTGACACCATGTTCTTCTTTAATGTGTGGAGCAGGACTCAGAGAGGGGAGCTGGGCAGCTGCAGGAGATAAGAGAGTACACACTTACACATACACGTCTAGTCTTGTGACATGAACACTCTGTGAACTTGTCTGTAGTCTTCTACTGTAAGGCTGAGGGGGTGTCTTTTCTGTCCATGAGGTTGTAAATATGTTTGAGTGAATATCTGAAGTGATTTGGAGTCCCAGGTTCTTCTGCTGTTGGCGCCATGGCGCATGTTTCTAATGAGCTGCTTTCTACATCATCTGCAATTTTCATACTTTTTTAACACCCATAGGCCAAAAATAGGATCCATACGATCCAGAAGACTTACCCCCTCTGACGAGCACGACTCTCGGGCTCAGAGCCCTCAGAGCTGAGTCCAAGAGCCGCTGGATCCTCTGGTTCTCCTGTTTGGAGCGGCGCAGCTCCTCCTCGTAGTCCGCTATTGTGCGCTCCAACAGTGCACGGCTGTCCACAGCAGCCGCACCCAGCTGCTCCTCTACAAAACCACTAAACTCTCCGGACATATCTGCACTATTTGTTTTTCCAGTGTGCGGATCTGCCGTTTCCGGCGTTCTGCCCAACGGTTAGTTCAAATGTGCGTTGCCAAGTTGGTTCAGAAGTGCTTTGAACATAAACAAACTGTTGTTTGACTGTTGTTTCAGTTCTTGTTTTGTTTGGATCCTTTAGCCTGACTCTTCAGGTTATAGTTCTAACAAAACAGTCACATTAACGTCATAAGTTTTTTCAGGTTTTAGAGCTTGCACTGCTCCGCACTTATTTTCTTCACGGGTGACGTGAGTTTGAGGCCCACACACCCTCTTACTCAGATTTTTATAACCTGTTTATCGTATTCCTTAAAGAACACCAAACAACTTATAGGCGTATGTGCAATTGTAAGTCTTCGTTTACTTTATTCTGAAGCCAATGTATTAATTGCAGTCATACCAGATACAAGTTTGATTAGAGACGGCATTGTCCTTGTCGAATCTGCAAGTGAAACAGTACGTCAGATACAAATGATAGATACAGTTTCAAGTACCTGGGTGTTCACCTCAACAATAAACTGGACTGGTCCCACAACACTGACGCCCTGTACAAGAAGGGCCAAAGTCGCCTCCACCTCCTGAGGAGACTGAGGTCCCTTGGAGTGTGCAGGCCACTGCTCAAGACTTTTTATGACTCTGTGGTGGCCTTTGCTCTCCTCTACGCTGTCGTCTGCTGGGCCCCGAGCAGCACAGAGCGGGACAGGAAGAGACTCAATAAGCTGGTCAGGAGGGCCAGCTCTGTCCTGGGCTGTCCTCTGGACTCTGTAGAGGAGGTGGCAGAGAGGAGGGTGCTGGCCAAATTCACGTCCATCATGGACGACACCTCTCACCCTCTACACCGGACTATAGAGGAGCTGAGCAGCTCCTTCAGAGCCAACTGAGGTACCCCCAGTGCAAGGAGCGCAACCCCCCGCCATCAGACAGTATAATTCTACTATATAGGCCAGATGTGCAATATCCTTTTTTACATGCTCTCCTTGTTAAAGATCCCATGACATGGTACTTCTTGATGCTTTTATATGGCACCTTAATGGTTCCCTAATACTGTAAATTAATCCTTCTTCAAAATCGAGCCTCAGTGCATGAGATATGACTCTGACTGTCTTCATGAGGCTAAATATGTCTCTGAAACACTTTATTCTGGGTGTTGTTGCTTGAATGCAAATGAGAAGTACAGAGATTGGGTTAGAGCGGGTGGGCCCCCCTCCCCACCCGCTCCTTTGCGCCGCTGGAGCTGGCTGGCTCCGATTTCTGTGTTTGAAGCGTGGAGGCAGAAAGGAGAGGAAATTCAATGAAAAAAACACATTATCACAGAAAATAAAATTAAACCACTGCTGTTTCAGAGGTCCAGAGGGTCGGGTAAAGGACTTCCGAGCCTAGAAACACTCGCACATGCCTCCAGGCAAATAAAAAAACGCATTTCGCATTGCGTTGGTCCTTCGCGGTCCAAACTCTCTGGGTGTGATTTCCAGAGACAGGGGGTGGACATCCAGACGGTGGTGGAACTGCATTTGCATTTCTTTTTCCGATCTGACGTCAATAAGGTGCCTTGTTCAGAATCGCCCGTTTCAGCTGTCTTTTTTTCAAACGCAGAAAAGGATCGCAAATGCTCAGTTTAGACATTTCGCAACTTTTAGCCATTGGGGGGGCCTAAACAGGGTAGGGAAGCTCACATTAACGTTCAAAAATCTCAGAAAGTGAAAATTTCATGCCATGGGACCTTTAATGTTTGTGTTTGTATTATTCTTATTCTTATTAATAACAATAATAATAATAATAACTATTATTATTACTATTATTATTATTACTATTATTATTATTACTTATTTTTATTATTACTTACTTTATTCCATTCTTGCCTGCATGCAATTTTCTTTCTTGTTTTCAAACTGTCCTGGAGCTACTGTGACAAGTAAATTTCTCCTGTGTGAGACCAATAAAGTCTTATCTTATCTTAAATATCTTGGCGTGCATAGGCCTGATGCAGCCTGAGGGTGGCACAAAAATGTAAACACCAGCGCACACAAAACACCCAACAGAGAACCGGAACACCGGTTATAAAATTATGGCACTCTCAAAAAGCAGGGCAAGACATCTTAACTGACATTAAATGCGCGAAGAAAAATAATTTGTAATAATCTGCATCATGCCGTTTCTCCTCTCCCCCAGTCCAAACTGAGCCTGTAGCTCTCACACTCTCCGACATGCTAAGTCATGTAGCTAATGCTAGCTGATATTAACTACCATTACATAAAAACGAATTTCTAATCAGCTGCAGCTTACTAAGTCATATAATACAACCATCAATAAAAGGCTACTATATTTGTTTATTATGTGTGCTTACCTGTATGTTTTTAATCCTCCATTATCGCAATGCTTCTGTGTTGCTCCAGTGCGCAAGCGCACTGATGTCTTTAATAACTGTTGAAATTGCGCATGTGCAGACTGAGTTACGTCACGCTCTAAGCCACGCCCCATGTTCCGCCCCTCGAAAATCAACCAATCAGAATAAAGGCCGCCGTATTCACAGCGCGTGTATCAGAAATGTGTATAAAACTGCAATACTGCTTCAGGATCTAGAGGGCACTGTGTTATACTTTATTTGTTTATTTGTTTATTTACGGATCCCCATTAGTCTCTACAAACGTAGAGACTAGTCTTCCTGGGGTCCAATTTAAAATCCAATACATTTTAATACATTTAAGCACCATAAAAACAGACCAATCAAAACAGTGAGATTAAGTTACATTATCCAAAACACATACTAAACACTAAAATATGTTACATTCAAAACAGTGAGATTAAGTTACATTATCCAAAACACATACTAAACACTAAAATATGTTACATTAAAAACAGTGAGATTAAGTTACATTATCCAAAACACATACTAAACACTTAAAATATGTTACATTCAACTTTATTCAGCATTATAAAATAGTAATTTCTTAACACATTTTTTAAAAACAGCATGGTTTTGTATGAGCATTATGCGTTGTGGCAGCACATTCCAGTGACAAATGGCTCTATAGAGAAACGTTGCTTTCAGTGCATTAGTTCTTGGTTTTGGTAAAGTGAAAACTGTGGTTGAGGCTCGTCTTGTATTAAACCTGTGTGTGCTACCGGTAAGCTGTAACTGTGAGACCATGTGTAAAGGTCTGTGTGTTGTCCACACTTTATGCAAGAATACAACTAAATTACAGGCCAGTCTGTCCTTGACTTTCAGCCACGAAAGTTCCTTATGCATATTACTGATATTAGTCCTAAAAGAGCAGTTTAGAGCAAGACATGCCACTCGATTCTGAACTATCTGGAGCTTTTCCAAGTCTTTGTTTGGAGCACTAGACCAAACATTAGGACAATACTCCAGCTGAGATAAAACAAGTGAGGCAATTACAAGTTTTCTTGTTTCCATTGGCATAAAATAAGCATTCCTTCTAATTATTGCAATATTCCTACTCATTTTAGTAACAATATTATTTATATGAGTTGACCATGTCATAGTTTGGTCTAATGTGACACCCAAAAGTTTAATTTCCGTGAGTTGTTCCAATAATTGTTTATCGAGAGGTATGTTAAGCTTAAGATTTTTTCGGACAGAATACTTTGATCCCAATAGCATACACTTTGTTTTTGTAATATTCAATTTTAAACGGTTCTCCAGAACCCATTTTTGAACAGACATTAGCTCCTGTTGTAAAATGTCATTGACCTGATCCAAGTTAGCTGAGGAGACATGTATGGTGGTATCATCTGCATATACAGTCATACAGTCCTTATCTAGTGCATATGGCATATCATTAATGAAAATACTATAAAGCAAAGGGCCTAGGCAGCTTCCTTGTGGGATTCCACATGAAAGTGTTATGTTATTTGAAAGTAAACCATTAAATGTTACGCATTGTTTCCTATCAGTTAAATAACTGCACATAAACTGTAAAGCTGCAGTATTAAAAACATAAGCAGATAATTTCATTTGTAAAAGGCTGTGATCAACAAGGTCAAAGGCTGCACTAAAATCAAGAAACACAGCTCCTATCAATTGTTTACAGTCAATTTGATGCAACCATTGGTCAGTGAGCTCTGTGAGTGCTGAATTGGTAGAATAACCTTCCTTATAAGTATGTTGGACATCAGAAAAAATACAATTCTCATTAAAATAATTCTGAATCTCTTTGCACATAACTCCCTCCATCAGTTTACTGAGAACAGGCAAGATGCTTATGGGTCTACTGTTTTGTCCAGTTAATTATTGTCTATAATTTTTAACCAAAGGAACAACTTTTGATATTTTCCACAAGTTTGGGTACACACATTACTCAAAACATACATTAAAATTATGACAAAGAGGCTTGACTATTAATTTAGCAGCAAATTTTAGGAGTTTTCCATCCATATTATCAATTCCACACGGTTTATTGCAGTTCAAATTCTCAAGAAGCTGTAACATTTCCTCATTTCCTATAGGTCTGAACTCAAAGTTGCATTTTTTCCTTTCATTATTTGTTTTTTAATTATTGTTGTTGAAAAATTACCGTCTACAGGGGCCATCTCATTTCTGATTGTGCTCACTTTGTTCTGGTAATAGTTGTTGAAGTAACTTGCAACTTCAAAAGGTCTAGTTATTAAGGTTCCATCCTGTTCAACAAAAGAAGACATTTTACTGATTTTATTTCTACTCATAAGTTCATTTATCGTCTTCTATAATTGTTGACTATTATTACCACATTGCTCAAATTTAGCTTGATAGTATCGTTTTCTTTTTTGCCTATTAATTTTTGTGACTTTATTCCTAAGAGACCTATAAGACTGCCAGTCTGCAGTAGTGCCAGATATTTCAGCAGATTTTTTTCAGTTTATCCCTCTCCCTCATACATTGCTTCAGTTCATCATCTAACCATGGGGACTTAATGGATCTCACAGAGACTTTCCTCACTGGTGCATGTTTATCACACACTGCATTAAATAAATTACAAAAGGTAGTAAGAGACTGATCAGCACCCATGTTCTTTAGCACAGAATTCCAATGTATATTCTCCACATCTCTCGTGAAATCATCCTCAGAGAAATACTTGTACATTCTCTTATGAATGACTTTAGGTCCTACTCTTGGAACTTTTGTTTTAACATTCAAAGCAATAATGTTATGATCACTGAAGCCGACTGGTACGGAAATAATATTAGAGCACTTTTCAACACAATTTGTGTAAACATGATCAATACAAGTTGATGTGGTTAGCCCATCCTTGTTAGTCACAATTCTAGTAGGCATATTTATTGTCTGCACTAAATTGCATAAAGTAATGGTGTCACACAGTATTTTCTTCATAGAACAATTATTAGAGATCCAGTCAATGTTCATATCTGCCAGAATAAACACTTCATTGTTTGTGTCAGTAGCTTTTTGGATCATTGTACAGACATTATTCAAGTATTCTATATTTGAGCCTGGTGGCCGGTAACAACAACACGCCAGTATGGGTTTACGATGTGGAAGATACACTTGCAGCCACAATGTTTCTATGCCATTCATGCCAAGGTCTTTTCTTATTTTAACTGGAATATTATTTTGAATATAAAAAGCAGTTCCCCCACCATATTTATTTCTGTCAGACTAGAATATATTGTATCCTTCTATTTCCAAAGACAAATCTTCTATAGTTTCATCCAAGTGTGTCTCTGTAACAGCCATAATGTGAATATTTGTTTCCAACAAAATAGAAGACAATTCACACACTTTGTATCTTAAACTACAGATGTTCACATGAGCAAATCTCACTCCTTTTTAGCTGTTTTCAACATCATTATATAAAAATAGAGTACAAAAAAAGATCAAACACATTTAGCCAGAGTACTGCGCCCATGTTTGATCTCATTTAAATGTGATTACTGTTAAACCTTTCTAACTGGTCAGGGCTTTTTATACAATAAACCTTAGCTTCTTCAGGTCCACCATTTGTCTTGACATACACTTTACAGTTAGTGGTCCAGGTTTCCTAAGAAACCTTGCTCTTCTGGCTAAATCTGCATTAGATTTTGTAAGGTGCTTATTAATATACGCATTTGTCCCCTTTAGATTTTTGCCTTTCCTCAGTAATTCAATCTTACTCTTTCTGTTAAAAAAATCTCATTATAACAACAGATTTAGCTTTCTGATTCTGAGTTTGTAGAGTGTGACATGCTTCAATGCTATTTTTGTCCACATAAATGTCCTTGTTCTCAAGATATTTAGGCTTGACTTGGGCCTCAATTGAGGTGTCATGCTCATCAGTGCCCTCTTCCCTCTGTATCCCCTTCAGGGCTTGAGCATACGATGTTGGTTTAAGTGGAATTCCAGAAATAATTACATCATTCATTCGTGTGTATTGCTCTAAATCTGTCACACGTCTCTAGAAAGTGAAGTCTTTGTTGTTGTTCATTATTTAACCTTTTTAGTTCTTGAATGTCCTGCACCAAACACATAATAGTGCGTTGTTGTTCCGAAATCGTCCTCAACTGCTGACCCATTATGTTGACAGAGGTTTTCAGTTCCTCCAAATCATTCTTCACCTCTTTAGGAGTCATTGCCCCAAGCCAGCAACAGCAAATACACTGGAATACACTGAAAAAACAGGTTAGGGGTTCAACTGGACTTTCAAACAAAACACACACACACACACACACACACACACACACACACACACACACACACACACACACACACACACACACACACACTAGAGGTAAGATCTTAAGCCCGAGCCCGAACTGACCCGACCCGAATTTCGGGTCGGGTTCGGGCCTAAAATGTCAATCATTGCTTCGGGTCGGGCTCGGGTCGGGCTTCTCTCTCGCTGACTTTAAAAAAAAAAAATATATATGTTTATAAAAATGTATAATAAAACGATGTGTGGATACTAAACTAAGGAATACTTGTTTTAAAATAAATAATTTGGATAAAACAGAGAAGGCGCTATTTGGATAAAACAGAGAATAGCAATAGTAATTGCTATTTAACTATTAAACAGGAGCCGCTCTTAATAATCTTCCCCTCCGCAAGTCCGCATCTATTTTGACCTGGTATCCCCAATATGGAGGAGCAAGAAGTTAAGGATAAACTAAAGACAGGAGAACTGAAAAGACAAACACGCACCGGTAAGAGTGAGGTGTGGAAAAGCTTCAAATTGATTGTTGAAAATGCTACAGAAACTTGCGTTGGCTTCGCTGAATGTAGTCAATGTGGCGCTTTGCTTTCATACGAGAGCAAAAAGACTGGCACCTCGACGTTCCCTCTAAGCTGCGCGCCTGCGCAGTTGCGCACTGCTCACACATTCTCAGCGCACAAGAAAACCTCTGCAGCGCAGGGATGAAAGAGTTCCGCTTTTTTTTCAGCCGCGGGGTCATCTGAATACGGGGGAATCGTCCAGTATTCAGAAACAAAAGTATGTGTCTCGTATTAAACTTCTACCGGTGTAAGCCACGAGCACGCGCAAGCCGCGAGCACGCGCAGCTCTTTCCGCGTGTAGCAGGGGGGGGGTGCATGTCGGATGTCGCGCAGAGGAGTCCAAGGAGCGCTCAGGGAGTTAGTGTGTTTGCTCAGACACATAAAACATTAGGGGGAACATTGTCCTCGACGCTGAGCAGGCATTTAAACAGCTGTACTAGCAAAATTGATGATCGTCAAACATCTATATTATCAATTGTTTCAAAAAAACGCCCCTCACAAATAAAATATGAAATTTCGGGTTTGCTTCGGGCTCGGGCCTGCAAATCAAGTTAATTGGTCGGGCTCGGGCCGGGTCGGGCTTTAATACCCGCGGGCCGAGTCGGGTCGGGCTGGATTTTTTAGGCCCGATCTTACCTCTAACACACACACACACACACACACACACAGTGCAGTACCTCCAAGTGCTCAGCAGATGGAGACAAACATCACAAACTGCACATCTCGGGTTAAAGATTTAAACAAACAAATACATCAGTAAATGACCTACTAAATACCTACATCCACTGCATAAGCAACAGTGTGGTTATTACAGCACGAGGGCTCACACACCTTGTCTCATGTCTTATTTTTACTACAATGCTCCAAAGTATGGCATTCAAGCTATATTACTTAATATTAGTTGATATTTCAGCAGCAGCAACAACCTGGATATCAACACCCAGAAGACAGTGGAGATGATCGTGGACTTCAGGAAAGTCAGAGCCCTCCTGCCTCCTCTCTCCCTGACAGACTCCCCCATCACCACAGTGGACTCCTTCCGGTTCCTGGGCACCTGCATCACACAGGACCTCAGGTGGGAGCCGACCATCAACTCCCTCATCAAGAAGGCCCAGCAGAGGCTGTACTTCCTGCAGGAGCTAAGGAAAGCCAAGCTGCCAGTCCAGATGATGGTGCAGTTCTACACGGCCATCATTGAGTCCATCCTCACCTCTTCCATCACTGTGTGGTATGCTGGAGCCACTGCCAGGGACAAACAGAGACTGCAGCGCATTGTGCGCTCTGCCGAGAAGGTGAGTGGCTGCAGCCTTCCATCTATCCAGGACCTGTACGTCTCCAGGACTCGGGAGCGAGCAGGCCGGATAGCAGCTGACACTTCTCACCCTGGACATGGACTATTTGAGCCACTTCCCTCTGGCAGGAGGCTACGGTCCATCGGGACCAGAACCTCTCGTCACAAGAACAGTTTCTTTCCCTCTGCTTTTGGATTCATGAACAATTCATAACATCTGCACAAAGCTGGACACTTTATATCACTAGTCACTTTACTGTTCAGCACTACTGTTCTGATGCTGCTCATCTGAACCTTTTTGTTATTTGGATTATTTATTATTTTTTACTATATAATAGCTATATTTTAGTTATTATTATTTAGTGTCTATATTCTAGTTATTACTATTATTATTTAGTGTTTTATGTTCGCACCTTATCACTGAGACAAGTTCCTAGTTTTGTGAATTGTGTTCACTTGACAATGGCAATAAAAGTCTTTCTGATTCTGAATTGCAGGTGTTTTATTGCAAACAAAATACATTGAAAAAACATGCATTCTTGCTTAGAGCAGGTCCAGCTATCCACAGATATGACCTGTAACTTCAGCAATTCAATTAAGCTTTATTTCAGACTCTAATGGGTCCATATAGAACATTTAAAAAACAGACTGAAAACACACAAAACAGTAATAATGGTTTATAATCCATATAAGCAGCTCCTCCAGTGCCTCCAGAGTTCAGAGGTGAACCTGACACTGCTCTGCTCAGGCGTCATTTAAACATTTATAATTTAATTTTGTGAATCCTCAAGGTGCTTCATAAATTTGTACACAACGTTTCTGATCACAGCATTCGATGTCGGGACATTATTCTGCACAAACAGCAGACTGGCACTTGTTCATCGAGGGACTTTCATCAGGATATGAAGTGCATTATGACTGTATATGCAACCTGCAACTTCTTAAATTTACTTTTACTGTAACTGCACCACAAGTGGGCGCTATGACTGTTAGCTTTTACAGGCAATCCTCAATAATGAGGTCTCTTATAAAAGCTAACAGGATAGAAAGTAAAAAATAAAGTAATTCAACAAATGTGATTTTGTAATACAGATTATACACATGTTAAACCTGTCCGGATTACACATTTGAAAGTACAGTATGCAGTCATGGCCAAAAGTTTTGAGAATGACGCAAATATTACATTTTCACAAAGTCTGCTGCTTCAGAGTTTTTATATGTTTTTGTCAGATGTTTATGTTATGTTATAATGAAATACAATTAAAAGCATTTCATAAGTGTCAAACACTTTTATTGAGAATTACACAGAATTCATGCAATAAGTCAATATTTGCAGTGTTGACCCTTCTTTTTCAAGACCTCTGCAATTCTCCCTGGCATGCTGTCAAACAACTTCTGGACCAAATCCTGACTGATGGCAGTCCATTCTTGCATAATCAATGCTTGGAATTTGTCAGAATTTGTGGGTTTTTGATTGTCCACCCGCCTGTTGAGGATTGACCACAAGTTCTCAATGGGATTAAGATCTCGGGAGTTTCCCGGCCAAGGGCCCAAAATCTTAATGTTTTGTTCCCCGAGCCATTTTGTTATGACTTTTGCTTTATGGCAAGGAATGGCATTGCTCAGGAATGGCAGCAGGCAGGTGTGATGGCATCTGCACGCACAGTGAGGCGAAGACTTTTGGAGGAAGGCCTGGTGTCAAGGAGGGCAGCAAAGAGGCCACTTCTCTCCAGTAAAAACATCAGGGACAGACTGATATTCTGCAGAAGGTACAGGGACTGGACTGCTGAGGAGTGGGGTAAAGTCATTTTCTCTGATGAATCCCCTTTCCGATTGTTTGGGGCATCTGGAAGAAGGCTTGTTCGGAGAAGACGAGGTGAGCGCTACCATCAGTCCTGTCTCATGCCAACAGTGAAGCATCCTGAGGCCATTCATGTGTGGGGTTGCTTTTCGGTCAAGGAAGTGGGCCCTCTCACAATCTTGCCTAAAAGCACAGCCATGAATAAAGAATGGTACCAGAACCAGACCAGACGTCCTCCGAAAGCAACTTCTCCCAACCATCCAAGGGCAGTTTGGTGATGAAAAATGCCTTTTACAGCATGATGGAGCACTTTGCCATAAAGCAAAAGTCATAACAAAATGGCTCGGGGAACAAAACATTAAGATTTTGGGCCCTTGGCCGGGAAACTCCCGAGATCTTAATCCCATTGAGAACTTGTGGTCAATCCTCAACAGGCGGGTGCACAATCAAAAACCCACACATTCTGACAAACTCCAAGCATTGATTATGCAAGAATGGACTGCCATCAGTCAGGATTTGGTCCAGAAGTTGATTGACAGCATGCCAGGGAGAATTGCAGAAGTCTTGAAAAAGAAGGGTCAACACTGCAACTATTGACTTATTGCATGAATTCTGTGTAATTCTCAATAAAAGCGTTTGACACTTATGAAATGCTTTTAATTGTATTTCATTATAACATAGAAACATCTGACAAAAACATATAAAAACTCTGAAGCAGCAGACTTTGTGAAAATGTAATATTTGTGTCATTCTCAAAACCTTTGGCCATGACTGTATTTTTGAAGAAAATACAGACAATAATATGTAACTATAAGACTGAAACTTATTTATGCCACTGACACAACAGCAGGTTTATCCCTAAAACAAACTGTAAATGGACAATAAATGCACAAAAACACACACTGCAATAAATTTATATTTTGAAAAGGATTTTTTTAACCAACAAAATGGTGGAAAAAACATCAGAAATGTCCAATGTCAAACACCAAAATGACGAGGCTCACAGCAGCAGTTACAGAGAGAGGGGCCCCGATATTCCAATGGAAATCAATGGGAGCCAGGGTCAGTAGGAGCCGGAAGAACGCGTTAGTGATGTCCTCATCCATCTATCTATGACCTATCCATTTATATATGCAGTCTATGGTGTGTCCACTTATGTCTTTTGAGATTAGACATAACAGTGAACGCTTCCTTACAAACTGAACAACTGAATGGTTTCTCCCCTGTGTGTGTCCTCATATGTGTATCAAGAGCACCCTTTAGGGCAAATGTTTTCGTACAAACTGAACAGCTGAATGTTTTTTCCCCTGTGTGTGTCCTCATATGTGCTTCAAGATTACCCTTTTGGGCAAATGTTTTCTTACAAACTGCACAGCTGAATGGTTTCTCCCCTGTGTGTCTCCTCATATGTCTTCTGAGATGAAAACTAATACTGAACACATTCTTACAAACTGAACAGCTGAATGGTTTCTCCCCAGTGTGTGTCCTCATATGTGCTTCAAGATTACCCTTTTGGGCAAATGTTTTCTTACAAACTGCACAGCTGAATGGTTTCTCCCCTGTGTGTGTCCTCATATGTGTTTTGAGATTATAACTTTGAATAAACACTTTCTTACAAACTGAACACCTGAATGGTTTATCCCCCGTGTGTATCCTCTTATGACGATCAAGTTGACCCTTTCTGCAAAATGCTTTCTTACAAACTGAACAGGTGAATGGTTTCTCCCCTGTGTGTGTCCTCATATGTGTATCAAGAGTACCCTTTTGGGCAAATGTTTTCTTACAAATTGAACAGCTGAATGGTTTCTCCCCTGTGTGTGTCCTCATATGTTTATCAAGAGCACCCTTTAGGGCAAATGTTTTCTTACAAACTGAACAGCTGAATGGTTTCTCCCCTGTGTGTGTCCTCATATGTGTTTTGAGATGAGAACTACGAGCGAACACTTTCTTACAAACTGAACACCTGAATTCCTCTCCTGTGTGAACTCTCCTGTGTCTGTCTAGTTTATATTTAGACCCAAATCTCTCTTTACCAACAGAGCACTTGTGTTTCCTGCTCTCAGCTCCTTGGCCAGTTCCTGACATGTCTCCATTCTCCACAGTGACCCTGGTCTCAGGTGCAGACTTGTATTTGGGGGACAGACGTGAGTTTTGTGCAGTGGAGCTTCTGGCTCTGATCTGGACTTGATTGTGGTGGTCTCCATCAGCCCCTGTGTCCCTGTGTGCAGGTGAACAGCTGAGTGGAGTTCTCCAGTCTTCATCACTGTCAGTGTCAGAAGAGTGCTCTGTGTCTCCCTCAGTCTCTGAGTGGACATGTGTCTCTGCTTTGATGTCCTCTCCCTGTGTGTCCTCTCTCTGCTCAGTCTCTCTTTGTTGAAGCGGTGAGGACTCTTCTGTCTTCACGCTCACAGCACTAAACTCTGGGACAGACCTGAAAAATATAAGAGACATTTGTATATTTCAAACCCAATCTGAATATTTGTAATAGAAATTAATCAGAATGAATGAATGACAAAATAAAAGAATTGCAGTTTGAAAGTGTCTGAGACTCACACTTGCAGCTGATCTTCCTCCTGTTTGACGCTGTGTTCTTCTTTAATGTGTGGAGCAGGACTCAGAGAGGGGAGCTGGGCAGCTGCAGGAGATAAGAGAGTACACACTTACACATACACGTGCAGTCTTGTGACATGAACACTCTGTGAACTTGTCTGTAGTCTTCTACTGTAAGGCTGGGGAGGTGTCTTTTCTGTCCATGTCCCACTCAGGAAAAGCACCTTTGGACAGTCCTCATTTTTCGTCACTGCAGCACATCAATGGAACAATACTCCCATACATATCAGAGACTCACCATCGTATCACACTTTTAAGACTCTTTTAAAAAAGTGGTTAATTGAGAATCAGAATCAGCACTGCACACATTAATTTCCTTATAGAGTCACCTTTTTTGTGCTATCCTGTTTGTTGTGTTACTGAGGGGTGCCAGATATATGTGTGTTCTGTGTGTATGTGTTGTATGTATGTATTGTTAATGTGTTACCAACTGTGCATGGCTGTTACTATGAATGAGCCTGAAAGCATGTAAATAGTGTAAATAATTTTGTATGTACATTGTTTTAACCTGTTTTTTTCTTAGGGTCACAATGTAACATCTGTCCAGGGACTGCAGATGAAAACAAGCCTCTTGGCTAAATCTGGTGCATTTACAGAAATGTTCATTAATGTACACTGTCCCTGTAAAATAAATAAATAAATGAAGTTGTAAATATGTTTGAGTGAATATCTGACGTGATTTGGAGTCACAGGTTTTTCTGCCGTTAGCGCCATGGCCCATGTTTCTAATGAGCTCGGCTAAAAATAGGATCCATACGATCCAGAAGACTTACCCCCTCTGACGAGCACGACTCTCGGGCTCAGAGCCCTCAGAGCCGAGTCCAAGAGCCGTTGGATCCTCTGGTTCTCCTGTTTGGAGCGGCGCAGCTCTTCCTCGTAGTCCGCTATTGTGCGCTCCAACAGCGCACGGATGTCCCCAGCAGTCGCACCCAGCCGCTCCTCTACAAAACCACTCAACTCTCCGGACATATTTGCCCTATTTGTTTTTCCAGTGCGCGGCTCTACCGTTTCCAGTGTTCTGCCCAATGGTTAGTTCAAATGTGCGTTGGTAAGTTGCTTCAGAAGTGCTTTGAACATAAGCAAACTGTTGTTTTTACTGTTGTTTTAGTTCTTGTTTTGTTTGGATCTTTTAGCCTGACTCTTCAGGGGGGTATTCCACGAACGTTGCTAAACATAGCAAATTCGTGAAAATGTAACACAAAATTGACTTGCGCATGAATACGTCAATAAGAAGAATCGAACCCGGGACGCCCACGTGAAAGACGCAGTACGTAACCACTCGACCAAAATCTTTCTCTGTGCTGCCTCGTAAAGACAGCGGCTCAAAAGAATATTTTTAAATTACTGGAAATTTGTCAAAACTGACGAAGAACATAAGGTAACATTTTTGCTGATATTGTTTTCGGACAACAGATAGTCATGCGGGAGGTGTGCGGAACTGTTTTTTGACACTGTTTACCTCCAGTACGTATTCTCTGCGACACGGCCTGTTTAAGCCTCATCTTTAGCCTGCCCGGGACTAGGCTAGCTCTGAGGACCATGTTGCCGCAGTAACTCAGCTGGGACTAATGTTAGCGAGAGTCATGGAACCGAACTCTCACTAAAACTAGCACGGACTGGCGAATAAAGCCGGGCTTTGCGCTTAGCCGCGTTTGTGGAATACCCCTCAAGTTATAGTTCTAACAAAACGTTCACATTAACATCATAAATAAATGCGTGAAAAGTCCCTCAGTCGTCCAGGTAGAATCCATGATAAAAGGAGAAGTTCAATTTGTCAACTGGACAAAGTTTGTTTGGTTGAAGACGTTTCGCCGCTCATCCGAGAGACTTCTTCAGTTCTGGGTCTAGTGCTGGTTAGTCCCTGTTTATATCTAGCTGCAGGGAGGAGCTCACTACCCTGGAATCATTCTGAAACTATCTCAACTAATTTGTATCTTTTGTTTCCCTGGCGTCTCATTTAGCATCTCTATTTAGCCCTATGAGGAGCTCACTGCTCTGAAATAGAAGAAGAAGAAGAAGAAGAAGTGACTTTATTGATCTCACACTGGAGAAATTCTTCTCTGCATTTTAACCCATCCTATATATATATACACATATATTAGGAGCAGTGGGCAGCACACACATTAGGGCGCCCGGGGACCATCTCCATGATCTTCTTGCTTCGGTTTGGTCAGGACCTAAGCTGGAGTACCTATGGTGCATGTTTTGGGTAGCTCTGAAACTAGCTCTGAAACTATCCCCTCATTTGTTCCTTTTGTTATTCGAATATTTAGCATCTCTATTCAGACTACAGACCGTCTCCACCCTTCTGTCCCTGACTCGTCTGCCCTAATGTTTTTTTCCCGTCTGTTATGACTTGGTTTAAGAATCGAATTATAAATGGGAGACAAGTTATGTCTAACTCCCCCATTTCTGTTTAAAGACGGATTCTCGTTAAACAGAAATGGGGGAGTTAGACATAACTTGTCTCCCATTTATAATTCAATTCTTAAACTCAACAGACGGGAAAAAACATTAGGGCAGACGAGTCAGGGACAGAAGGGTGGAGACGGTCTGTAGTCTGAATAGAGATGCTAAATATTCGAATAACAAAAGGAACAAATGAGGGGATAGTTTCAGAGCTATTTCAGAGCAGTGAGCTCCTCATAGGGCTAAATAGAGATGCTAAACGAGACGCCAGGGAAACAAAAGATACAAATTAGTTGAGATAGTTTCAGAATGATTCCAGGGTAGTGAGCTCCTCCCTGCAGCTAGATATAAACAGGGACTAACCAACACTAGAACCAGAACTGAAGAAGTCTCTCGGATGAGCGGCGAAACGTCTTCAACCAAACAAACTTTGTCCAGTTGACAAATTGAACTTCTCCTTTTATCATAAATAAAGTCTTTTTCAGGTGTTAGAGCTCGCGCTGCTCTGCACTTATTTTCTTCACAGGTGACGTGAGTTTGAGGCCCACGCACCCTCTTACTCAGATTTTTATAACTTGTTTATCGTAGTCCTTAAAGGACAACAAACAACATTTAGGTGTATGTGCAAGCCTTCGTTTGCATGCGTCAGCATGAGGGCCAGAGCTGACGAAGCCTCTCGGATGAGCGGCGAAACGTTTTCAACCAAACAAACTTTGTCCAGTTGACAAATTGAACTTCTCCTTTGATCATGGATTCTACCTGGACGACTGAGGGACTTTTCACGCAAGCCTTTGTTTGCTTTATTCTGAAGCCAACGTATTAATCACAGTCATACCAGATACAAGTTTGATTGGAGTCGGCATTGTTCTTGTCGAATCTGCAAATGAAAAAGTACATCAGATACAAATGATAAAACATCTTGGCGTGCATAGGCCTGATGCAGCCTGAGGGTGGCGCAAAAATGTAAACACCAGCGAACACAAAACACCCAACAGAGAACCGGAACACCGGTTATAAAAAATGATGTCACTCTCAAAAAGCAGGCCAAGACATCTTAACTGACATTAAATGCATGAAGAAAACGAATTTGTAATTATCTGCATCATGCCGTTTCTCCTCTCCCCCAGTCCAAACTGAGCCTGTAGCTCTCACACTCTCCGACATGCTAAGTCATGTAGCTAATGCTAGCTGATATTAACTACCATTACATAAAAAACGAATCTCTAATCAGGTGCAGCTTACTAAGTCATATAATACAACCATCAAGTAAAAAAACACCTGCACAAATAAAAGGCTACTATATTTGTTTATTATGTGTGTTTACCTGTATGTTTTTACTCCTCCATTATCACCATGCTTCCGTGTTGACCCAGTGCGCATGCGCACTGATGTCTTTAACGACTGTTGAAACTGCGCATGTGCAGACTGAGTTCCGGCCACGCTGTAAGCCCCGCCCCCTGTTCCGCCCCTTGAAAATCAACCAATCAGAATAAAGGCCGCCGTTTTCACAGCGCGTGTATCAGAAATGTGTATAAAACTGCAATACTGCTTCAGGATCTAGAGGGCGCTGTGTTATACACTGGAATACACTGAAGAAACCGGTTAGGGGTTCAACTGGACTTTCAAACAAAACACACACACACAAAGTGCAGTACCTTCAAGTGTTCAGCAGATGGAGACAAACACCACAAACTGCACATCTAGGGTTAAAGATTTAAACAAATACGTGAATAAAATATAGCTGCAAGCAGCAATCTAGGGCAAAGCACCGAAGGTGCATGTAGGCCTCAGCGTGTAGGCCAGGGCTCTCAAGTCTCACGCATTGAGAGTGTGACACACGCAATTCGATGTGTTCACACGCCACACATGGCATTTCTCACGCTGATTTTTTTTTTTTTTGTGCCCAGAAAATCGGTCTGTGTGGCTCAGTTTATGCAGGCACCGCGCGTTTTCAGCGAAAAAAAACTCCCCCCCTCCTCCCTGCCCCGCTCCCTCCTCCCCGCCCCGCTCAGCAAGTGTCTAAGTGCGCACTGCACTCAGTGATAAGGACAGCGAACACGAACACGAGGAACGACAAAACGGTGATGATAAAACAAATTGAGAACCATCAGGTAATAACTTCATTGCTATAACTGTCATTAGTTGCTTTGTAGTTTAAGTTTGCTCTTTAGACAAACATTTACACAGGGCTCTGTGTAAATGTAAATGTGAACACGCAATTCGACGTGTTCACGCGCTCACACGCCCCCCCCCGCTCCTCGGGAAAAACTGTTCACTCGCACTCGCGAGTGGTGTTCACTGCGTTCACAGAAAATTCCTGCAAATTCCTGCAACTTTGACCTGCTGGTGGCAGGCAGACGCTTGGGGGTGGGGGCCTATAAATTGCTGTGGGTAATGAGGAGACTGGCTGGAATGTACATGCAAAATTTCACAACTTTTTACCAGACGGTTCTAGGGGTTGCCATAGGCTCCCATGGGTCGAAGAATAATGTATAAGAATCAGTAGAAACACTTTTTTTTTTTTTTTTTAATCTTTTAATATTACAAGGTATACAATAATACACATTTCAGGTACATAATAGTACATATTTCATCACCACAATAACATTCACAAAGCACTCAGAAGACACATCAGGGGATGCGGGTACGGGAATAAACACCACTGGGCACAAGGGCTAAGAGAAACAGGGGGGATGAAGAGGACCAAAGGGATGAAGAAAGGGGCCTGGGGGAGAGCAAAGGTGATGCAGTGCAAACACATTTTCGTGTTTCCTCTGCCATCGGATCGCCAGTCTCTTTATCCGGGCTGTCGCCCCGTCCCACCAGACCACACCAGAGAATCATACACTCCAATATCGCACTGACATTGGAGTGTATGATTCTCTCAGAGAATCATACACTCCAATGTCAGTATCGAAACAGTCGTATAACCTCTCCATTTTCCAAATGAAGCTGGGATGTCCAGGGGACCCATCAGACGCGCCTCGGAGTCACGGCGCACTCAGAGGACCTCCGGAGCCTCTTAACGCTTTGTCTAACCTCAAGGTTCAGGCTCAGCTCCCGCCGCCACGGCTACAGGGCGGAGGCTCCCCTCAGCCTCACCACCCCGCGAAGAGGAGGCGCGTGGAGGCAGCCCCTCGCCCTCCGCCATCACGAGTGCCCGTGCACTCTGAATCACAGCATCCTGGACAGGCTCACTGTCCCGACCCGAGGCGACGGAGGAGGGGGAAGAGGAGGCGCCAGGAGGCAGCCCCTCGCCCTCCACCGTCACGAGTGCCTGTGCACTCCGAATCGCAGCATCCTGGACAGGCTCACCGTCCCGACTCGAGGCGACGGAGGAGGGGGCGGGTCCAGCCTCAGCTGCAGGGCCGCCACCATCACCTCCCGCGCTCTGCTCCCCTTGGCCAGAGTCACGGCCGCCCGAGCACTCGGCCCTGGGCCCCGCGCACTCGCGGGCGTAATGCCCCTGACCCCCACACTTCCTACACAGGAAGCCAGGGCACTCACGCAACACATGGCCCGGCTGGAGACATCCTCTGCACAGCTTCACCTGATTGTCGTGTATGACTCTAAAGTACGCAGGCCCCTCCTCAGTGTTGAACTTGACAGAATACGGCAGAGATCTGACAGCGGCAGTGAAACGCACCCTCACAAACCTGGTGCCGTCCGCGATGCCAGTCCCCGGCCACACTTTCCTCCGTATCCCGGAAACAGCGGAGACTCCCCAGGAGCTGAGCTTCTGCACGATTTCCTCATCCCGGACGTACGCCGGCAGGCCCAAGAAGGAGACCACCATCTCGTTCCTGTCGATGGCTCGCCCATGGACCCTGGTGTCGCCGATCCGGAACCCATCCAGCAGCTTTTCCTTGGCTGCCTGGGACGCCACCGTTATCTCGTACTTATCCTTGGTCACCATGCGGCAGGCGAGCACAGTCCCACATATCTCCTGCGCGGTCTTCAGCAAGGCCATAGGGGACAGGCCGGCTCCACCCACCAGGTCCAGAAGGCCCGTCAGATCTTTACGGTATTCTACATTCACATTCTCCTTCGCATCCCCACCATTCTTCCTGGTACGATCCTCATTCTTACCACCCGCGTCCTCAGGCGGCTTCGCCGCCGGGCCTTGGGGCCCTGCGGGGGTTGTCATTGCGCTGCCCGCCCGGGGGGGAGCAGAGCTCGCGGAACACGGTGAAACCGCCACCCCCACAGCCGGGGCGCTGGGAGGAGGTGAGCCAACAACCGAAAGGAGCTGAGAAGCCAAAATTGTCCAAAAAGTTCAAAGAAGGAAACGGAAAAAACACCAAACTGGGCCCGCTCCGGCGGAGCGGCGCTTGGCCCCAATGACCTACTAAATACCTACATCCACTGCATAAGCAACAGTGTGGTTATTACTTTATATTATTATCTTTACTACAATGTTCCACAGTATGGCATTAAACATATATTACTTTATATTAGTTTATATTTCAATTGCAGGTGTTTTATTGGAAAGAAAACACATAGAAAAACATGCATTCTTGCTCAGAGCAGGTCCACCTATCCACAGATCTGACCTGTAACTTCAGTGAATCATTTAAGCTTTATTTCAGACTCCAGTGGGTCCATATCAAACAGAAAACACACAAAACAGTAATAATGGTTTAGAATCCATATAAGCAGCTCCTCCAGTGCCTCCAGAGTTCAGACGTGAACCTGACACTGCTCTGCTCAGGCGTCATTAAAACATTTATAATTTCATTTTGTGAATCCTCAAGGCACTTCATAAATTTGTACACAACGTTTCTGATCACAGCATTCGATGTCGGGACATTATTCTGCACAAACAGCAGACTGGCACTTGTCCATCGAGGGACGTTCATCAGGATATGAAGTGCATCATGACTGTATATGCAACCTGCAACTTCTTAAATTTACTTTTACTGTAACTGCTCCACAAGTGGGCGCTATAGACTGTTAGCTTTTACAGGCAATCCTCAATAACATGGTCTCTTGTAAAAGCTAACAGGATAGAAAGTAAAAAATAAAGTAATTCAACAAATGTGATTTTGTAATACAGAATATACACATGTTCAACCTGTCTGGATTACCCATTTGAAAGTACAGTATATTTTTGAAGAAAATTCAGACAATAAACAATAAGACTGAAACTAATTTATGCCACTGACACAACAGCAGGTTTATCCCTAAAACAAACTGTAAATGGACAATAAATGCACATAAACACACACTGCAATAAATTCATATTAGGAAAAGGATTTTTTTAAACCAACAAAATGGTGGAAAAAAAACACCAGAAATGTCCAATGTCAAACACCAAAATGACGAGGCTCACAGCAGCAGTTACAGAGAGAGGGGCCCCGATATTCCAATGGAAATCAATGGGAGCCAAGGTCAGTAGGCGCCGGAAGAACGCGTTAGTGATGTCCTCATCCATCCATGACCTGTCCATTTATATATGCAGTCTATGGTGTGTTCTCTTATGTCTTTTGAGATTAGACATAACAGTGAACGCTTCCTTACAAATTGAACAACTGAATGGTTTCTCGCCAGTGTGTGTCCTCATATGTGCTTCAAGATTACCCTTTTGGGCAAACGCTTTCTTACAAACTGCACAGCTGAATGGTTTCTCCCCTGTGTGTGTCCTCATATGTGTTTTGAGATGATAACTATCAGTGAACACTTTCTTACAAACTGAACAGCTGAATGGATTCTCCCCTGTGTGTGTCATCTTATGTATTTTGAGATTATAACTCTCAATAAACACTTTCTTACAAACTGAACACCTGAATGGTTTCTCCCCCGTGTGTATCCTCTTATGTCTATCAAGATGACCCTTTCCGCGAAATGCTTTCTTACAAACTGAACAGTTGAATGGTTTCTCCCCTGTGTGTGTCCTCATATGTCTTTTGAGAGTATACCTAAGAGCGAACACTTTCTTACAAACTGAACAGTTGAATGGATTCTCCCCTGTGTGTGTCATCTTATGTATTTTGAGATTATAACTCTCAATAAACACTTTCTTACAAACTGAACACCTGAATGGTTTCTCCCCTGTGTGTGTCCTCATATGTCTTTTGAGAGTATACCTAAGAGCGAACACTTTCTTACAGACTGAACACCTGAATTCCTCTCCTGTATGAACTCTGCTGTGTCTCTCTAGTTTATATTTAGACCCAAATCTCTCTTTACAAACAGAGCACTTGTGTTTCCTGCTCTCAGCTCCTTTGCCAGTTCTTGACACATCTCCATTCTCCACAGTGGCTCTGGTCTCTGGTGCAGACTTGTATTTGGGGGACAGACGGGAGTTTTGTGCAGTGGAGCTTCTGGCTCTGATCTGGACTTGGTTGTGGTGGTCTCCATCAGCCCCTGTGTCCCTGTGTGCAGGTGAACAGCTGAGTGGAGTTCTCCAGTCTTCATCACTGTCAGTGTCAGAAGAGTGCTCTGTGTCTCCCTCAGTCTCTGAGTGGACATGTGTCTCTGCTTTGATGTCCTCTCCCTGTGTGTCCTCTCTCTGCTCAGTCTCTCTTTGTTGAAGCGGTGAGGACTCTTCTGTCTTCACGCTCACAGCACTAAACTCTGGGACAGACCTGAAAAATATAAGAGACATTTGTATATTTCAAACCCAATCTGAATATTTGTAGGAGATAGGGTTGGGCGGTAATACGGTAATACGGTATACTGCGGTATCTAAAAATAGCAACGGTATCAGATTCATTACCGTCATTAAAAAAAAAAATTAAAAAAAAATCTTGCCCTAATATAATATTAACTATAATTAATTTAATGCCTAAATAAAGAGTGTTTGTCCAGCACCTATGTATGTGTGGTTGAGTTTGTTAATTTAATACTATTACAGTTTAAAACTAATATTACTATCGGAGAGATGACGTTCGATGAAATTCCTGGATGTTGCGTCGTCACGTGACATTACCGCTCATAAGGGAGAAGGAGATGACAACATGACAGACCGCGCTGAGTAGGTCCCAAAGAAAAACACAACATCTGCAATTTGGCAGCATTTCGGATTTCGGCCAAATGACAAGGGAGAGCCGGGAAATGTCAACGAGGCTGTGTGTAAAATGTGCATGCAGACTGTGGCGGTGTTCTGGTGAAACATCCTACCCGTCGAGAGATAACAGCGGCACTGTGGAGGAGCAGAGGCAACTGCATATTGTGGCGAGTGTAGTGCACTCGTGAATGTATGCATAATTCACCTTCTTAACTGTGTTGTTACAGCTTTGCCATGCGGGTTTTGTTCAGTTCTTGGTTAAGCACTTGGTTATAAAGTCACTGCTTCTGATAATAGTTGCGGTCCCTTTAAGAAAGGCGTGCCGTTTGACACGCTGCTTTTGTGTTCTAGCGCAGCTCCTTTCTGATATTCTCGCGTGTTAATAAAAACGACTCACCGTTTTTGAAAACGGTTCGGGATGTTGTATAGTTGTACGTTTAATTTATTTAATTCATGTTAATAGATTTTAAAAATATACAAACGAGCAGTATTTTCCACTGCGTTCTCGGGACATGGTTATTATATGCACATTTTCGGTTATGTCTTGTTATTTATTGTTCAGATTTTCTTATTTGATAAGATCAAGTATTTTATTGATTTGATTCCTGTTGGTTTGTTAGCTTTAGCCCACAGACAAGGTCATTTCGTTGGTTGGCTGCTGTATTTGCACTTTAAACATTTGTTAATAAAAGTTACTAATTTTGTACATGTTTTGTTATGTTTTCAGTATCATTAGGCCTATGTAATGCTTGCTATTCTGTTTCTGAACGGTATAGGTGCAAGCTGCCATTTAGCGAGGCCACTCCACTGTAGTGCTAAGTGTTTTTTTTTTTTTTTTTAGCCTTAGCAACGGTAATACCGTATACCCCGGGAAAATGTGGACACGGTTTAACGGTATCAAAATTTGGATACCGCCCAACTCTAGTAGGAGAAATGAATAAGAATGAATGACAAAATAAAGAATTGCAGTTTGAAAGTGTCTGAGACTCACACTTCCAGCTGATCTTCCTCCTGTTTGACGCTGTGTTCTTCTTTAATGTGTGGAGCAGGACTCAGAGAGGGGAGCTGGGCAGCTGCAGGAGATAAGAGAGTACACACTTACACATACACGTGCAGTCTTGTGACATGAACACTGTGAACTTGTCTGTAGTCTTCTACTGTAAGGCTGAGGGGGTGTCTTTTCTGTCCATGAACTTGTAAATACACACATCCCATAGTCTCCCGGAAGTCTCCCGGATAATTATAGTAGCTCCCTGATGCCCGCAAGTCAGATAAAATATCCCGGATTTTAGACAATGTGAGTTTTTTTTGTATTTTTTCTTTTGGACTGTGCAGAGCGTGCACGCAAGATAATAACTCTTGCATTATCACGGACTACTGTATTTCAAACGGAATGCGCACGAGAGCGAGAGCGAGAGCGAGAGAGAGAGAGAGAGAGAGAGAGAGAGAGAGAGAGAGAGAGAGAGAGAGAGAGAGAGAGAGAGAGAGAGCGAGAGCGAGAGCGAGAGAGAGAGAGAGAGAGAGAGAGTTTAAGCGAGCGCTGGCCAGAGAACGCGCTGATTGGGAGAGAGAGAGTTTAAGCGAGCGCTGGCCAGAGAACGCGCTGATTGGTTACACTCAGCAAAACTAGCCAAAGAGCTTTCAGTGTGGGCGGGCTTCAATTTACTTCCTAAAAAACTAAAATATAAAACTCATTTTATGGCAGAATATACTCAAGTATATCCCTGTCTGATTCGGGTGAAAAATGACGACACTGTGGTGAGGTGCACTGTGTGTAACAGTGATTTCAGCATAGCCCATGGCGGTCTAAATGATTGTAAAAGGCACGTTGAGGTAGGCAAAATTTAACACCATCACCTGCATTTTATTTCTGTACTAGGTAAAAGGCTGTCATAAATGTAACAGGGTTTACAGAAATAACATATTTAATTTTTAATTTAAATTTGTAATTCAATTTTAATAATTTAATGTTTAATTTAATTTAAAGTTTATGTTTAATTTTAAAGTTTAATGTTTAAGAACTCAGTAAAGTTAATAAAAAGTTGTTAAAATAAGTAGCCTCTATTGTGTACGGGGTGGGGGTGGGGCATCTCCCTGAACTGAGTTTTTGGAACTTGGGATGTCTGTAAATATGTTTGAGTGAATATCTGAAGTGATTTGGAGTCACAGGTTCTTCTGCCGTTAGCGCCATGGTGCATGTTTCTAATGAGCTCTTTTCTACATCATCTGCAGTTTTCATACTTTTAAACACCCACAGGCTAAAAATAGGATCCATACGATCCAGAAGACTTACCCCCTCTGACGAGCACGACTCTCGGGCTCAGAGCCCTCAGAGCCGAGTCCAAGAGCCGTTGGATCCTCTGGTTCTCCTGTTTGGAGCGGTGCAGCTCCTCCTCGTAGTCCGCTATTGTGCGCTCCAACAGAGCACGGATGTCCCCAGCAGTCGCACCCAGCCGCTCCTCTACAAAACCACTAAACTTTCCGGACATATTTGCCCTATTTGTTTTTCCAGTGTGTGGCTCTACTGTTTCCTGCGTTCTGCCCAACGGTTAGTTAAAATGTGCGTTGCTAAGTTGGTTCAGAAGTGTTTTGAACATAAACAAACTGTTGTTTTGACTGTTGTTTCAGTTCTTGTTTTGTTTGGATCTTTTAGCTTGACTCTTCAGGTTATACTTCAAAACATTCACATTAATGTCATAAATAAAGTTTTTTCAGGTTTTAGAGCTCGCGCTGCTCCGCACTTATTTTCTTCACGGGTGACGTGAGTTTGAGGCCCACGCAGCCTCTAACTCAAATTTTTATAACCCGTTTATCGTAGTCCTTAAAGGACACCGAACGACTTTGCATATGTGCAATTGTAAGCCTTCATTTACTTTTTTCTGAAGCCAACATATTAATCACAGTCATACCAGATACAAGTTTGATTGGAGTCGGCATTGTTCTTGTTGAATCTGCAAATGAAAAGGTACGTCAGATACAAATGATAAAACATCTTGCCGTGCATAGGCCTGATTGCACCTTCACTTTTGCACCTTACACATTGCACATTTCATTCCACCTCAAACTCCTTCTTGTTGGAAGAGTATATGCCTGCCTGTATGTCTTATGTCTATTTATTGTTGATGTCTGTGTACACTTCATGTCCATGAGTGTAGCTGTGTGTGTGTTTTTAGTTTAAATTGCACATTTGGTGTCTGGTGGAACGTAATTTCAGTCCACTGTGTAACGTCTGTTACATAGTGAATTGACAATAAAGTATTGTTAGTTTTTACAAAAAGACCTCAATAGAGCCTAGGAGGTGACATTTAACATACAGGCACTTTAATCTGACTCAAGCGAAATACAGGACATATGATTACACAAGGACACATCTCACTCGTCTCACACCGAACTGAGTACAACAGCTGTTTTTACTCAGGGCTTCTGGTATGCGATCACTGAGTTCAACTACTCCTGCCCTGTCAGGGGTCTATTGAGTTACACACAAAAATTGCCTATAGTTGAAGGATGGGAACAGGTGGGAACATATCACTAAACCCCCCTTAACATTACAGTCACACTGTTCCCACAGTACACTTTGAACTTCGAACTTTGATGCAGCCTGAGGGTGGCGCAAAAATGTAAACACCAGCGCACACAAAACACCCAACAGAGAACCGGAACACCGGTTATAAAAATTCTGTCACTCTCAAAAAGCAGGCCAAGACATCTTAACTGATATTAAATGCATGAAGAAAACGAATTTGTAATAATCTGCATCATGCCGTTTCTCCTCTCCCCCAGTCCAAACTGAGCCTGTAGCTCTCACACTCTCCGACATGCTAAGTCATGTAGCTAATGCTAGCTGATATGAACTACCATTACATAAAAAAACGAATCTCTAATCAGCTGCAGCTTACTAAGTCATACAATACAACCATCAAGTAAAAAAACACCTGCATAAATAAAAGGCTACTATATTTGTTTATTATGTGTGCTTACCTGTATGTTTTTAATCCTCCATTATCGCCATGCTTCTGTGTTGCTCCAGTGCGCATGCGCACTGATGTCTTTAGCAACTGTTGAAACTGCGCATGTGCAGACTGAGTTCCGGTCACGCTGTAAGCCCCGCCCCCTGTTCCACCCCTCGAAAATCAGCCAATCAGAATAAAGGCCGCCGTTTTCACAGCGCGTGTATCAGAAATGTGTATAAAACTGCAATACTGCTTCAGGATCTAGAGGGGGCGCTGTGTTATACACTGGAATACACTGAAAAAACAGGTTAGGGGTTCAACTGGACTTTCAAACAAAACACACACACACACACACACAGTGCAGTACCTCCAAGTGTTCAGCAGATGGAGACAAACACCACAAACTGCACATCTAGGGTTAAAGATTTAAACAAACAAATACATCAATAAATGACCTACTAAATACCTACATCCACTGCATAAGCAACAGTGTGGTTATTACAGCACGAGGGCTCAGACACCTGTTTGTCTCATGTCTCATCTTTACTACAATGTTCCACAGTATGGCATTAAAGTTATATTACTTAATATTAGTTGATATTTCAAATGGAAGTGATTTATTGCAAAGAAAATACATTTAAAAAAACATGCATTCTTCACGTAACTTCAGTGAATCAATTAAGGTTTATTTCAGACTCCAGTGGGTCCATATAGAACATTTTAAAAACAGACAGAAAACACACAAAACAGTAATAATGGTTTAGAATCCATATACGCAGCTCCTCCAGTGCCTCCAGAGTTCAGAGGTGAACCTGACACTGCTCTGCTCAGGCGTCATTAAAACATTTATAATTTCATTTTGTGAATCCTCAAGGCGCTTCATAAATTTGTACACAACGTTTCTGATAACAGCATTCGATGTCAGGACGTTATTCTGCACAAACAGCAGACTGGCACTTGTCCATCGAGGGACGTTCATCAGGATATGAAGTGCATCATGACTGTATATGCAACCTGCAACTTCTTAAATTTAGTTTTACTGTAACTGCACCACAAGTGGGCGCTATAGACACACTGATAACTGATAAGAACTTGGTCTAATTGTGTCACCTTATAGTGTCATATTTTACCTCCAACCTTGTTAAGAGTTTTTTTTGTATTGGTTTTAGAAAATCTCTTAAAGCTACAGTATGTTTTGTTTTTTGCCTAAAAATAGATTAAAAAAATAGATCATTTTTTTCATTCTGGATGTTTTTATTGCGTCCTTACCGTGAGTGGGTTTGTACTGGATTCACACACGCAGCAGAATAACCTGACAAAAGCCAGATTAGAATCGGGGCTGATGACCATTCGCTCTGTTATGGAGTTTACCACTATCACGATATTACTGTGGAATATTATTGTTGCTGTCAAATGTTTTCAAAGTGAACTCTGCACCAACATTAGGAGAAGCAACAACAGCACATCCCACATGACTTCAGTGAGGCCTCATCGTGACCTCAGCCAGTCTGAACGAAGCAACTCCAGACCTCCACCACCTCTGAGGAGCGAGAGGAGGAGGAGGGATTTGCAGGAGTGTTTTTGGATGTGGGTCTCATGTTGTTCAAAGGTAAATTTATTTTCTGGCAGTTGTGGAACGCAACAAAGTAAAAGTCAAGTACTTAAGTATTAATTTGAGGTATCTGTACTTTACTGTGCATTTTAAAGTGAGTACTTTTTACTTTTACTTCACTACATTTGAGAGCAGATATCTATATTTTAGAACATTTTTTACACAATCATAGTTTGAGCAAACAGAAATATACAAAGAATAAAAAATGACAGATTCAACTGTTTCAGTTGAACAAAATTCAGCACAAATCTGTATAAAAATATGAGAGTTTATTAGATCTCAAAATCTGTGCAACATAATTTTACTTTTTACTCTTTTAACATTTTAAAACAAGTACTTTAATACTTTCACTTAAGTAAATGTGGGATACTATTACTGTTACTTGTTTGTTTTGGTTTGTTTTTTTACTCCAGTATCTCTACTTTTACTTCAGAAAATGGAGTACTTGTTCCACCTCTGTTGTTTAGTGAGTCTGAGATATTTGAAGTGATCGACCCGTGTACAGCACCCATTTATTTATTTTTTTAAATAACATATAATAGAAATAGGGCCTAATGGTGATTTGGAGTCCTGGTGAACATGTCATGAGAAAAATGTGTTTAAAATCATTGGAAGTCCAGTAGGGAACAAATATTATTTAGACTCTTAACTTGACATGTTTCCTTTTAGCAACTCTATATTTTTGTTTAGGTTTTTTTGCACTTGGTAATGTTGACACTAGAGAAGATACCACCAGTAAACTGATTAGGTTTATTAGTTGTTTTATATACATATATATGTATATGTACACACGTTCAATTTATAATTTATTTATAATTCAAAGTTCAAAGTCAGCTTTATCGTCAATTCTGCCACGTGTTCATCATACAGTGAATCGAAATTTCGTTTCTCTCTGGCCAAGCAGTGCAAAAAGACAATATAAAGACAAAACAAAAACGTCTAAGAGAAAAATCTAAAATCTAAAAGCAGTGCAAAAGAAGAATTAAATAAATACCTATTTACAGATGTCCAAAATGTGCAGTCAGCATCAAAAAATGTGCAATGGAAGATGCAGCAGTGAAATGTGCAGTAATGTGCATTGAAAGTAAAGATAAAAATAAATATGCAGCAGTAGTAATTCCAATGCAATAACAGTAGTAAACAACAGTACAACAGTAGTAAAATTTCAGTAGTAAATGTGCAACAGTGCAACAGTAGTCCTTAGCAGGAGTTTTTTACAGTGTCCAGAGTGATATGTCTTTTATTGGAATACAGGTTATGCCAATATGGGTGTTCCTTTTCTCTCTCTCCTCTCTGTCTCTTGCCGAGGTCAGACGTATTTTTCCTCCTCTCCCTAGGGCAGGCATATCCAAACTATGGCCCGTGGGCAAATTGCGGCCCTCAGACAAATTTTTCTTGGCCCCCAGGCTTCCAGGTGAATTGGCCCAAATTACCTTGAGCAGAACTTTTGACTGCAAGTTTTTTTTTTGAAAATCTACCTTGATAAGACAATATTTAATATTTATTGTGTAATTTTGAGGATAAAGGACTGATATCTCATTCTAGTTAAATATACATATATTCATTGTACTGAGCACCAGTCTATGGCCCTCTATCGGCCCTCTGCTTCGTCTGTGTTTACATATGTGGCCCTTGATGAAAATTTTGGACACCCCTGCCCTAGGGTGACCACCTGTCCTGCGTAGCGCGTGATTGTTCAGCATTTGAAGCCCAATTTATGCATACCCCAAATTGAGACCATGTCCCGCATAATCAATGCTTCTCAAAAAAAATAAAAAAATAAAAATAAATAAAATAAATGTGGTCGCTCTATCTTCCCGAGCGCCACAGGCAGCCAAATGAACATTATTTGACAGTTCAGCACGCCACTGTTGTCACACTGTTGCCTGAGTCTGACTAGCAAAGATTCTAGAGGGCTACGCTTTGATAGGTTATCAACTTTTTACTGTTGTCATGACACCGCACGCTAGTGGCACTAGTGCGTGCAACTCTGCTGTGCACTAGCGTAGATTAATTTCGAACATTTTAGGTCAAAATATGTCATTATTTTGCATTGGATTGTATCTTTGGCACCTTTTTGCATTGTTGTTGTAGTATATTGATGAAATAACTATACTGCTAGACCCTGGTGTTCTATTGTTGGTGTAACACTGCCATCTAGTGGTGCTTTTTATATACATATGGGTTCATTTGTTTGCGCTCCTGTGTACTGGATAAGCATTTGGAAGCTCATCACAAAAATTAATGTTGCTTTAATTCTGTCTCTCCTCTTTCTTCCTTATTTGTTTCAGAAGCTGGTGAAAAGTCCTAAATGTGTCCCCAAAACAACAGGTTTTGTTTTTGTTGTGCCTGAGCCTAAAAATAGATAGAATTAAATAGCTGAGCTAAATCGTAAGTGGAAGTGCTTCTGTCATTTCACTGAATGTTCAAAATATTATGAATCTTTATTTACAAAAATAAATAAATACATTTAAAAAAATACACATTGGGTGGGTATTCTTGTGCATACATACAATTACAATTACACATGTTTATGGTAATAGGGCATTATTAATATACCATGTATGTGCTAGAAATGGGTGAACCACTATCTGCTGTGCCACGTCGGGCAGTGTCCCTCAGAAACATACCCCTTGTCCCCCCTTGGGCTTATCAGGTGGCTTAGCAGATGGTCACCCTACTACCCTTATTTCCTGTCTGCTCTATGTCTGCGTGCCTCTCTTGTCTTCGTCTCTGTCCCTCCTGTTGGAGTAGATTTTCGAAATCCTAAATTATGGAATTGATAAGTTGATCAATCAACGCAAATTGGCACGCACGAAGAAATGTGGGTTTGGGAGAGCCGACTTTTTTTTGGATATTTTTGATGGCTGGACATCTGATTGGCCTGGGGATGTTTCTGATCCATTGGAGCGAATAAGGATCCCCCAAAGCTGTAAATTTACACCACAGCGGAGCGCTGCGAACGAGGGAAGGACTACTGTACATTAGAAGGTGACACAGATTGAGGAACTGTGGGGCCTCCCACTTCTTTCTACTCTGGTTAGAGCCTGTTTGTGCTGCTCTCTGAAGGGAATAGTACACACCGTTGTAGGACATCTTTAGTTCCTTGGCAATTTCTCGCATGGAATAGCCTTCATTTCTAAGAACAAGAATAGACTGTCGAGTTTCATATGAAAGTTCTCTTTTTCTGGCCATTTTGAGTGTTTAATAGACCCCACAAATGTGATGCTCCAGATACTCAACCTGCTCAAAGGAAGGTCAGTTTTATAGCTTCTCTAACCAGCTAAACTGTTTTCAGCTGTGCTAACATGATTGCACAAGGGTTTTCTAATCATTATCCTTCAGATGCAATGAGTAAACACATTGTATCGTTTGAACACTGGAGTGATAGTTGCTGGAAATGGGCCTCTATACAACTATGATATTGCACCAAAAAAAGCAGCTAGAATAGTCATTTACCATATGAACAATGTGTAGTGTATTTATGATTAGTTTAAAGTTATCTTCACTGAAAAAACAGGGCTTTCCTTTCAAAAATAAGGAAATTTCTAAGTGACCCCAAACTTTTGAATGGTAATGAAATGTATATATTAAAAAAAAAAAACAGAAGTCAACAAATGTGATTTTGTAATACAGATTATACACATGTTAAAGCATCTCAACACTAAAGAAAACAGTCTATGTTTTTCTCCCGACAGCCAGCAGTGGGCGAGCAACCATCTGTGTTGGTCAATGGGAAGAGGTGTGGCTGAACAATTTAAATACCTTGGGATAGTTTTTGACTCTGAATTTTAAACAGCATGTAAAAAACAATTCACATATAATTAAATTAAATCTGCCAAACTTCAAACATATAAGACCTTATCTGACGACAGAAACAGCAAAGGAGTATCTGCATGCCGTGATCTTCAGCCAGATCTTACTGCTGTACCACAGAGTCTCATACATCAGAGGCCATCCTGAAGCTCCTAAAGTCTCTCTTCAAAAAATCTTTGAAAACACTTGACAAAAAGCCTCTACAGTATCACTATTGTAATATCTTAAGTAAGTATATTTTGGATCTTGAAAGTTGTCAGGTATTTATGGATGCTCACATTATTTTTAAAGTTTTAAATGGACTCGCTCCTCCACGATTAATGGATTTTATAAGTAAAAAAAACTACTAACCAAGTGAACATGAGAGCATTGACCAGAGGAGACAGTAACATGTTCAACCAAGATGGCGCCGCGGATGGTCGCCCTGGTGCTTCGAAACCTTTCTGATAGAGACGCAGGACCAAATTTGGCCAAATGGTGACGTCTATCAGAGGATCACACTCATGGAACACATTACCTGCTCATGTCAGGAACTGTGGGGCCTTCTCAACCTTCAAGACCACCCTGAAACATTGGTTGAAAAATAATCAAACATGCTCTCACAGGTAGATTTTCTTCTTCTTCTTGGGGCCTCTTAAACTGAGAGAATGGTCTGTTGTGGTGAACTTGCTGTCATGTCTATGTGCACTTCTGTCTCTTTTGTGTGTTCCTCTAAATGTTCTTCTGCTCCGACCTGTCTTAGGACAAAGGCATATTTACATTGATGCTGTTTGTTGTCATGCTGATTGATATGCATTGTCCTAATTTAAATAAATAAAAATAAAGCCTGTCTGGATTACACATCAGTATACAGTATATTTTTGAAGAAAATACAGACAATAAACGACTGAAACCAATTTATGCCACTGACACATCAGGTTTGTAAATGGACAATAAACATACAAAAACACACACTGCAATAAATGTATATGATGAATAGAATTTTTTTAACAAACAAAATAGTGGAAAAAACACCAGAAATGTCCAATGTCAAACACCAAAATGACGAGGCCCACAGTAGCAGTTACAGAGAGAGGGGCCCCGATAGTCCAATGGAAATCAGTGGGAGCCAGGGTCAGTAGGAGCCAGAAGAACACGTTAGTGATGTCCTCATCCATCCATCTATGACCTATCGATTTATACATGCAGTCTATGCTGTGTCCTCTTATGTCGTGCGAGATGAGAACTAACAGCGAACACTTTCTTACAAACTGAACACCTGAATGGTTTCTCCCCTGTGTGTGTCCTCATATGTGTTTTGAGAGTAGAACTCTCAGCAAACACTTTCTTACAAACTGAACACCTGAATGGTTTCTCCCCTGTGTGTGTCCTCATATGTGTTTTGAGAGTAGAACTCTCAGCAAACACTTTCTTACAGACTGAGCATCTGAATGGTTTCTCCCCTGTGTGTGTCCTCATATGTGCTTTGAGATGAGAACTATGAGCGAACACTTTTTTACAGACTGAACACCTGAATGGTTTCTCCCTTGTGTGTGTTCTCTTATGTATTTCAAGATTACCTTTTTGGGCAAATGTTTTCTTACAAACTGCACAGCTGAATGGTTTCTCGCCTGTGTGTGTCCTCATATGTCTTCTGAGATGAAAACTAAGACTGAACACATTCTTACAAACTGAACATCTGAATGGTTTCTCCCCTGTGTGTGTCCTCTCATGCCTTTCAAGGTGAACCTTTTGGGCAAATGTTTTCTTACAAACTGTACACCTGAATGGTTTCTCCCATGTGTGTGTCCTCATATGTGTTTTGAGAGTAAAACCATGAGCGAATACTTTCTTACAAACTGAACAGGTGAATGGTTTCTCCCCTGTGTGTTTCCTCATGTGTCTTCTGAGATGAGAACTATCAGCGAACACTTTCTTACAGACTGAACAGCTGAATTCTTCTCCTGTGTGAACTCTCCTGTGTCTGTCTGGTTTATATTTAGACCCAAATCTCTCTTTATGAACAGAGCACTTGTGTTTACTGATCTCAGCTCCTTCGCCAGTTTGTGACACATCTCTATTCTCCACAGTGGCTCTGGTCTCTGGTGCAGACTTGTATTTGGGGGACAGACGTGAGTTTTGTGCAGTGGAGCTTCTGGCTCCGATCTGGACTTGGTTGTGGTGGTCTCCATCAGCCCCTGTGTCCCTGTGTGCAGGCGAACAGCTGAGTGGAGGTCTCCAGTCTTCATCACTGTCAGTGTCAGAAGAGTGCTCTGTGTCTCCCTCAGTCTCTGAGTGGACATGTGTCTCTGTTCTGATGTCCTCTCCCTGTGTGTCCTCTCTCTGCTCAGTCTCTCTTTGTTGAAGCGGTGAGGACTCTTCTGTCTTCACGCTCACAGCACTAAACTCTGGGACAGACCTGAAAAATATAAGAGACATTTGTATATTTCAAACCCAATCTGAATATTTGTAATAGAAATTAATCAGAATGAATGAATGACAAAATAAAGAATTGCAGTTTGAAAGTGTCTGAGACTCACACTTGCAGCTGATCTTCCTCCTGTTTGACGCTGTGTTCTTCTTTAATGTGTGGAGCAGGACTCAGAGAGGGGAGCTGGGCAGCTGCAGGAGATAAGAGAGTACACACTTACACATACACGTGCAGTCTTGTGACATGAACACTCTGTGAACTTGTCTGTAGTCTTCTACTGTAAGGCTGTATGTGTCTTTTCTGTCCATGTCCCACTCAGGAAAAGCACCTTTGGACAGTCCTCATTTTTCGTCACTGCAGCACATCAATGGAACAATACTCCCATACATATCAGAGACTCACCATCATATCACACTTCTTTTAAAAAAGTGGTTAATTGAGAATCAGAATCAGCACTGCACACATTAATTTCCTTATAGAGACACATTTTTTGTGCTATCCTGTTTGTTGTGTTACTGAGGGGTGCCAGATATATGTCTGTTCTGTGTGTATGTGTTGTATGTATGTATTGTTAATGTGTTACCAACTGTGCATGGCTGTTGCTATGACTGAACCTGAAAGCATGTAAATAGTGTAAATAATTTTGTATGTACATTGTTTTAACCTGTTTTTTTCTTAGGGTCACAATGTAACATCTGTCCAGGGACTGCGGATGAAAACAAGCCTCTTGGCTAAATCTGGTGCATTTACAGAAATGTTCATTAATGTACACTGTCCCTGTAAAATAAATAAATAAATGAAGGTGTAAATATGTTTGAGTGAATATCTGACGTGATTTGGAGTCACAGGTTTTTCTGCCGTTAGCGCCATGGCCCATGTTTCTAATGAGCTCGGCTAAAAATAGGATCCATACGATCCAGAAGACTTACCCCCTCTGACGAGCACGACTCTCGGGCTAAGAGCCCTCAGAGCCGAGTCCAAGAGCCGTTGGATCCTCTGGTTCTCCTGTCTGCGGCGGCGCAGCTCTTCCTCGTAGTCCGCTATTGTGCGCTCCAACAGCGCACGGATGTCCCCAGCAGTCGCACCCAGCCGCTCCTCTACAAAACCACTCAACTCTCCGGACATATTTGCCCTATTTGTTTTTCCAGTGTGCGGCTCTACCGTTTCCAGTGTTCTGCCCAATGGTTAGTTCAAATGTGCGTTGGTAAGTTGCTTCAGAAGTGCTTTTACTGTTGTTTCAGTTCTTGTTTTGTTTGGATCTTTTAGCCTGACTCTTCAGGGGGGTATTCCACGAACGTCGCTAAACATAGCAAATTCGTGAAAATGTAACACAAAATTGACTTGCGCATGAATACGTCAGTAAGAGGAATCGAACCCGGGACGCCCACGTGAAAGACGCAGTACGTAACCACTCCAAAATCCTTCTCTGTGCTGCCTCGTAAAGACAGCGGCTCAAAAGAATATTTTTAAATTACTGGAAATTTGTCAAAACTGACGAAGAACATAAGGTAACTTTTTTGCTGATATTGTTTTCGGACAACAGATAGTCATGCGTGAGGTGTGCGGAACAGTTTTTTTGACACGGTTTACCTCCAGTACGTATTCTCTGCGACACGGCCTGTTTAAGCCTCATCTTTAGCCTGCCCGGGACTAGGCTAGCTCCGAGGACCATGTTGCCGCAGTAACTCAGCTGGGACTAATGTTAGCAAGAGTCATGGAACCGAACTCTCACTAAAACTAGCACGGACTGGCGAATAAAGCTGGGCTTTGCGCTTAGCCACGTTTGTGGAATACCCCTCAAGTTATAGTTCTAACAAAACGTTCACATTAACATCATAAATATCTTTTTCAGGTTTTAGAGCTCGCGCTGCTCTGCACTTATTTTCTTCACAGGTGACATGAGTTTGAGGCCCACGCACCCTCTTACTCAGATTTTTATAACTTGTTTATCATAGTCCTCAAAGGACAACAAACAACTTTTAGGCGTATGTGCAATTGTAAGCCTTCGTTTACTTTATTCTGAAGCCAACGTATTAATCGCAGCCATACCAGATACAAGTTTGATTGGAGTCGGCATTGTTCTTGTCGAATCTGCAAATGAAAAAGTACATCAGATACAAATGATAAAACATCTTGGCGTGCATAGGCCTGATGGAGCCTGAGGGTGGCGCAAAAATGTAAACACCAGCGAACACAATACACCCAACAGAGAATCGGAACACCGGTTATAAAAATGATGTCACTCTCAAAAAGCAGGCCAAGACATCTTAACTGACATTAAATGCATGAAGAAAACGAATTTGTAATTATCTGCATCATGCCGTTTCTCCTCTCCCCGTCCAAACTGAGCCTGTAGCTCTCACACTCTCCGACATGCTAAGTCATGTAGCTAGCTGATAACTACCATTACATAAAAAAACGAATCAGCTGCAACCATCAAGTAAAAAAACACCTGCATAAATAAAAGGCTACTATTTTTGTTTATTATGTGTGCTTACCTGTATGTTTTTAATCCTCCATTATCGCCATGCTTCCGTGTTGATACAGTGCGCATGCGCATTGATGTCTTGAACAACTATTGAAACTGCGCATGTGCAGACTGAGTTCCGGTCGCGCTGTAAGCCCCGCCCCCTTTTCCGCCCCTCGAAAATCAACCAATCAGAATAAAGGCCGCCGTTTTCACAGCGCGTTTATCAGAAATGTGTATAAAACTGCAATACTGCTTCAGGATCTAGACTCACCACGGCGCGGCAAGAGCCGGAGCTGGTTGCAACGCGCTCCGTTATTTTCCAACTTTTTTTCTGCTCTTACCTGCTTGTTCGTTTGCACACTTTGAAGATTGTGTGTATAAGGATGAGTGCTTCAGAGACGCGATGTTTCTGCTCCGTTTCGACCTCTATTTTCTCTGGATTTTGACTTTTTCACCGTTGCTATGTGCGTTGCTGTGTGCGCGCCGGAGCTGGTTGCAACGCGCTCCGTTATTTTCCAACTTTTTTTCTGCTCTTACCTGCTTGTTCGTTTGCACACTTTGAAGATTGTGTGTAGAGGACTGGAATACACTGAAAAAACAGGTTAGGGGTTCAACTGGACTTTCAAACAAAACACGCACACACAGAGCACAGAGTGCAGTACCTCCAAGTGTTCAGCAGATGGACACAAACACCACAAACTGCACATCTAGGGTTAAAGATTTAAACAAATACGTCAATAAAATATAGCTGCAAGCACCAATGTGGGGCCAAGCACTGAAGGTGCATGTAGGCCTCAGCATGTAGGCAGTATGTAGGGTCTGACAGGGTCTAACAGAGTCTGACAGGGTCTAACAGGGTTTAACAGGGTCTAACAGGGTCTGTTAGCCAGGCTTCCCAGGCTAGATCAAAGACACATCAAAGACAGATCAAAGTCACATTTCTGCGCTGCCTAGCAACGCAGAAAATTCCTGAAAATTCCTGCAACTTTGACCTGCTGGTGGCACTAGACGGTTGGGGGTGGGGGCCTATAAATTGCTGTGGGTAATGAGGAGACTGGGTGGAATGTACATGCAAAATTTCACAACTTTTTACCAGTCGGTTCTAGGGGTTGCCATAGACTCCCATTGGTCGAAGAATAATGTATAAGTAGTAGAAACACTTTTTTTTTAATTTTTTAAAAAATCTTTTAATATTACAAGGTACACGATAATACACATTTCAGGCACATAATAGTACATATTTCACCACCACAATAACAGTCACAAAGCACTTTTTTTCTCTCTTCAGAAAGATGTACCCTGTGGTACGGAAATGTACCACAAGGTACATACATTCGCAAAGCGCTCAGAGGACACATCGGGGGATGTGGGTACGGGGATAAGCACCACCAGGCATTTGGGCTGAGAGGAACAGGGGAAGTGTAGAGGACCAAGGGGCTTGCCCCAGGTGAAGAAAGGGGTCTGGGGGAGAGCAAGGGCGACGCAGCGCTCAGGGAAGGCCCAGGCGCCAGGGACCAGGAGGGACAGCGGAGGGGGGTAGGGGTCAGAAGTCCAACCGAGGGAAGCCGGCTCGGGAGATGGAGAAAAGCGTATTGTCTGGGATGAAGGTGTTGCGAAACTCTGTTTCTCTTGCGTCGTGGAGACGGCGGACGTGGGCGCGAAGGAGCGCTGTGAAGAGGGGCCAGTGCTCCGCTGCGTGGCCTTCGTGGAGGCGGCGGTTCCGTGCTGCGAAGATCGAATATCTGGCCACAGACAGGACAAGGCGAGCGGCATCCCAGTTGACTATGGGAGCATCCGGCCCCCGAGGTTGCTGCTGGGCAGGGCCGAAGAGGCAGAACCAGAGTCCAGGGTCATCGAGTCCATGGGCCGCCGGAGGTGGGAGCCTCAACGCCAGCCTCCGAGCGAGAAGGTCCAGTAGCCGGGTCCAGAACCGCTGCATGGCAGGGCACCGGGCGACCAGATGGAGGAGGTCTTCAGGCGCCTCACCGCAAACTGGACAGTCACAGCCGTACCTGTCAGGGTGTATTGCGTGCAACCTGGTGCAGGTGTAAATGATCCCGTGTCTCAACTTAAAGTCAAAATTACTGACTTGGGGCGGGGTGTACCAATTATATATGTGAGCCCAGATGGAGGCAGTGTCACGTGTGGGAAAAGTCTGCGACCATCTGAGTTCTGCAGAAGGGCGCCGAGCGACCCCGGCCACTAACAGCCTGTAGAAAGTGCGCACCCTCGCCTCCAACATCCTCAACACCCTCTCTCCCCATACAACATCAAAATCCAGAGAACACTCGCCTGTCTCCTCCCCATGAACCTCCCCCGGGTCCAAGGGGCCCATCTCAAACAGGTCCCCCCACCTCGTCAGGACAGAGGACTGGATAACACTTGCCGTCCTGAGGATTTCGGCTCTCCGAAACCTGGCCCCAATCCCCATAAACCTGCCCCTGATTTCCTCCACGTCAAACCTGCCTGAGGCATCCAGAAGCTGCCCTACCTGCTTAATCCCCACTCCCTCCAGAACCCCACTGAACATGCTCTCCCTCCTCCCTGGGGGGTCGGAGAGCTTGTCAGGGTTGAAACGCAGAGGCATCTGCCTCAGTTGCCACGGGGAACGCGGTGCCGCCACAGTGCACGGCCTCAGTGCAGCCCAGGCCTCAAACACCTCCCTCTCGAAAGGGGGAAAGCGCTCAAGGGTGACCTGCCGAGGGAGCATGCACAGGTTAAATAAACCGTGCTCACCCAGCCGATCTACCTGAACCGCGAAGAAGTCCTTCCACGTGGCCGTGAAGTCGGTGTCAAGGAACTTCCTAATTACTTTGAGACGCAACGCGCGCTTCTTGATAACCAAATCAAGGAGTTTAAGTCCCCCTTGGTTGTGTTCTCCAATCATAACATTGTGTGCAATCAGCCCAAGTTCTCTTTTCCAAATAAACCTATTCATCGCAATGCTGAATCTGTGTGCCTCTGCGTCCGGCAAGTCGTACACGGTGAGGGCATGTACGAGCTTGGACAGGCACAAGGCATTGACGACCAAAACCTTGCCCTTGATTTTTAAATCACGACTCCGCCATAAATTCATGCAGGCGTTAACACTATTGTACAATCCTGACCACAAATTGTCCCTACAGGCCGCCTCATCCCTCCCCAGTGGGATGCCGAGGACCCTGTAAAGGTCTGCTGCATTCCTGAGGCCCCAGGTGTTCTGGGTGGGTGCGAGGGTTCCGCAGAAAGCCACAGACGACTTTTCGAGATTGACTTTGGCACCTGAAGCCAGACAGTAGACATTGAGCATGTGGAGAGCCGCATCGAGGCTCTGCAGGTCTCGAAGGACAAGATTTGTGTCGTCTGCAAATTGAAAGATCTTGTATTCCCTGCCCGCGGGGCTTGTGAGTCCGCGCACGGCCCTGTCCTTCTTCAGCACAGCAGCGAGAGGTTCAGCCACTATGCTGTAGAGTAGCGCGCTTAGCGGGCACCCCTGTCTGACCAACCTCCGCAAAGGGAAGGGGTCAGAGAGGAGGCCGTTACATTTCACGCGGCTGACTGCGTTTGAATATAATAAGCGGATCCAATCGATGAACCTATCCTTGAAGCCAAACCTTCCCAGAACGCGATAGAGGAAGCTATGCTCTACTCTATCGAACGCCTTATTGAAATCAACCGAGACGTGGATGCCACCCGTGGAGTGCATCTCCCTCAACAGGTACTTTAAAGAAAGAATTGCGTCCGAGATGTCACGCCCCGGGATGCCATACGCCTGCGTGTCCGCGACTATCGTGCCTATGACGCGCTTCAACCTACCCGTCAGAATGCGGGACAGGATTTGTAGTCAGTGTTGAGGAGACTTATAGGCCTGTAGTTGGCCAGGCACTCTCGGGAACCCTTCTTGAAGACCAGGGTCACGATACCAAGAGTGAAGGAGTGCGAGCACGTCCCCTCCTTCTCGATGTCATGAAACAGCGTGTGGAGAATGGGTGCCAGGTGGTGGGCAAACGCCCGGTAGAACTCAGCGGTCAGACCATCCTCCCCGGGACTCTTACATTTATTGAGCCCCTTGATGGCCGCAAAAACCTCATCTAGCGAGACGGACTCATCACACAAGTCTGCGTCACTAGTGCTAAGCCTCGCATCCAGCGCATCCAGTACCTGACCACAGCTCACCTCACTAATCCCCTCACTGTCAAACAAATCCGAATAAAACTTGCCCGCAACCTCCAAAATCCCACCGGTGTCATTCACCAGCCTACCTGCATCATCCACCAGGCCGTCTATATACATCCTGCTCTGCCTGGTCTTGTCCAGACCATAGAAATAAGCGGTCGAGCGCTCCCCCTCCACCGCGTACTGAGCCTTGGCCCGGAGGATGGCACCCTTGGCTCGATATTCCTGCAAAACGCGGAGCTCAGCCTGTAGCTCCAGATACTCTGGGTCCACGGGGCCCGCCAGAGACGCCGCAGCCAGCACTTGGAGGCGGCCACGCACCGCGCGCTCCCGCGCAGCCTGCTCCCACCTCCTCTGCTTGCTGTGACCAATGGCCAGTCTCTTTATCCGGGCCTTCGCCCCATCCCACCAATCTATTAGAGAATCATGCACTTCAATTTCAGTATCGAAACAGTCGCATAACTTCTCCATTTTCCGAATGAAGCTGGGATCGTCCAGGAGAGAGCTGTTGAACACCCAGCCCCCTCCGTTCCTTTTCCCACCTAAGAAGTCAAGGCCAACCGAAAGGCGGGAGTGATCGGTCCAGCCCAAGCACGTATACGTGGCCCCGCTGATTAAACTCCATATTGTAGATGAAACAAAGCACATATCCAAGCGCGACTGGCGAAGGACCCCCCTCACCACCTGGCGTCGAGAAAACTCCCTGGCTCTGCGGTGAAGGCCCCTCCAGACCTCAGACAGGTCATGATTACCGGCCAAATAAAAAAGTGCGGTCCTGCTCGCATCGCATTTAAAAACATTATTTGGTCCAAGGTCAATTTCTGAGAGGACCACGTTAAAATCCCCTATTATAATTGTGGATTCGTTTACGAAGGAGAAAATGCTGACGAAGAACCTTTTCCTTTCCATCTCATCATTCGGCGCATGGATATTTATGAGCAGGCTTGGGGAGTAACGGATTACATGGAACGGCGTGAAGTAAAAGGATACAAAAAAAAGGTAACTGTATTCCCCTACAGTTACAAAGAAAAAGACGTACTCAGATTACAGGTACATTTAGTGAAAATGGGGATTACTTAGCAGGATTACAATTTGAAAGCATTTTATGTTATTTAATTTTTTCATTTAAAGCCGGAGGTCATATGTAGGGAAAACACAACGTACAGACTCGTGCGCCACGCGGGCTCTGTGAAACAAACTTGCAGCGGCGCGCACTGTGGAATACACTTGCAGCGGCTCGCACTGAACTTCACGCAGGTCCCGCACTACGGCCTAAACTTGCAGCGGGCATGGTTTCAAAAAACGCATTTAGCGGGTGGAAATTTAGGGAGAATTTTATTTTTAAAGAAGACAAAGGGAACAACATCACAGTGCAGTGCAAATTGTGCCTTCCAGCGGTTAAACACCTGTCAATGTCCAAGGATTCTACTTCCAATCTCAAGAAACATTTACAGGTAAGATCACTAATATTAACGCTTTGATACTGACAGGCCCTAAATGTCCTGCTTCAGTCATGTTATGTGTGAATATGAGTCATTTCTTTGTCTTGATTCATTGGTAGGAGCCAGTTTCGAGTTAGCTATCGACTAGCAAACTATTAGCAAGCTAGCTAACTCACAAGTACACTTTGTGCATTTGTAGAACGATTATCTAGGCAACATAGTCATGTTAACTGATCCATGAAGACCCTTTAGACAATTCTGAGCAAAGCTGTCGTTAGATGTAGGCCAGCACGCAAGCTGGACGAACATCCTGTCCAGCTGCGGAGATCGGGCAAGATGACTGTCCCGGTAAAACTAAAACTTTAACTGAAAATATAATTTCGTTGAAGTCATAGGTGTTTAGGTGTTTGGTTTAGTGAGTGACCTTGTTTACTAGTGACTTGGCTTATAGTGATAACAGTTGTTAAAACTACACATAGAACTGTACTTGTCCTCCTAAAAACTTTTAATTGTATTGTTGTTTTCTTGTTGTTATAGGATATTTGGTGTTAAAGTAATCCAAAAGTAACTGAAAGTAATCAAGTTACATTACTTTAATATTATAGTACCGGGATTACGTTACTGAATACATATTTTAAGGAGTAACTAGTAACTGTACCGGATTACATTTCTAAAGTAACCCTCCCAACCCTGTTTATGAGGCGGATCTTAAGAGGGCCGCGTACAAAATCAATCACTAAAAAGCGACCGAACGGGTCCGCGTAAACCAGCGCGGACTCACCCAGCACCCCTGGCTTGACCAGAACAGCCACACCCCGGGAGTGCAGCCCAGGGCGCAGTACACCTCGCCGACGCGCATCGCCTCCACCCTGCTGGCGTGCTCGACTCCCCACCCAGTTTCCTGAATGCACAGCACGTCCCAGGTAGAGTCGTGGATCGCACTCTGCATCCGGACCCTGCTCCTCAGACCGCACGCGTTAAGTGAGACCAGGGACAGCGCCATAAAGAAGAGAGGAGGGGAAGGGACCTATCAGACGCGCCCCGGAGTCTCAGCGCACTCAGAGGACCTTCGGAGCCTCTTAACGCTTTGTCTAACATCATCAACGTCCGCTTCAACATCGCCACTGCAGAAGTCCATCCGCTTCCCCACCGCGCCCGCACACGTGGTAGCGGGCCCAGAGGGGCTCGCGGAGGCCGGGCCACACGGACCCGGAGTGGAGAGCGGCCCACACGGGTTCGGAGCGGAGAGCGGACCGCACGGGCCCGGAGCGGGGACCTGATCACACGGGCCCGGGGTGGAGACCACATCGCACGGGGCCGGAGCGGACGAGGGCCGGAGGGACTCCTGCCCCATGGTCCGAGATCTGCGCCGCAGCAGCAACCGCAGCAGCATCCGGCTCAGCTCCCGCCGCCACGGCTACAGGGCGGAGGTCCACCTCAGCCTCACCACCCCGCGAAGAGGAGGCGCAAGGAGGCAGCCCCCCGCCCTTCGCCGTCGCGAGTGCCCGTGCACTCTGAATCGCAGCACCCTGGACAGGCTCACTGTCCCCGTCCCGTTCCGAGGCGATGGGAGAGGAAGCGCGAGGACGTAGCCCCACGCCCTCCACCGTCACGGGTGCCTGTGCACTCTGAATCGCAGCATCCAGGACAGGCTCACTCTCCCGACTCGAGGCAACGGAGGAGGGGGCGGGTCCAGCCCCAGCTGCAGGGCCGCCATCACCTCCCGCGCTCTGCTCCCCTTGGACAGAGTCACGGCGGCTCGAGCACCCGGCCCTGGGCCCCGCGCACTTGCGGGCGTAATGCCCCTGACCCCCACACTTCCTACACAGGAAGCCAGGGCACTCACGCAACACATGGCCCGGCTGGAGACATCCTCTGCACAGCTTCACCTGATTGTCGTGTATGACTCCAAAGTACGCAGGCTCCTCCTCAGTGTCGAACCTGACAGAATACGGCAGAGACCTGACAGCGGCAGTGAAACGCACCCTCACAAACCTGGTGCTGTCCGCGATGCCAGTCCCCGGCCACACTTTCCTCCGTATCCCGGAAACAGCGGAGACTCCCCAGGAGTTGAGCTTCTGCACGATTTCCTCATCCCGGACGTACGCCGGCAGGCCCAAGAAGGAGACCGCCATCTCGTTCCTGCCGATGGCTCGCCCATGGACCCTGGTGTCGCCGATCCGGAACCCATCCAGCAGCTTTTCCTTGGCTTCCTGGGACGCCACCGTTATCTCGTACTTGTCCTTGGTCACCATGCGGCAGGCAAGCACAGACCCACAGATCTCCTGCGCGGTCTTCAGCAAGGCCATAGGGGACAGGCCCGCTCCACCCACCAGGTCCAGAAGGACCGTCAGATCTTTACGGTATTCCACACCCGTATTCTCCCTCGCCTCGTCACCATTTTTCCTAGTACGATCCTCATTCCTACCACCCGCGTCGTCAGGCGGCTCCGCCGCCGGGCCTTGGGGCCCTGCAGGGGCTGCCATTGCGCTGCCCGCCCGGTCGGGAGCAGAGCTCGCGGGACACGGTGAAACCGCCACCCCCGCAGCCGGGGTGCTGGGAGGAGGTGAGCCAACAACCGAAAGGAGCTGAGAAACCAAAATTATCTAAAAAGTTCAAAGAAGGAAACGAAAAAAACAAAACAAAACACCAAACTAGGCCCGCTCTGGCGGAGCGCGTCGTATGTGCGTGTGCTCGCTTTGAAGTACACCCTATATTCCTATAGGGTGCCTATAGCACCTTCGGCGCTTGGCCCCAATGACCTACTAAATACCTACATCCACTGCATAAGCAACAGTGTGGTTATTACAGCACGAGGGCTCAGACACCTGTTTGTCTCATGTCTCATCATCTTTACTACAATGTTCCACAGTATGGCATTAAACATATATTACTTTATATTAGTTTATATTTCAATTGCAGGTATTTTATTGGAAAGAAAAGACATAGAAAAACATGCATTGTTGCTCAGAGCAGGTCCACCTATCCACAGATCTGACCTGTAACTTCAGTGAATCAATTAAGCTTTAGTTCAGACTCCAGTGGGTCCCTATCAGACAGAAAACACACAAAACAGTAATAATGGTTTATAATCCATATAAGCAGCTCCTCCAGTGCCTCCAGAGTTCAGAGGTGAACCTGACACTGCTCTGCTCAGGCGTCATTAAAACATTTATAATTTCATTTTGTGAATCCTCAAGGCGCTTCATAAATTTGTACACAACGTTTCTGATCAGAGCATTCGATGTCGGGACATTATTCTGCACAAACAGCAGACTGGCACTTGTCCATCGAGGGACGTTCATCAGGATATGAAGTGCATCATGACTGTATATGCAACCTGCAACTTCTTAAATTTACTTTTACTGTAACTGCTCCACAAGTGGGCGCTATAGACTGTTAGCTTTTACAGGCAATCCTCAATAACGAGGTCTCTTGTAAAAGCTAACAGGATAGAAAGTAAAAAATAAAGTAATTCAACAAATGTGATTTTGTAATACAGATTATACACATGTTCAACCTGTCTGATTACCCATTTGAAAGTACAGTATATTTTTGAAGAAAATACAGACAATAAACCATAAGACTGAAACTAATTTATGCCACTGACACAACAGCAGGTTTATCCCTAAAACAAACTGTAAATGGACAATAAATGCACATAAACACACACTGCAATAAATTCATATTATGAAAAGGATTTTTTTAACCAACAAAATGGTGGAAAAAACAACAGAAATGTCCAACGTCAAACAACAAAATCACTAGGCTCACAGCAGCAGTTACAGAGAGAGGGGTCCCGATATTCCAATAGAAATCAATGGGAGCCAGGGTCAGTAGGAGCCGGAAGAACGCGTTAGTGATGTCCTCATCCATCCATGACCTATCCATTTATATATGCAGTCTATGGTGTGTTCTCTTATGTCTTTTGAGAGTAGACATGACAGTGAACGCTTCCTTACAAACTGAACAACTGAATGGTTTCTCCCCTGTGTGTGTCCTCATATGTGCTTCAAGATTACCCTTTTGGGCAAATGTTTTCTTACAAACTGCACAGCTAAATGGCCTCTCCCCTGTGTGTGTCCTCATATGTGTTTTGAGATAATAACTATCAGTGAACACTTTCTTACAAACTGAACAGCTGAATGGATTATCCCCTGTGTGTGTCATCTTATGTATTTTGAGATTATAACTCTCAATAAACACTTTCTTACAAACTGAACACCTGAATGGTTTCTCCCCCGTGTGTATCCTCTTATGTCTATCAAGATGACCTTTTTGGGCAAATGCTTTCTTACAAACTGAGCAGCTGAATGGCCTCTCCCCTGTGTGTGTCCTCATATGTGTTTTGAGATAATAACTAACAGCGAACACTTTCTTACAGACTGAACATCTGAATTCCTCTCCTGTGTGAACTCTGCTGTGTCTGTCTAGTTTATATTTAGACCCAAATCTCTCTTTACACACACAGCACTTGTGTTTCCTGCTCTCAGCTCCTTTGCCAGTTCTTGACACGTCTCCATTCTCCACAGTGGCTCTGGTCTCTGGTGCAGACTTGTATTTGGGGGACAGACGGGAGTTTTGTGCAGTGGAGCTTCTGGCTCCGATCTGGACTTGGTTGTGGTGGTCTCCATCAGCCCCTGTGTCCCTGTGTGCAGGTGAACAGCTGAGTGGAGTTCTCCAGTCTTCATCACTGTCAGCGTCAGAAGAGTGCTCTGTGTCTCCCTCAGTCTCTGAGTGGACATGTGTCTCTGCTCTGATGTCCTCTCCCTGTGTGTCCTCTCTCTGCTCAGTCTCTCTTTGTTGAAGCGGTGAGGACTCTTCTGTCTTCACGCTCACAGCACTAAACTCTGGGACAGACCTGAAAAATATAAGAGACATTTGTATATTTCAAACCCAATCTGAATATTTGTAAAATAAATTAATAAGAATGAATAAATGACAAAATAGAGAATTGCAGTTTGAAAGTGTCTGAGACTCACACTTGCAGGTGATCTTCCTCCTGTTTGATGCTGTGTTCTTCTTTAATGTGTGGAGCAGGACTCAGAGAGGGGAGCTGGGCAGCTGCAGGAGATAAAAGAGTACACACTTACACATACACGTGCAGTCTTGTGACATGAACACTCTGTGAACTTGTCTGTAGTCTTCTACTGTAAGGCTGAGGGGGTGTCTTTTCTGTCCATGAAGTTGTAAATATGTTTGAGTGAATATCTGAAGTGATTTGGAGTCACAGGTTCTTCTGCCGTTAGCACCATGGCCCATGTTTCTAATGAGCTATTTTCTACATCATCTGCAGTTTTCATACTTTTTTAACAGCCATAGGCTAAAAATAGGATCCATACGATCCAGAAGACTTACCCCCTCTGACGAGCACGACTCTCGGGCTCAGAGCCCTCAGAGCTGAGTCCAAGAGCCGTTGGATCCTCTGGTTCTCCTGTTTGGAGCGGTGCAGCTCCTCCTCGTAGTCCGCTATTGTGCGCTCCAACAGTGCACGGATCTCCCCAGCAGTCGCACCCAGTCGCTCCTCTACAAAACCACTCAACTCTCCGGACATATTTACCCTATTTGTTTTTCCAGTGCGGGGCTCTACCGTTTCCAGTGTTCTGCCCAATGGTTAGTTCAAATGTGCGTTGGTAAGTTGCTTCAGAAGTGCTTTGAACATAAACAAACTGTTGTTTTGACTGTTGTTTCAGTTCTTGTTTTGTTTGGATCTTTTAGCCTGACTCTTCAGGTTATACTTCAAAATGTTCACATTAATGTCATAAATAAAAAAAATTCAGGTTTTAGAGCTCACGATGCTCCGGACTTATTTTCTTCACGAGTGACGTGAGTTCGAGGCCCACACACCCTCTTACTCAGATTTTTATAACCCGTTTATCGTAGTCCTTAAAGGACACCAAACAACTTATAGGTGTATGTGCAACTGTAAGTCTTCATTTACTTTATTCTGAAGCCAACGTAGTAATCGCAGTCATACCAGATACAAGTTTGATTGGAGTCGGCATTGTTCTTGTCGAATCTGCAAATGAAAAGGTACGTCAGATAAAAGTGATAAAACATCTTGGCGTGCATAGGACTGATTGCACCTTCACTTTTGCACCTTACACATTGCACATTTCATTCCACCTCAAACTTGTGTGTGTGTGTGTACGTGAGTGCGCGTGTGTGATTTTAGTTTAAATTGCACATTTGGTGTCTGGTGGAACGCAATTTCAGTCCTCTGTGTAATGTCTGTTACATAGTGAATTGACAATAAAGTATTGTTGGTTTTTACAAAAAGACCTCAATAACGAGCCTAGGAGGTGAAATTTAACATACAGGCACTTTAATCTGATTCAAGCAAAATACAGGACATATGATTACACAAGGACACATCTCACTCGTCTCACACCGAACTGAGTACAACAGCTGTTTTTACTCAGGGCTTCTGGTATGTGATCACTGAGTACAAATACTCGCCCTGTCAGGGGTCTATTGAGTTACACACAAACATTGCCTATAGTTGACGGCTGGAAACAGGTGGTGAATACAATCCCATCTTGGTTGATGATTATATCACTAAAACCCCCTTAACATTATGGTCCCACTGTTGCCACAGTATACTTGAATACAGGAATATACTAAATACAGAGAATACACTTGAATATAAAATAATAATTCCCACAGTACACTTTGAACTTTGATGCAGCCTGAGGGTGGCGCAAAAATGTAAATACCAGCGCACACAAAACACCCAACAGAGAACCGGAACACCGGTTATAAAAATTATGGCACTCTCAAAAAGCAGGGCAAGACATCTTAACTGACATTAAATGCATGAAGAAAACGAATTTGTAATGATCTGCATCATGCCGTTTCTCCTCTCCCCCAGTCCAAACTGAGCCTGTAGCTCTCACACTCTCCGACATGCTAAGTCATGTAGCTAATGCTAGCTCATATTAACTACCCTTCCATAAAAAACTAATCTCTAATCAGCTGCAGCTTACTAAGTCATACAATACAACCATCAAGTAAAAAAACACCTGCACAAATAAAAGGCTACTATATTTGTTTATTATGTGTGCTTACCTGTATGTTTTTAATCCTCCATTATCGCCATGCTTCTGTGTTGCTCCAGTGCGCACTTACGTCTTTACAACTGTTGAAACTGCGCATGTGCAGACTGAGTTCCAGTCGCGCTGTAAGTCGCGCTGTAAGTCCCGCCCCCTGTTCCGCCCCTTGAAAATCAACCAATAACGGCCACCGTTTTCACAGCTCGTATAGAAATGTATATAAAACTGCAATACTGCTTCAGGATCTAGAGGGCGCTGTGTTATACACTGGAATACACTGAAAAAACAGGTTAGGGGTTCAACTGGACTTTCAAACAAAACACACACATACACACAATGCAGTACCTCCAAGTGTTCAGCAGATGGAGAGAAATACCACAAACTGCACATCTACATTTCTACCTTTACATCCCAGAGATGGGTTGATTGACCGGAAGGATTTAGCTAACATCCTGTCTTCAGATGTGTGAAGAATCCCTCAGTCATCCAGGTAGAATCCATGGTAAAAGGAAAAATTCAATTTGTCAACTGGACAAAGTTTATTTGGTCGAAAACGTTTCGCAACTCATCCGAGTTGCTTCGTCAGTTCTGGTTAGAGTGCTGATGGACACTGCTTATATCTAGCTGCAGGGAGGAGCTAACTACACTGAAATTACTCTGAAACGATCACACCTGTTTGTTTTCAGGTTTCTGTCTTTTGTTTTTCAGTTTCTCTCGCGTCTAGTTTAGCACACCCATTCAAAACCCTAATTGATGTTTTTACACCTCTGGACCTGACCTGGCTAGCCCCCTTGTTTCCTTTGTTTGTTTTGATTTAGGTTTGAGAATGGAATTATATATGGGAGACAAATTGTGTCTGACTCCCCATTCCTGTTCAAAGAAGGATTCTCCTTTTACCATCCTGTCTTCAGCTGCGAACAGATGCTTTTGTTTTGTAAACAAGGCCATTACTGATGCACCCCAGGAGGGCGTATGCTGACGCATGGGCGCATTTGTTTGGTGTTTTTTTGCTGTATTGAATATACTGTGGTTTGTCAATAAAACCACAAAAACGGTCAATTTCT